>JBCNJP010000007.1:129950876-129980606 GCA_039602395.1 Deinandra increscens subsp. villosa | reverse complement strand
ATGGTCAACGGTGGCCATTTTCGTCCTTTTCCCATTATTTAATTCCATGTTCTGCAGTTTGAAGTAAAAAAATAAATAAATTAATGATTTAATGTGTTTTCAAGTTGAAAGGAATAAAATAGAAGTCAAAATGTAAAACAATAAACGATAACCCCTTATATTTGTCTTTCTTCCATTTTGAAAGGAAAGGTAGGAGATATCACTGCAAAATTTTCATTCTAACAAAAAACTAAGACACGTACAAATTTTTATTTCGGTTGCTTTTCAGTTTTCACTTCCTTTCAGTAAAGAAGACTCGAAAATATAGCATAAAAGACTTAGAATTCCGTTTTGTCCATCCCCGATACATAACATAAAAGTTGTGAAGTTCTATAAATGTTTAGTTATCATAACCATTGTTATGACATGTCATTCAATTCTGTTTGGAAAAGTAAACGATTTTGAAACTATTTAAAAAAATAGACTTTCTAGCGTTGACTTGTCTGGATAAGCATGTGTTGTAGAACAAAATAAGTGACCCCTAATGTCTAATAACAATGTGAAAAATAACAAAAGTTGTTGAGGGATCAAGTATTTGCTCATAAGTCAGATTATGAGAAGGAGATATGAACATGAATCCGTGTAAGTAAGAGAGGGAAAGAAATAAGATGTCTGAAATTTGAGAGAGAGATAATAGACGCATGATATATGCTAGATAGCATACACTGCCACCAACCAATACGCGTAATAATACACTTTCACCACCACAAAGTAACTAATAGGAGTATGACATGTGTAGTAAACAGTAACTATTGTGAGAGGACAAGTAAATTGCTTTTTGTTTTTTTTAATAGTATATAGACAACGATAATATTAATCTTGTATGAATCTAATAAACGTGACATAATTTCTCTCGGTGTACGAAAGCTTAAAACTATTAATCTCACACGACTTACTGAATCGTAACGTACAATCTTTATAGCAACCTATCCTTTGTAAATAATATATTTTAATAATATATAGACAACAATAATATTAATCTTGTATGAATTTAATAAACATGACATAATTTCTCTCGGTGTACGAAAGCTTAACTCTATAATCTCACGCGACTTACTAAATCGTAACGTACGATCTTTATACCAACCTACTTTTTCTAAATAATATAATAAATATTATATTCATTCTACTTATACTTTAATAATACATGTAACCAAGAGTCCAAGATAACTAACAATAACATATAACTTAAAAACTAACTTAAAAACTACCATAAGCCTAGAACATTAATTACGATTTTATGGATCACGTTTTATAAAAAGTATATAATCCATGAAGCGTGCCACGTTACATTACTTATATTGCATGCAAGCGTGCACCCCACGCGCTCCCACCGCGGCTGGGGTATCACTCACTTTCGTCTCGTAAACGGACCAGACCCGATCTCCCTTCTCTCAACTCGTATTTGAACAACTTTTTTATTTAATTTTCTTTTCATTTTTATTTTTTTCTCCACAAGACAAATCAAAACCCTCTCTACTCTTTCTTCCTTCCTTCAATTCTTTTTCTCCATTTGGGTTCTCTGCACTTCGCGATTCACCCCCAACAACTCGCTCCAAACTCAGGTAACTAACTAACTCTCTCTGCTCACCTTTTGCATGTTTCCATCTTCATAACAACTCCAAATCAACGCACTTCTGTGCTCGTCTTCCTCGCCTGTTTATCGTCTCAAAACCACCGTTTTTTGCTCTGTGGTTTGAGTACGGGGGGTGTATTTAGGTTCCGTTTCTTTGGAAAGAAGAATTAGGTGTTGCTTCAGGTGTATGTCGTCTCGTTTGATGGAATCACATTGCGATTTCAACATTCCGTACTGCCCAACTTGTTAGAATCTTGATTTCGTGCTACTGCGTATTTTGCTATAATATTTTGCTATTATATTTTGCTATGATTTGTTCTGTGAAACTGTCAGTTTGTGATGTGATGGGGTTTGATCGATCGGGACTATTGACGGCTTGAGTTTGTTCGTGTTTATTTATTTGTTTTTTTGTTTCCAATCTGCTTAAAGTTTTGGTCTCGTTTGCCTCTCTAATTTGGGACTTATTGACTGCTGTTTTAACATTAAGTTTTTAAACATATGTTGAGTAGTATGACTGGATCACATTACTATCTTTTGCTACCTAGTTTGTTAAAGTTTCTCTTTTTTCTTAGTTTGTTCGGAGAAATTGGGTGTTATTTGGGTGTAATAGGTCAGGGTTTGATCCATATGGGTTAATGTGATTGTTTCTATAAGCTATTATGTATATATATTCTTGTGTGTTGAAACCTTCTGTTTTGTTTGGGGATGGATCTTTGTTATCCAAAACTATATCCTCATTACACCTTGCAATAATTAGAAGAAGGTGAGATATTTTGTGAAATATTAAAAAGAAAGAAAATCCCAATATTATAAGTTCACATTGTTTTAAGGTGAAAAAGAAGGATTATCTTCTTTAATTAGCCTGTGTTCGCTTCTTTCTTCGGTGTTTTATGGTTTAATGAAAATTGTTGGAGTTTTTGTTGTTGCTCGAAATTTGGTAAGGTTTATAAACTTACATCTGCGTAAAAAATGTGTGTGCCTACGATATATGGTTTGTCTGCAGCTGTTGCAGTTATTGTGATATGTTGGATTATTCTTTTGTTTGCTTTGCTATCTTGTGCAGATAGATTGAATCCAAATGGATCAGAATGATGATTGTAATAGTGATCCTTCAGAAACTTATGCATATGGTGTGTATGGACCTTTAGAAAACCTTTCTCGTGTCGGTGATGAATACCAGACCAAAATCCCACCGTTGATTGAAAATTCCGAGTATCATGATTACATCAAAAACCCCTTTACCGTGGAAGAAGAATGGAAGAAAGGGGCACCAAATGATTTCCTGATAGGATTAGATATACCAATTGTTTGGATCAATCAAGTAAAGACGGAAGATAACGTGGATTCAGGGTCTGATTTTTCATCAGAAAGAAAGAACATAAAGACTGATAATGTTCTTGTTCCAGGGTGCGTTTTGGAATCATGGAGTGAGATGGAGAAGGGCAGTTTTGTCCTAGGGTTGTATATTTTTCAGAAGGATTTTGTCCGGTTGAAGAGATTTATGGAGAGTAAAAAAATGGGAGATGTGTTGTCATATTACTACGGTAATTTTTACAGGTCGGATGATTATAAAAGATGGTCAGAATGTAGAAAAAGTAGAGGCAAAAGGTGTATTTTGGGACAAAGAATATTTAGTGGATTAAGACAACAAGAATTCCTTTGTCGTTTGGTTCCCCATGTATCTCAAGAATGCCAGAATTCCCTTTTGGAGGTATGTTAATCAAAACTTGTTTTATGATATTCATTTTATAAGTTTATTGTATGAAATGTTTTACCATTTTAACCTTCTATGTGATTTAGTGCTGAAAGAGATATGCTATCAATGTGCTTTTATGTCTCTTCAGTTTATTTTAGTTAAATGTTAATGGTTTATGCTGTTGATGCTTCTGTAATGTTAATGATAATTGAAAATGACTTGTTAATTCATACATGTGTTGGTCACTCTATATTTTTGTTAAATTAATAAATTATGACTTATGATATTCTATATTGATTAGTTGATTTTGCATATCACAGTATCATCAAAGTTTGACACCCTTATGCAAACAGCAAACTTTCAGATCTGGTGAGTGATGACTATAGGGCTTTTGACCATGATGACTTGGGTTAAGAAATCATAGTTTAAGTGTGGGTTGATGATGATGGCAGCTGGGTTTTCAGCTTAACAATTGTGATGGTAGCTAGGGATTCTAAATTGATTTAGGGTTTTCCTATCATATTTGATACTAGTATGATGCTTGATCTCTTGAAAGGGATTTTAGAAAAGAGAATCTGTTTATAGGCACCAACATCTCTCGAGCATCTCACATTAGTGGATCTCTTTGAATAATTAGAAGAAAAGATCTCGGTTCTTTTGTATAGTATCATATCAGGCATTAGATCTCTGTACAAATAACATCAGGAAATATTATCTTCGAGAGCTTTTTTTTCTTATGAAATATAAGGACATAACTAGTTAAAATCTAAATAGAGACTGATTTAGGGTCTTAATGTTCTGCGGTGAAAAATCCATTGTAAAATTTTAATAAATAAATAGATAAATAGAAAGAGTAGAGGGTATTATTTTTTGATGCATTTGGTTTTCCAGTACAAGGATGAGAAAATAATAGCTAACATGAAAAGCATGATGTGTAGCTTTGTATTCATCTTGTTATTAAGTTGAAATACGAGGCTTAATGCTATGCCTTGCAATCTCAACCTGTCTTATTAGGAATGGGTGGGTTTGGGTAGCCTTTATCTGCTTCAGGTTCATTTGGATCCGCCTAACTCTCAAAACGTGTCAAATGTGTCGCTTGCAAAAAAAGTAAGGCTAACAAAGAACAACTTCAAATGGGTGAATAATGGGTGGTTCAACAACTCATATGATGAGTAAAAAGGGGGGATTAGTCAACCACTTGCACCTCTAACCACACAACAATGCACCCACCTATGAACTACAACACATGTTCACACCAGTGTACCCGAACCGCCTACCGACCACCGCTGTCCACTGTTGCAACAAACAAAAGTTAAAAAGAAAAAGAAGGAAACTGACATGGAACTCGAATGATTACAAAATGATTGATTTTATACCATGAAAAAAGAGAAACCAAAGTAAAAAACTATGAAAAATTATTTTTCAATTAAAAAAGTGTAGAACCCTAACCAAGAGAACTAATGGTTGCAAACTAAAGAAAAAGAAGACAAAATAGAAACCAGGAATTACAATGGGCCATCTATAACAACAGTGAATGGGGTTATCAGCCTAACTATATAATTATCGGTATCCACGTGTAACATTATTCTCTCTATATATAGCCACTATGTAACCCTATTATACATATAATCAATATACAATCCTCTTCTTGGTTTAGCTAAGGTGTATTTGTTTTTATCCCTCGTTGCAGTTGTCAAATGATCATCATTAGGTAGTCCCTCTACTACATTCCGTGTCAGTATGGTCATCGGAGTTAATAAAAGTGTTTGTTTATGCTCATTATGCCACAACTGGTTCAAGCCGTTAAATTCCATTATGTTGTGTTTTTAGATGTATTTCTTACTTAGATTTACTAAGTTAAAAAAACATAACATGTTGTGTGGTGTGGTTTCGTCATCTACTCGAAAGAACCCTCTTCCCCTCCTGGCAAACACGGCCCCATCTCCCTGCTCTAGCCGGTGAGAGCCATAAATCTTAAACGGGTGGTAAGATTTACAGATTAACTTTTCCTTGTGTGCGAGTGTTCGGAAGAGGATGAGTAGAACCTCCGGTGGAAAAAGTTCTAATTCTTTTATAGAAAGAAGCATCATATAAGATAATTTATGTATCTAAATTAATCAAGACCCAATGGGTATTTTTCTTGATGTGCAGCTCTTGATCTTATGTGAGATTATTTGAACTTATAAAATGAAAAAGCTTATATATCAAAAACTTATATTTCAACGTGCATCTCCTGATAAGTCAAGAACTTTTGTATACATATCTTCAAAGGTTTGGTGTCTTTTGTTAAACCAAAGATCTTATATCGTTTTGAATATTTTTTTTCAGATTTCTAGGACATTTGGAGACTCAAGGATATCACTGGAACAGTACGTTTTCTCCATAAAAACTTTAATTGGGATGGAAATGTTCATTGATGCAATGGCGATCGGAAAAGGTAAGCAAGATTTAACAGGGAATGCCATAGAACCCACAAAACAAAACCAAGCAATCCACATTCGCCCTGAAATCCCAACTGGAAAAGCTTGTTCTTCACTTACTTCGGCAGAAATCATTCAATTTCTTACTGGTGATTATCGGTTAAGCAAAGCCCGCTCCAGTGATTTATTCTGGGAAGCCGTTTGGCCCAGATTGCTTGCAAGAGGTTGGCACTCAGAACAACCAAATGGGTACAATTATGCTGCAAACGGGAAGAATTCTTTGGTGTTCTTGATGCCAGGCGTGAAAAAGTTTTCAAGAAGACTAGTCAAAGGGGATGCTTATTTGGATTCTGTAACTGACGTTTTGAATAAAGTAGCATCGGACCCACAACTTCTTGAACTTGATAATGAGCAAAATGGTGCAATTGAAGTGAAAATGGAAGAAGAGGAGGAGGAGGAGGAGGAAGAAGAGAAAGTGTTTGTTGAGAAACGAAAAAGTCATTGTTATCTTCAACCTCGAACTCCAAATCTGAATATTGGGAATGTTGTAATGAAGTTTACTGTCGTTGATACAAGTTTAAGAGGTGGAAAAATCTATAGGGTTAGAGAACTCGACACCATGAAGCTGAGTTTAAGATCCCGTTCTGATGAAACACATAGTGAGTTGGTTTCTAGCGATGATTCAGATGGTGAAAACTTGTTTCTTGTGGATCAAGAAATGAATGCACATCGTCAAAGGCCTGGTAAGAAACAGAAAACTTCCGGTGAAAGAAAGAATCTTGAAAAAAGACATGTGAAGACAGCCAACAGTTCAGATCCGATAATTATGAAAGCCAAATTGAGCAGGAAATCAAACCAAGAAAATTCTGCACATCATGCAAAAAGACGTAGGAGATTAACCGCATGCATTCGTGTTGATTCAAAGGCTGGTTCTAGCTTGGATTCTCATGTGGGTTCATCTTCTCAGGCCAATAATAATAATAATCCTAAACTGTCATCCAATTTAAGTTTTACATCAAGATGCAGCTCAATCGACACTGTTGAAGAACAAAACCAGCCTCAATCAATGAGTCTAATCGATTTGAATTATCCCCATGTTACCACTGACTTTGGAAATAATGACTTCATGACCCAAGTTAAAGATGAAAGAAACGAGTCGGCCCCGCAGAAACAGCCTGAAAATATTGTGGGTCCCAAGGAGCAAGAAAATGGTAGCTCAAGGAGGCATAGCACAAGAAACAGACCACCAACAGCTAGAGCATTAGAAGCTTTTGCTAATGGGTTCTTGACTGTTAATAGTAGGAAAAGGGGTAAAGAAGACTCAAAATCAAGAAATTCCAAACATACCCTTGGTGAAATCGGGGTTATAAGTGAGTGTAGTACAGGTGATGCATCTTCTGTTGTAAAAGGAGATGATGAAAATGGTGAAATTGAGAAATAGCGGAAAATGAAATTTGTATATGTTGCGGAAGTTGGGTAGAATCATCAAGATTCGGTTTTTAATGATGACCCATTAAAGAAAATATGGTTGAACCTATGACCATGTTTCACTTTGGATTAGATCATTTGGTTATACCGTTTGACTTTTTTCTTTTAATATCTTTGACCTGTTAAGATTTGAATGAGAATTAGGTATATGTAGGTGTACTTTCTTGTGTTCTTGTTCATATCAGTGTTATGTAACTATATGGATGCGTAATTGAGAATTGGGATGGTTATAAGCTGATAATAATCATGCAAGGAGGAGATTTGACCTTGAATCTTTGCATGAAAAATGGACCTCGCCCAATGAAATTCCCAGAAATAACCGAAATTCGAATAAATCGATAAACCGAACCGTATCTATATCCGAATAAACCAACCCGAATTGTGAATTTGGTTTACGGTTCGGTTTTCAACCGTATTCGAATTGTGAATTCGGTTTACGGTTCGGTTATGGTTTTGAGTTTTGTTTTTATTCGGTTTAATCGGTTTATTCGGTTATCCATTTAAAACCAAATAAGATATATATATATATATATATATATGTGTATATTTATATTTATATTTATTTATAAACTATTTAACTATTTAAGCTAAGCCCACTTATCCACAATCCAACTAAATACGACCCATATATCCATGGTTTTTTTGGGTAAACAAGTCTTTTGATTCCTCTACCACTCACTCTACGTCTCTACTCCACGTCCCCAACCCAGTTCGTAAAAAGTAGTAATCGTCTTCTTCTCTTCCACTCTACCAAAAACAAGCGCCTACCTGCTACCTTGACCTATTGTTTTTGTTGTAGGTATTTTGGTTGTATATCGGATTATGGTTTTTAACTCTAAGGATATGTTAAAGATGTTTGTTCTTTGTTTTTTTTTTTGTTAGCAAAAATATACACAAAATATGTTATTTGCTAAATACGGTTTAAACGGTTTGAATACGATTTATTTGGTTCTCAACCGAACCCGAATCGTATTGAATATGGTTTATTCGATTCGGTTTGTAAGATTTTTAATACGGTTTCGTTTGGTTATGGTTATCATAAAAAAAAAACTTCAAACCGAATAAACCGGTAAATCGAACCAATGAACACCCCTACCTAAATCCGTACCCCTTGTTTAACAAATGAAGTTAACGAGGGGTGGAACTAGAAAATTTCTTAAGGGGTAGCACAAACACGATTTTTTTAGGGATAGTATAAGCTCATAAAAACAAAAATCCTACATAAAAACAAAAAATTCAAAAACTTTTCACTTCGCATACGAGTTTAAAGGGTGGTACGTGCGACCCATGAAACCAACTATGTTTGCCCTTTCAAATAATTTCTACAAGTTACATAACTCAATCTTAGTTACATGGAAATGAAAATAACGCTAATCAACAACTTGTGTTTTAGTCGTATGTTGTTCTATAAACAATTTTCCTTCATGTTACTCTATAATATATAGATTACACGAACTTATTGTAATAGATTATGTCTATCAAAGATAAACTCGTTGATTATACTAAATTTGAGTTGATGATTTTTCTGTATTTTGTTGCATTAGAGTCTAATTTTTCTTAAGACGTTTAATTCATCCGGACATCAAATATACATTTTTAAGTTTTTAACGAGACATGCTATTAGTTAAAGTTAAACTTCACGATCAATTGAAGATGTTGGTTTTTTTTTTTTATAAAAGGCAAAATTTTTTTAACAGCAAAATGTATTAATTAAAACACCACTAGCAAGATACTAGTGGAAGAGATTACAAAGTACATAGAGAAACCAGAAATTACAACCAATACAACGGATCACGTTTCCAATCATTCCATTCTAAATCTAAAATTTTTGCACGAGCGGTTAGCCAAAGGAATGTTTCAGATTTGATATCTTCCATAATTCTTCCAGGATGAGTATTCCGACCCTCGAATTCCTTCCTGTTTCTAGCTTTCCATAATTCCCAAATTGTTGCTGCAACGATTGCCATGAACATTTTACTACAATTGTTGGCGGAGCCAAGAATGGAGGCTTGACTGTAGGCTTGATCAATGGAAGCAGGGGATGTGATGTGATGGTGAGTCCATGAGGCCACTATATCCCAGGTTTTGTGGGCGATGGTGCAAACGAAGAGAGTATGGTTGGTTGTTTCATTAGTGGCAGAGCACCAAGAGCACGGAGAAAAGGGTAGAGAGATACCACGTTTTAGAAGTTCCGTTTTGACTCGGATTCGTTTAGAGCAGCTTTCCAAACGAAGATATCAACTTTCCTAGGAACACAACCAGACCATTGATGTTTGAATGAAAAATCGGCGCAAGATTGTTCAAGTCTTCTACGAATGCTACCCGTGGAAAATTGGAGGCTGTTGCAACCGAGCCAGACCCAACGATCAGAACCATGGGAGAATCTGAAGAGTTGGAGGATGGAGGATAGCTATGATAGTGATTGGGTTCTTAAAAAATTGTATATTTCCTCAAAGTATGTTTAAAGTTAAACTGGGAGAGGATCATTTGAGAACCAATTGAGTTTGAGAACTTTTGAGAACCATTCCGAGCCACAAATTATATATAAGGAAATCCCACCCATGAATTTGAATGCTTCCCCCCTGAAAATTAGTGGCTTAGAATGGTTCTCAAAAGTTCTCAAAGAAAAAAGTTCTCATTTGAACCTAACCCAAGTTAAACTTAACGATCAATTGAAGACAAGAGGATATATGCAATCCTAAAAAAAAGTTAATTAAAATCAGGGTCGAAATACATTGGGTAGGTCGTAGATTCGTAGATCAACGTGGATCGCTTGAGAAGCAGTTACGTGGACTTGCTAACTTTCGCGTATGTAACCAACACATACATGCGCGCATCATCTATCAACACCGCAGAAAATAAAAACATGGGCCAGGCATTTCGTCGAGCATCTGGCAGGCTCCGGCCCCCTGCACCTCCATCTTCGCCGTCTCAGTTGAACAAGCCACTTGATCGTGCCCAACCGGCGGTCTCCGCCGATAAAAAGCTCCCCGTCGATGCTAATGTTGACCCTAGTTCCGGTAAGCGACTTTCTCAACTCTATTCTTACTTGCTTTCTACTGGAATGAATGCGCACTGCATTGCGATCGATTTTGAAAAACTTGTTCCTCAATACATCGACTGCCAAATACTGAATCATACCAATTCTTTTGAAGGCGTTCTGAATGTGCCATTGATACCGTATAAAATATGTCATAGAGAAACAGCAAATTGGTTTGGTAAGGTAGGTTAGGGTTTAGGTTTTATATAAACTAGTTAGGGTTCCTCGTCCTAAAACCTTACTGTGAAGGATCTTTATCATCAAGCTTCTAGGAAAGATATAATGCTTATTGAATGTTTATGATCAAGCTAAACCCTAAACCCTAAACAAATGATCTTCATCTGCTACACATCTTTTGGCCAAAAGTGTGTTCAGTAGATTTTTAAGCAACTATAACAGGGGAATTAGTAACTGTTATCTTTCTTTTTCTAGGTTTTGGCTGGTGCTAACATTTGTACCTCTTATAATGCCCATGTCACAGAGTGGGTAGCTGGTCTGTACATCTAGTACTGATGTTAAAGCTGCATAGTGCAGAGATGTATTTAGTTTAAATTTTTAAGGTTGTCTGAGGTTTAGAAGTGATTCAAAATTGCAAACTGAAGCGGTGCAACTTCAGTTTTCACACAAAGCCTGCAAATTGTTGGAGTTAACATGTTATGTAATAAGTCAGTCATGTTTGAAGCTTATTGTTCTCATCGGTGATCTTGCATTAATTTGTCAGATGGTCAACCAAGAAACACTACTGATGATGTTCCTGAAGAGCGTGATTCTGAATATGATGCTATGCTAAGCAAGATGGTTGGTAGGATTCAGACAAAACCTGGAGGCAAATTGGAGATGGGTGAGGTGAGTTGACCAACCTGTTTGATATTTCATGTAACTACATGCTGCTGTATGTACTATCTATTTGTATAATAATGTCTTTGAATTGGAAACTTTTGTGGTCTTCACTTACAGACTACAGTATTAGGGAAAACTTAAAAGGCATCGAATAGATGCATAATTTCAGATGATATAGGGTGATGGAAACATTATTAGACAGAAGGAAGCTATATTAAAACATATTTTAGCTTAAATAGGCTTTTGCTGGTATTTATGTTTATCATTTGTTCCTATTATCTACAGTATAGTTTAAATACTTGTATCTTTAGTGTAAGAATGATTAGTGCTGATTTACTTATATATAGGCTGTATTTGATGATGATAGAATTATTTCTTTTTTAATATAATGTAATTACTTTTCCAAGGTATTGAAAGTTTCATAATTAGATCATTTCCATGTGAAAATTTCAATCTCCCAAGTAAACACAAATATTCACTATAACAACTTCTTTAATAAATAATAAGTATGAGTATGTAAGTGGTTTTTCTTTTGGGAGAGCAAATTATATCTAAAGAGAATTACAAAATTGATACAAAAAAAAGAAAGAGATCCTGTTGTCCATACTCCATACCTTGATCTTTAACTTATATTTCTTTAAATATCACTAAAATAAGAAGAAAAAACTCAAGTATTGATGATTGATTGCAGTGTAGCCAAAGTTTCATCTGTAAATGTTATATATCTTCTTTGTGACCAAGTCCATGCATGATCTTTCTCTTCTGACATAAATAACATGTGTCTGTTTCCTCCACAACACAGATCTTCTTCTGTTATTAGAAATATGCACAGACATACATAAAAGCACACCTCGATTGTTTGTAAAATTTAATCAATAAATAATTTTCTAAATATGAATCTAAAACTATATTATCATAAAGATAATGTAACTTTCGTTAATGAAGCCATGTAGGAGGTCTTTATGCATATGAAATTTCACTTCAAATGACTTTCAGTCTGGTCAACCCGTTTGACCCGCTTCCTTTGTAGTTAAATCTTTCAGTGTAACTCATCTAACATATTCTAATAAAACACAACCTAAATCTACCCATCTATAAACAAATGGGTTGAAATTGCCACATGTACAGTTTCTTACTTCATAACATGACAATGGACAAACATGAAGTATTATAATGGAGTATAACTTCCAAATTACTGTTTTTACAGGCCTTCGTTGTGGACAAGTACAAAAGACCCATGCCAAAATTGAGAAATACAACTTCAGAAACTGGCAGATACGATCAAAGACCAGCTCCCCCGGGAACCCTAAATGTGGCCCAGCTTCGCCAGATCATCCTTCTATATCAAGGTAAGGCTGATGATCACAATGGGCCTATGGATGTCAACCAGATAGCACAAAAGTTCCGACTTGATGTTGCCCAGGTTCAACGAGCAGTGCAGTTTCTTTCTATGCCTCCTGAATATTTCAACAAACAGAAAAAAGATCCAAGATAACTTGCACTTCAGCTAATATCAGTGATTGTTGTAGCAGCAATGAGTGTGATATTACAGGGATGACAAACTTTTCTAGGCGGTTTATCGGAAAATTGTAGCATTATACTTGTTCATGGGGGATACATGCATCTTCTTGATTTAAATAAAAAATGAGAAAATTTGAGGTACCTGGACTTGCAACTACTTGCAGCAATATGGTTTCTGTTGATCATTTTCCGTATACTGTGAGGTTTACAGTTAAATGACACATCAGGGCATGTGTTTTATGGTTGTTCTGTTAATCATTTTCTTGTTTGCTTATTGAAACTATGGTTTCTAGTCGAAGTATGAAGATTCTTTATTTATTTTTAATTGTGAGAACCTGTCATAGTAAACTCATGAGACATTAATGGTTTCTAGTCTATGTATATAGAGAACTAGTGATACCAACCCGTGTATTCACGGGATGTTTTAAAAAATTATATAATTAATAATTCAAATATATAACTATTAAATTGAAGGCATGTGATGTTTTAAAAGATTATTTAATTGATAACTTCGTATATAACTATTAAATTGAAGGCACCAGGTGCCTTGTTTTTCATGACCGACCTTGTGCCTAAGAGTTTAGCCATGATGGTTCAGTGTACTGACTCGATCAATTACAAGTATGATGTCATGCGGGATCGGCAATCCGGTTTTAAAACCTGGTAACGATCTATTTTCGTGTCTGTGATGGTTGTATGGCTCACTGGTTAATGCTACATACATCAAAACTAAACACGAATGATCGAAAACGGTTCTTGTGTACCTATAACTTGATGAGTCTATATAATGATAATAATAATAAATATATGTAATAAAACCTACATACTTATATCTAATGATACAAATTGTGTTGGTTAATGTGTTCCTCTTCTAGTTTCCTTATAATAGATTTGTGAACTAAAAACGCAACCCTAATTGCTTAACGAACAACTTCATAATGCGACAACTTCATTAGCTTACATTTGGTTTATTTTTTATGTTGCAGGAAATGTAGGCTACGATGAGAAGGTGGTATTGTAATCACCTATTTGATTGTTGGCATCTGAAATATGCTTATATTTTGGTTTTTGTTAACTTTGATATACGAAAATAAAGATTTCATGGCTATGATGATATACGATTAAAAAAATTTATGATTTTGATAACTAGAGCCTACAAAGTGGATCTTTAAGTTTTTTTAATGGAATTTGCATTTTCTTGATTTCTTGAAAATGTAACTGATTCAATTCAATGGCTTAAGGTTTTTGTTTTCAAATGTTGGAGTGTGTTTTTGATTCATTTTGGTTTATAATTTTTGAAATTTTTGGTGCTAAATAACTCATAAATTACTACCTTATTTCACTTGTATCAATAAGTCAAAAGTTTAAAACTTGAACCTAAATTTTAAGAAATTAATCACAATAAGAAATTAATCACATAACTCCCCCTTTTTTATTATCCTATATATACATTTGACAACTTATAAGTATCATTTTCTAAACACAAGGTACCATTTTTAAAGCATATAATACAAGTTGGTCACCTTTTTATGTACAAGGGTTTATTGCACCCTCACTTTCGTCTATCCATTCTTCTCCACGACAATTCATATCCGTGTCTCTCTTCGTCTACCCTCAGATCTAGGTTCACCGGCGGTTTCAACTCACCGCTTTATCACATCTATTTTCTTCTTCGGGTTTGATTTTCGTCCGCTTCTTCACAATTTCTGTTTTCCAAATAGCAAGTACGAGGCCGCTAAAATCACGCCTGATCTTCTTGCTTATCCTATCATCTGCTACTCGAATCTACAGATCTTCACGTCGCAGGTTCGTATCTCTCTAATTTTTCGCTGAAATTAGGTTCTGTTCAAATTGGGCTTCGTTTGCCGTTAAAAATAGGGCATTTAGGAAATTCTTTTGCTCAATGCATCTTCTTCTTTCGTAGTGTTCAATTTTATTATGTAATTTTGTTACGCATTAAATTTGTTTCAAGATCAGATGAAGATTGAACTACATAATACAATTAAAAATCAAATTAAATATTGATCTTGAATGGAGGTGTGGGAATTGACAGATTAGTTAGGAAACCCAGATCTATTTAGGATATGACGCGTTCCAGCTTGATAAATTGGGTTTTTTGAATTCGAAAATTTAGGGAAGAAAGTGAAGAAAAGACTAGGTTGGGGAGTATAAAGATTTTTCTAACAAGGGCCGCTCGCTAAGGTTGATTACTTCGTAGGAAGTAAGGTTGAATTTTTGGGGTCACGCTAAGGTTTATCTTTGGTATTGTACCAATGTATTCATTAATTTAGAATCACAATCGGTTAGTTATACTTTGGTCTTCGGTACTTTGTTCAATTACTCATAGGTGATAAAGCATTTAAATATTTATGTATAAAAGGTGTTCAGTGTAAAGCTTTAAATCTGCTATTTCATACAGTACAGGAGGCATTAGGGATCATTAGTAGGTGTAGGATTAAACATATGTATTTCTTTCATAATTTTTACAAAATTAGAATACTTATAAGATTTTGAATATTTTGTTTTGTTTTATGAGGTGATGCATATCAACTGTTCGTGATAATCTCTTCAGGTACATTTCTATTTATGTTTTAGATATATATTGCTTAGTTGTTTGCTTAAATGAAATTTGAATTTGAATGAAATTCTATAGAATATGTTTGTTGGATATTGGGTTAATTTGGATGGCTTATGATGTTTTATCTTTGTACTTCAGCTTTTATGTCTATTGGTTTGCTAATGTTTGGTCATTTTGTTTCTTGGTTAAAATTGACATATTAAACGTGTGCGTGTGCACTCACACAAATTATACATACACATGTGTCATGTGTATATATATAGATGATTTCTGTGTCAGGTTATTGTGGTCTTGATGACATGTGTCATGTGTATATATATACATGTGGTCTTGATTATACATACACATGTGTCATGTGTATATATATAGATGATTTCTGTGTCAGGTTATTGTGGTCTTGATGACATGACAAAACTTTCGTACTTGCTGAACAGTTGCACATCTAAGAATTAGATATGAACCAAATGTATGAGTTAAGTTTGATATCTAATATATATATGATATTTATATAGCCTTTTTATTTATAAATTATAATGTCTAATATATTTTTTTGGAGGATAGGTCAGTGAATTGATCATCTTTACTATGTTTGGACATGAAATGGATAATTGCCTACTTCAACAAGTCATAAAAATGATGAATGGATGAATTGGATCATCTTTACTTGTAGGTCCGAAATCAACCAAACAACACGATATCTAGACAAATACGAGTGCGGAAACCTCGTATAAGCTTGATTCAAGAACCAAGTAGAAGAAAGAGGCTAGATCTAATGTAAAGATCTAGTCTTGAATGAGAAACCCTACTTGAATGAAGCTGATCGTAATTACACACTAGAGAGAGAGATCGTAATCAGCAAAATGTGTATTGAAAAGCTTACCCTAATCGGTTACAATGAGGTGGTATTTATACCACCTCATACAAAACTTGGGCCAATCATAAACACAATCTAGCCCAATCATAAACATACAAATGGCCCACATGGCCTATTAAATAAGCTAGACTAAGCCCAAAACAAAACAAAGTTAGCCCAATTACAAATGTTCATGCCTTAAATAAGTCTAGCCCAACAATCTTCCCCTAGGCATGAAGCATTTGAACTTCTCTTCTATGGCAGCAGGAGATCAAACCTGAAGGTGTTCTGAACGTTGTTTGACCACCACTTGTTCGCTACAATCCGCTCTGCAGTCCCATGAAAAATTCCCACCCTCACAGCATTCTCCATATCATTTTCATCACCAAGTATAGGCTGTGAGGCGAGTAGCTTTATGTCTCTTTCTCCAAAACGCAGCAGATCAACTGGATCATAGAAGCGAAACTGCCGGAGACCTTTGCATAGAACCACCACCTCGTGAGTTGTTGGATCATAGCACCAGCAGTCAAAGTTTTTGACCAATGTACCGTCTTCGATTTCATCCAACATATTGATCACTCGTGTACGCTTGGTAGGTGGTCTTCTAGCTTCACCGATTGGATCCCCAGTCACAGTGTCAGTACCTGTCTCAACCCATCTCACCTGCTTCAGGTCGAAGTCAGCAAAATTGTTCTCCAGATGGCTTAAAAGGTTGTTTCTGATAAGTTCCCCATCTGTGCTGTTCCACCTGTTGATGAAGGGAGCTCGGAGCAAACTCCTGATCTCAGGCTCAGTCCATGAGTGGAATTGAGCACGTGTTTTGTAATACTCAACTGGACTGAAGCCGTCACGGATCACAGCAAACAGTTTCTTTTCCGTATCATAGTGCCAGCACAGGATGGCTTCACGACTCCCCCTTTTGTCAATGGAACTTTCACCAACATCGAGGGCGTATTTTGTGGGGGCTGGTCCTTGATAGAATTCACGGAACCAGTTGTCGTGCCCTTCAGGGGCCTTGGAGATGACTCTGCCACTTCGGGCGTAATCTGGCATTTCAATGTTTTCATCTCCATCATCAGCCTCCACAGCTCCTGCAGCTTGAGATGAACTCTGACCTGAGGCACCTGTGTTGCCAGGCCCTGCACCCCCTGTCAGCTCATTAACCTTCTTTCTCAGCCCCTTGATCATATTGAAGAGATATTCCATCCTTTCTTTGTCAGCTATCTCAAATCCTTTCATATAATCTCTGTTTGCTTCCTCCTTCTCTCTCAAAATTTTGATTTCATCCTTGAGATTCTTTATTTCATTCTCTCTCATTCTGTTTTGAGAGATCAGGAAGTTAATCTGAGGATCAGAACTAATCCTCAGATCAACTGGAAGCGCAGCAGCCATTAACGGGCGGAAACTTGGAGCTGCGAGAGGTTGGCTTGTCACGGTAGAGAGGCTAATTCTGACCGGACTAGGAACAACAAAGGTGCTGTCAACCTCCAGAAATTGCCTATTCTCACGTACAGGGCTATGCACGTTCAGAATCGGACTATCGAGCTGCACAGGGGCAGGTTGATCATTGCCACCTTCTTCTGTCTGAGTAGCAGAAGGTTGTTCTTGATTGGCTTCATCATTTGTTTCTTCCCGTCCTGTGAGTCCCTCAGAAATTGGTTCAGTTGGTTCTATAAGCATTATACTGGAGCTCGTCTTGGTGAGCTTGAACCGAACGTTTCTAGGATCAGATTTTCTACGAGGGGAAGGCTCACGGACAGGGGCAGGTTCCTCAACAAGAACATCATCGACAGACAAATTTATCTCTGGAGGCGTATCATCACTGCCAGATGACCCAACCATATCGTCTCTTGACCTTTTGTGAATTAGAGGCTCCAAGTCTCTATAGATATCTTCTTCAGCAATGTCTTGTCCAGCGAGAATGTCATCCATTATATTTTCTTCATCGGATGGAATGACATCATCCTCCTGAACATTGACAGCAGTAATTGCTGTTACATCTTGTTCCTCAGCAATGGATGCATTAACAACAGGAACATCTGCCTCAGACTCGGATTCATCCATAACTTGCTCCCGAGCAACTTCCGGAAAGGCACCCCTCTTCACCCACTCCAGTCTACCTTCAAAAGACTTTTTACCTGGTCTATCCTGGGTTTGCAACCCAAACACCCCAATGTCCATAACTTTCACATCCAGCTTCTCAATCCTCTCATCTATCGTTGGGTACTTCTTCATAACCACCATTTGAACAAACCTTGGAGTCATCAGAAACTGCTCTCTGGCACTCATCATAGCATTGCCTGCCCAATCCAGCATCATCATCTTTGAAAAGTTAAACTTCCAATCCAGTGCCAGTGCAACAAGAGCAGTTCCATGAATGTAATTCAACTGATCGAAGCTGGTTCTTTTCCCTAGAAATGACTTCTGCATATAATGTGCCAAGCACCTCCAGTAGTGCGGCAGAAGTTTCTTGAAGATTGGCGGGAACTTTCCTTCGTAACCCATCAACTGAGCACCCGCCAAAACTGTTTCCTTTGGGTAGGTGATAGGGTCAGAAGCTTCATCTGTGATGTTCAGGCCCTGCCTTATGTCTTCTTCTTCAATCACAATTGGCCTGTTCTGGATTGTCGCAGTAATCCTTGTTTTGTCTGAGTTGACTCTGGCAGACCCCCAAAATTCTCTGACTAGCATTTCGTCAATCAGAACATTCGTCCTTAGGGCATAGTTGATCTTGCACGTGTTCATTCCAGCTACCAGCGAGTAGAACAGTTCCATGTGTTTTTCTGGTGGGTCCTCCAGAAAAGCTGGCATACAGTGGTCTGGTTCATATTTTATATCTTGAATCAGCATCTCTTCTGCCATCTGAGACAAACAAGACATATGTATCAGACATATTCATCAACACTTGATTATGTTTGTCAATAATTTGAAGTTCAATTGATTTACTCATTAAACTTTTTAAGTTCAGAAAAACCTCAATTTAAACTTTCAAGCGAAGAATTTTGATTTTGAATCACAAATTAACAAACACAATGATTTTAACGTGACTACTTACAAAAAAATTAAGTGTTTAAGCCTTTATATGGTGATTACGATTCAAAACATGGGTTTACGACTCTTAATATGGGTTTATGATCCAGTATTTGGGTTTACGATCCATTAATTGGGTTTACGATCCATTAAGTGAAATCAGTTTAGCCCAGTCGTAAACATGTTGAGTCCGATCGTAAACACGTCGCAAACACCGATCGGAAACAGTGATCGTAATCGCCGATCGTAATCGGCGATCGTAGACACTCAAACGACGTCTTCTTCGTAGCAACAGTCGTAAACGCCGCAAACCTCCATTTTTGAACCTGCAAAAACTCGTAACCACGTTAAACCATCTCGAAAATGTACACAAAACACCTATCACTACCTTTTAACAGTCGTAAGCACAAAACCGACTTCAAATCTCGTTTAAATGTCACGAACACAGTAACAAGAGAAGACGATCAAGAGTTAGGGCTCATATCGCAAAAGTCGTGAAAAGACAGGCAAAACCTTGAGAAAACAGTTGATTTATGTGTGTTTCTTGGTCGGAAAAGGTTTGCGAGAGAGGTGATGTGCACGGTTTTGGCAGCGGGTGGACGGAAATGAGCCGGATCGTTTTTCCGGTGAAAGGGGCGGTGGCTAGGGTTTCCTTCGAAAAAATCGTAAATGGAGAGAGGAGAGAAGTGTGGATCGTAAACCGGAAATGGGTATTTATACCCACTTTGAGAAAGTTTCATTTTGGCCCCTCATGTTTCACAACCATTTAAAAAGCCCCAAACCTTTAATTCTCTTAAAAAAATGTTAACTTTGAGGTATAACAGAGAATTTTAACGAAGCTTCCCCTCAAACTTAGCCCCGAGTATCTGATCTAGATCAAAAATAAAAACTTTACAAATTTAAAGACTTAAATTTGATAAAACACACAACAAAACAAAAAAAATTGATAAAACACAAACTTAAGATAATCTATAAACTAGATAAAACACACTTACCTTGAGTTTGATATTTTTCATGGATCAAACCAGACAGATCATTAACCGAAGAACCCTTTTCAGCTTTCCGTTACTTGACGCTCTAAACGATTGCTCAAAATTTTATATCATTTAAACTCACATCCAGTTAAAACATTTTTAAGTGCTTAAAATTATGGTACATTGTTACCGTTATGTTTATCAGTCCCCACACCCAATCGTTCATAGCAAAACCTACCCAACCTCAGAGTTTATTGAGGATTCACAAACCCCCAACTTGAGGAACCATGCAATGCCACATTGACTACCACTTATTTTATAATTATCCGTTGATGATCAGGTCGGCCGCATAAGC
The DNA here is from genome assembly GCA_039602395.1 of Deinandra increscens subsp. villosa. Lineage (NCBI taxonomy): Eukaryota > Viridiplantae > Streptophyta > Magnoliopsida > Asterales > Asteraceae > Deinandra > Deinandra increscens. The sequence continues at coordinate 129,960,196 of JBCNJP010000007.1, read as the reverse complement.
ACGCAGAGAAAACCAACAAAATAATTGACTTTATTTTCAACACTATAATTAAATTTTTTTTTTTTTTTCTTTTTCTTCTTTTCATTTTTCTTTTTCTCTTTCTTTTTCTTTTGACTCTTTCTGTGGCGTTGTCACGTTAGCATAAACATGGTGTGTGAGAGAGTGAATACTAGGTAATACCACTCTCAACCCGTTTTTGCTGGGACTCAGTCTTTTAAACTATGTAAACTAGGATGGAAAGCTAAACACATATAGAGATTAAGATTATTGCACTTACATGGATGATCATAGTTTTTGATTTTTCTTACCGAACATCATCTTTGAGACGTCTTTCACTTCTGCCTTACGCGTGTCAGTCTCCGATCGTCATGGAAATTTATATCACTTCCTACCGACTCAAGGCAAAACAAACAACATCATAAAAACCTCAAACAGATATTTTTTTGTATTTTCTGAGACATTTATATTTCTTCCCCTGTTTTTATGAGGTTTTTGAAAAGCAAACACTATTTATTTTTTTTGGAAATTTCCTGATTTTTCATATTTTTATATATATTTTTTAATAATTTTCTTAAAAGATATTTACAAACACAAAATGATCAGATCATTCCTCGAAGGCAATCATCCGAAGGCCTTCGACGCACATTTCAAAATTTGGTCGTGGGAGGGGTTTTGTGAAGATATCAGACACGTTTTGGTCTGAGCTTACCTTCTGAAGCTGAATCAACTCCCGATCAAAACAATCACGAATGAAATGTACCTTGATGTCTATGTGCTTTGTTTTAGAGTGATGAACGGGGTTTTTCACAATTTCCAGAGCAGCAGCATTATCACAGAAAATTGGAGTGTTAACGAATTCCATACCGTAATCCGTGAGCTGATTCTGGATCCACACTACCTGTGAGGTACCGGCAGATGCGGCCACGTACTCAGCTTCTGCAGTTGATTTGGATACGGTATGCTGCTTCTTGCTCTGCCATGAGATGAGTCGATCGCCCAAATATTGACATCCTCCCGTTGTTGACTTCCGATCCAAGTCACTGCCTCCATAGTCACTGTCAGTATAAGCATACAATTGAAAGTCAGTGTTCTTTGGGTACCAAAGACCAAGCCGAGGCCTACCCTTTAGATACCGGAATATACGTTTAACAGCATTCAAATGAGACAGTTTAGGGTTAGCCTGATAACGAGCACACAAGCAAACTGCATGCATAATATCTGGCCGACTTGCTGTTAGGTACATTAGAGAACTAATCATTGAGCGATACATGAACTCGCTTACTGACTCCCCATCTGCATCTGCTGACAAAAGAGGTCGGGATGCCATTGGAGTTGAGATCGGCTTTGAGTCTTGCATCTTGAATTTCTCTAGTATCTCATTCACATACTTGGCTTGATGAATAAGAATCCCAGATTCATCTTGTTTAACCTGCAAGGCTAGGAAGAAACTCATTTCCCCCTGATCGCTCATCTCAAACTTCTTCCTCATAATCTCTTCAAATTCGGTGCATAGATCTTCATTCGTTGATCCATAAATGATGTCATCCACATATACTTGCACCATTATAATATGATCGTCCACCCGTTTTCTGAACAACGTCTGATCCACCACCCCTCTAGTATACCCATTTTCCACCAGGTGTGCTGACAACGTCTCATACCACGTTCTTGGAGCTTGATGTAAACCATACAATGCCTTATCCAGCAGATACACATGATCTGGATGCTCCTCATCTATGAACCCAGGTGGTTGAGTCACGTACACCTCTTCATTCATCTCAGCATACAGGAATGCTGTCTTCACATCCATCTGGTGCACCGTAAAATTCAGATAAGATGCAACCGCAAGAAATATCCGTATGGCTTCCAATCTTGCTACAGGGGCATACACCTCATCATAGTCAATTCCATGTATTTGACGGTGACCTTGGACAATTAACCTTGCTTTGTTTCGAACGATTATACCCGTGTCATCTTTTTTGTTCTTGTACAGCCAACGGGTGGGTATAACCTTCTTGTTATCTGGCCTCTTGACTAGTCGCCACACTCCCAGCTTCGAGAATTGATTCAATTCGTTGTGCATGGCCTCGATCCAGCTCGGATCTCTGAGAGCTACCATCACATTTGGAGGCTCAATCTGGGAGATAAAGCACGAGTACATGCAGACATTGATGTCTCCTGTGCGGCTTCTAGTTCTAACTCCTGACGTCACTGGTCCAAGAATATTGCTGACCGGATGGTCCTTGTTGATCCTTGAAACCTGAATATCTGGCACAGACACTGAAACAGGCAGATTAGAATTCACAAGACTATCATTTAAATCACTAATACCTGAACCTTGTGGAATTTCTGAATCAACATCACACGTTCCTGAAGTTCCTGAAGCATCTGCGTTGACATCTGCGGTGACAGTTGTTGGAACTGGAACTGGGGCTTTATCACAGACTTTTTCAACAGAAGGTCTTGATTCAGAAGGCTGTGTAATAATCTCTTCTTCTTCCCCCAAATTATGAAGTTCATTCGAAAACTTAAATCCCTCAAACAGAGACCCATAATTAAATATCCAATCTGGTCCAGTCCCTGCATCCGTCGGGTTGTCTTCAAGCCAGTCCACATTGAATGCTTCAATAATCAAGCCGGTGGTCTTGTTATAGACTCGATAAGCACTATTTCCTGAGTAACCAACGAAATAACACTCATCTGCTTTCGCCTCGAATTTCCCTACGTCGGACTGAATCAGCACCGTGCACGGACACCCGAAAGTCTTGAAATAACCCACTGTCGGCTTCTCTTTGTAGATAATCTGATATGGAGTTTTCTCATGACGTTTGTTCAACAAAACCCGATTTTGCACATAGCATGCTGTGTTGACTGCTTCAGCCCAGAAGAAGATTGGTAGTTTTGCTTCACACATCATTGTCCTTGCAGCTTCAATGAGTGTCCTATTCCTTCTCTCGGCTACTCCATTCTGTTGTGGAGTGTAGGGAGCACTAAACTGTCTCTCTATGCCTTTAGCCCCACAAAACATATTCAACTCAGCATTCTTGAACTCCGTTCCATTATCTGATCTGATAGCTTTGACCTTCTTGTTCAGCTGGTTCTCTATAAGTGTGACAAACTGCTTCACTAGGGCTGGAGTTTCATACTTGTTTGACAAAAAGTAGACCCAAGTGAATCGTGAGTAGTCATCTACAATCACGAGGCAGTAAGAGAACTTGCTGATGCTCTGAACTTGCATAGGTCCAAATAAATCCATGTGTAAGAGTTGTAGAACTGACGATACTGAATTAGCTATCTTTGGTCGATGTGGCAACTTGTGCTGCTTCCCCTTCGCACATGCCACACATTTTTCAACCGTTGAGAAGTCTTTAATTGGCAGCTTTCTGACATGCTCTCCCTTCGCGAGCTTGGTCAAATTCTTCATATTAGCATGCCCTAGTCGACGATGCCACAACATAGCCAAATTTTCATTCTGCTTCGATATGAGGCATGCTTCTTCTGACGTTGGAGGTTTGCTCATGTTGAGAAGATATGAATTTGATCGTCTTGGAGTACGCATCAGTACGCACTCCTCGGGAATCTTCACACCAGGCTTCAAAATAATACATTCTTTTCGATTGAACATCACAGAATAGTCCTTGTCACAGATCTGAGACACACTCAGCAAACTGTGAGACAGTTCCTCCACATAGTGTACGTCAGAAAATGACAGATTTCCACTTCTCACCACTCCCTTCTTACTGATTCTTCCACCAACACCTCCTGCAAAAGATACACCACCTCCATTGAAGTCCTCTACATCTTCCAAAAGTGACAGATCTCCGGTCATGTGTCGGGAGCAACCACTATCAACGTACCAGAGATTGTTGATAGACCGTCTTGGCTGTCCCTACAAAAGTCAGAAATCATTGAGATCCAGGTACCCAGGCCATAACAGATCTGGGCACACCTTTAGCATCAATGTAGTTAACTAGTTGGTGGATCATTTCAGATTTGAATTCAGACACATTTTCATTCTTAATGTTGACTTTTGGTTTCCAGGTGGTTGGTTTCTCTGGTTTCAACACAGTTTTTGTTTTGTTTACAAACACAGGTTTCTTCTGTGGAGAAGTGACCTTTTTACCAGCAGGCTTTTTAATCGGTGTCCACTCAAGTTTTAACTTTGTATATACAAGTTGTTTCGTTTGAGTGACATTGCTTTGTTTCAAGACCTGTTGCTCGGCTTTCGCTTTGCCATTAGGTTGATTAATTCTTTTCACTTTAGCCACTTGTTTTTCAACAAATTCTGGTTTTGTCTTTTGGTAGACTCCTTTAGTTTGAAAAATTCGTTTTGGAGTTCTGGTCACTTTCCACTTATCCACAACAGGCTTTGTCACAGGTGCCTTTGCGGTTGATACCTTAGACTGTTCAGTCTTCATTGGTTCAACACGCTGCTTCCCCTGAAACACAGCTTGTTGCTTCTGCTTTTGTTTCTGTTTTTCACCTGTCATCATCTTTTCCAACATACTAGTCCGTGGATTTTGTGGATAGTATGGTTGGTAAGGTCTGTTCACACAGTTAGCTGCAAAATGTCCTGGCTTTCCACATTGAAAGCAATTCATGAGTCTAGGCCCATTGACATGACTACAGAGGTATGAACGTCTTGGGTAAGACGACTTCCACTCTGGCTTATCATCCCATTTGTGTATGACACGTTGTTTTTCCTTATCAGATTGTGTAATTAAACAAAATTGATCCGATTTGGATTTGTTGGTTCTATTAAAAGCTGACACAACCTGGGGATAAGCAACGAAGTCTTTGGGCTTAGTCTCACGACCAATTTTTGTGTTAGGCACACGAATTTTAAAACCAGACACTTTTTCATTAGATTCTGAAACATTTTTTAACATCGATACAGCTACTTGTTTTGACTTGGATGTTTCCAGTTCTGACACAAGTGCCATTACATCATCCTTAGGTAAACATAAACTAGAACTATTAGAACTACTAGACGCATGACTCTCATCCACTCTCCGACACTCGTCATCTTCCTCAGAAATGTCATTGATTTCTATTTCATCTGCACAAGAAACAAATACATCAGAAGTACTCACACAGTTATTCATTGAAGTATTGGATGAGCCTGCTTCACATGGGTCTGTCATCACTCTATTCATTTTACCCAACCCATAAGTCATGTGTTTTTCATTCTCAATTTCCTCCTCAGTCAAAGGCTTCACTCCAACCAAGACACTATCTAAGGGAGGTCCTTCTTCATGCATTTCCGATGCCGATCTATCAATCTGATCCTCCTCTAAGATCATTCCTATGACATCTCTAGTTTTGTCTTGAGGAACAACATTCTTGGTTGCAAAGCTGATTCCTATTCCACCTTTGTCCTTTCCCATTCTAACCTCAGTTATGCAATTATCTAAGGATTTACTAGCCTGCAACATCCTTTTGCTTCTCATAAAGTTGATATCAAGTTTAACCTGCATCTCATTGTTCTTATGCTTAAGTTCTTCTATTTGTTTACTTAGCTCAGCTATTTCTAACTTAGCGTTGTCATACAAATAGGCATTTTCAGTTGCAAGGTTCTTATACTTAGCTATATCTAGTTTCTGGGCTTTAACCTTTTCTTCATTCTTATGCCATCTACCCTTGAAAGAACTCTTTTCACATTTTACTTCAAACAATTCAGATTCAAAGTTTTTGCAATATTCTCTAAGAGTAGTAATTATACGATCACAAATAGAATTAGAACATACCTTGGTGTGATCTGCAGACATTGCTTCATTCTCCTCTGGTTCCTCTGGTTCATCATCAGTAACCACAAAAGCATGCTCCTTTTCATCCTCATCATCATCCAAAGTTGTCATCATAGCATGCGTCAAACTCAGATCCTTCAGCTGTGGGGTCCAGTCATAGCCACCACCTTCTTGCACAACTAAAGCACTTGTCTCTGCCTTTCCCTTCCCATCAGCTGACTTCTTTATCTCTGCTCTTTCCTTCCTTGGTTTGCTGCACTCCCTAGCAAAGTGCCCATATTCGTCACAATTGTAGCACCTAAGCTTCGTCTTATCAAACCCCATCCTGATCTTATCTTGATCCTTCCAAACATTTCGCCCCGTAGTAGCCATGAATTTTTTAGCCCTGAACACTGCCATTGCCATTTGCCAAGAGACGTCCAACATTTCCACGTCTTCTGGATTAATCTGATTAAGCTCCCCCGAAAGAATCTCAGAAGGAATTAGTGTTCCAGCCATTAAAGCATGATAACTATTCATGAATCCCATACCCAGAGCAAAATTGGGATCACTGTTAGCTTCAGAAGTATCACCTCCACTTGAACCTGATTGGGGTTGTGCCACAAATGCCTTCGTTTGACTCATTGAACTTGATCCACCTGCTACAGCCTTTCCTTTCTGCTTCTCATCAACCTCTTCAGACAACAATGCTTGATTCAACTTCCCTGCCAAACTCAGTGAACTTATGTGATTCAACTCGCGCTGCTTATCATCAATCATCTTGGACTTCAACTTGTTGATCATTTCATCTAAAGACAGCTCACTCAGTCTGTTGTTGTCCTTAATGATTGAAATGTTGGTGTTCCATGACTTCGGCAAACTGTTTAGGAGCTTCAAATTTTTATCTTCCAATTCCGGTTCCACTCCATAACTTGACATCTCGGCCATGAGAGAGACAAATCTTTGCACTTGTGCTTCAAAGGATTCACCCTGGATATGATTAAACAGATTGAACTTTTGCTTCAACATCTGCTTTCGACTTGCCTTGATGTCTGGGTTTCCCTCATAAGCCACTATCAATGCATTCCACAGTTCCTTTGCCGTTTTGCAATGCTTAAACCCTTGAGCAATGTCCGGTGTCAATGCCATGGTCATTATCGCAAAGGCCCTCTCTGCCTTGTTACACCTCTCCCAGTCATCATCCTCAAATTCATCTTCAGTCTTTTTCTTTCCAGATTTAGGTCCTGCTTGATGAATAGGTATATGTGGTCCATTTAGAACTGCTCTCCACAACCTCAAATCAACACTCTTCAAATGGTTCTCAAATCTATATTTCCACTCTAAGAAGTTATCTGCCGAAGTTAGCCTTGGCGGACGAGTTATAGATCTGATCTCGAAATCCAGTTTCTGGTACATACTCGGCTCAAAATCCATTACAATAGCTTGGGTAACTAAAACTAAAGTCCAAAAGTCCGAAATCTGAGATTACGATGAAAAACACTTGATTACGATTGTAAAGAGCTGATTACGATCGTGAACACCTGATTCCGATCAACCCAAAATCGCAAACACCGATTCCGATAGAAAAATCGTAAACACCCGATTACGATTCCCGATTACGATTCTGATAATCGTAAACCTTCGATTCCGATTGACTCAATCGTAATCACCAATTACGATCAGATTTGATCGTAAACCCTGATTCCGACTCCGCGAATCCGATTGGCAACGACGTAAACACCGATTCCGACCTAGCAAAATCGTAAACTCCAAATGTACGAATCGTAATCCCTTAAAAACCAGATCTTGAAGTCGTAAACGAAATAAAAATGACTTCTTGAAGTCGTAAACACAAGAAAACAGCAGATCTTCAACTGATGAACTCGTAAACACTCCAAAACCCAGAAAACTTGATCGTAAACACCAAACTTGAAGAACACAGTCAGCAATGAAGATCGTAAACCCTTGAAACACCTTCAAAACCTCGAAAACAGCCCAGAAACACAGAAAACCTTCTTGAATCAATATCGTGTGAGCCTCGAATCGAAGATTCTTAGCTCTGATACCAATTGTAGGTCCGAAATCAACCAAACAACACGATATCTAGACAAATACGAGTGCGGAAACCTCGTATAAGCTTGATTCAAGAACCAAGTAGAAGAAAGAGGCTAGATCTAATGTAAAGATCTAGTCTTGAATGAGAAACCCTACTTGAATGAAGCTGATCGTAATTACACACTAGAGAGAGAGATCGTAATCAGCAAAATGTGTATTGAAAAGCTTACCCTAATCGGTTACAATGAGGTGGTATTTATACCACCTCATACAAAACTTGGGCCAATCATAAACACAATCTAGCCCAATCATAAACATACAAATGGCCCACATGGCCTATTAAATAAGCTAGACTAAGCCCAAAACAAAACAAAGTTAGCCCAATTACAAATGTTCATGCCTTAAATAAGTCTAGCCCAACATTACTGTTCCTGGATATCAAATGGAATGCTGCCTCCTTCAGGAAGTCATAAAAAGGTTGATTTTTTGAGCATTGAGTATGTTTTCCATTAAATAAATGAATGGGTACTTTGTGAATGAGAAAGACTTATGGGTTTTTTCCATTATTGATTTCTTTATCGATGTGTTGTTATCACTTGCAACGACAAAATTCGAAACGGGTCACCGAAGAGCACCAACAATGGCACTACCAGCAAAACAGCCCGGCTTAATTGTAACTCCCTCATGTACAAGGTAAATCATCTGATGCCATAAGACAAACCACGATGCAACTTTCAGATGGGCAAACTACAACATCTCAAAGCATTTTTAGTTTACTTCATGTTCTGTTTGAATGCTTTATAGGTCCATGTCCATTTGCTAATTTTTATTGGTGGTAGTGTATAGTGTTATCCACGTTTCGATTGCAACTAATCTTCATTTGTTCTTGCTAATTTCATGGATTATAATTGTCAAGCTTCTAACATGTTGATATTGATGTGTTGCAGAGAAGAAACTGAGGAAAAGAGGGAGTGTAATTCTCATGGAGGATAGATCTCAAGTGGAAGACCTTACCGGAAAGAACAACTGCACATGTATAACCGACTTTTTAAAAATGGTCCGACTCCGCCGCGAAGCGCGGGTCGACCCACTTGTATAATATACAATTGTAAAGTCTGGAAATGTGTCTTGGTGACATTGTAACTCTGTTTTTTTTTTATCTTTTATCATTTAATTTCTTGGTTAAATATTAATTGTTTCGGTTAAGTTTACAGTTTGAGAGTTTGGCTTGGTGTTTTGTGCTTTTGTTCCCTACCATGAGGTTGCTATTTCAAGTCTTTGTTAGGCCAGATTTTTTTTTTTTTTTTTGTGTGTTTATCACGTGTCTATTTTTTTTTTGTTTTTTAAGAGCTAAGGAAGAATAAAAAACACAATCAAGGCCTTAGCCCAATGATCAGTCCCCTCTTTTTCAACCTGGTGGGTGTGAGTTCGATCCCAACTGCCATTATTTGTTTTTTATAATTCGTTTGAGTCTATTTCAAGTCTAAAATCATATATGTTTAACATAAAAAAAACGTCTTTGAAGATGCTAAAATCATG
>JBCNJP010000007.1:129841948-129950376 GCA_039602395.1 Deinandra increscens subsp. villosa | reverse complement strand
ACTGTCCAGAATTCTCAAGTCAGTAGATCAGAAACAGTTCCAGAGTGAGAATAAAATAGACTACCAACTACCAACAAACATAAATCCAATCAACAATGCTGATTCTTTTGTTAGGTTTTTTCAATAGGCCAACCAAAGCAGTTTGGTAAAATCCCTAGAAAAACACAACTGATCATTCATCAATCATCATAAACTTTTTAGTCCAACAATCACCACAAAGTTCCTAATTTCATTTACCTTTTTCAACAACAAAAGAGCAATCCGTATGCTTAATTAACTGAAAAAACTAAACTGTTCAAAGAACAACAGAAGGCAAAACTCTTACAATGTAAGAGAAAGCTGTATCAGGGTCAATGTTTGCGTCAATCTCGTCAAAACGAGCCTCTCCTTCTTCAAGCTCAATCTCTTTCATCCTCCCTAATCGACAAACCTAACCCTAACCCTAAACCTAAACCTAAATTGAGTAAATTCACCCCCAAAACCCTAGCCTAGTATCCTAAAGTCCAACATGACTGATCACACAACGCACATTACTACGAATTACTCTATGAATAACGAAATAGAACAAAAGAACAACTTAAAACCCTAGAAAACCGAAAACGGATCCCGCGTAACTGATCGAGAACCCTCGATGAACCTGTTTTGTGATCAGAAGAACAAGACAGGAGATGAATTCACGTTTATGTGTAAGTAATAACGATTATATGAGCGTTAACTGCCTATCACAAGAACTCAAGAAGAGTGTTCGACGAACAAGCCGCGGAGAGAGATGAATCAATCGGCGCAGATGATCGAAATTTTGATTTCTGATTTCCGAAATTTGTTTTGGTTTTTGTTAAACTGAGATGATACAGAATGAATGAAAGAGGGGGAGTGGGGGAGTGTTTTGTGGTTTTTTTGTTTTTGTATTTTTTTAATTTTCTTTTGGGCTTTCTTATTTTATGTCTACTTGGGTCCACGGTCCAGATGAAGGGATTCAAAAGAGCATTTAGAAAAAGTTAGACTTTTTTCTTAAATGATATCAAAACTTTTTGTTAATATTCAACATAAACGTCCGTTCTTTTCACAAATAGTCTTAGTTAACATGTTATATTATTTTTTACCTATTCTTCATAATCCTTTCCACAAGCAAATTTTAGCCCCAAAGCTAAAAATACTCATTTTTTCCGCATGCAACCCAATTAAATTATACCGTTTGAGAGAAGAAAAAAAACGAAACGGATTTCCGCCCGTTGGAACTTGTGGAAGGGACGGACAAGAAGGCACATCGCCGCATGCCGGGCGTGCACCTCCACGTCGGACGGACGAATGAGGTATGAACACCCGTTGGAGGCGGTCTAAGAAGGTAAAAACTTGTAATAATATATATAAAGTTTAGTAAAATTCGCAATATTATGATTATTAGTTTACCACAGTTGGCATTGAGAAATACAAAGAAAATTTGTAAAAACCGTCGTTTTTAGTTTATTGTATTAATGTTAGTAAGAATAATAACATATAATAAGAAGGGGATTGTGAGATTTTGTTCACCATGGTGTATCATGCAAATTACGTAAAAAAAAGTGTTATTTCAATGAAATAGATTTGTTGAAAACGAAGGCTTATGTCCATATTCTGTTCTTGTTACTCTTATAAAAAAGTTAAATCTACCTATACAAACGTTTAAACCAAAAAGTTAAAATACTCCTTAATGAATTTTTATTATTTTATAGACCCGCTAGAGTAATAAGACCAAGCAAAAACATATTGATAAGGTCATACTTAGGTTGGAAAATTTATAGAAAAAACCTAGTAACATATTGATAAAGTCATATTTAGGTTGGAAAATTTAAAGAAAAAACCTTGCATTAAATTATAATGATTTTATACAATGTAACATGTTGTGTCAAATAAAAAACATTAGCCAAAAAAAACATGTGTATTTGTATTTTAAATCACGTGTGATATTTAAAATCGGTCTCATCAGTCAACCAGAACAATGAACAAAAACATTACTTTTAACTCGTACAGTCTCCTATATTTATATAGAATCTTAACAATATATGTAAATCATATTTAATGTAGTCACATTTACACACTATCAATGGTTTTGAAATGAAACAAAATTACCATCATTACATCATAAACACTTTGGTTATCATACTTACAAACTGCTGGTCATAATGTGTATTGTATACCAAGATGCATGTTTTAAAGTTTGACAAAAAAGAAAAAGATAGATGATGAATGAACGTTCATCGCGTTATTGCAGTAAAGCAAGCTTAGCAGTATAGCATACCCACCATGATGCCTAATTGTCTCCTTGCCTCAGCATCCGCAGAATTGAAAGAAAGAGGTTTAATATGTCAAGATAAAGCGTGACCGATGCCCAGATGTACTCATCATAAGTAAACCGCTTGATCAAGTTTTCGGTGTCATAGATTATGTACCCAGAAAACAACACTGCACCAAATCCACCAATAATGGCATTTGTAGCTGGTCCAAGAGGGAAGAACACCTGCAGGTCCAAATAAGTCGCGTCAACATTTTTTCTACCATTTTTTGTGTTTTTTTATAACCCAGCTTATTAAATAGAGTAAATTGCCATTTGTGTCCATGTGGTGTGCACAAAATTGCCAATTCAGTCCAAATATAGCAATTTTTTGGACTGAATTGGCAATTTTTGGCAAAACCATAGGGACGAAATTTGGCAACTTTTTGCATATCATTAGACAAAATTGGCAATTTTTTGCAAACCATAGAGTGTCCGGTGCAATTTTTAAACTATTGAACTGAATTGACAATTTTGTGCAAACCACGAGGACGGTAATAACAATTTACTCTATTAAATATGACTACAGAACTATAGTATAAACATAATAAAACAACTCTTTCAGAATGATATAATTTAGAAATATAACTCAAAAGGTGCATTTTGTGTGTATGAGAGAGAGAGAGAGAGGGAGGACCTGCATAAAACTAGTGACAAGGAGAATGACGAGGCTGGTGAACAAAATGGGTCCCAGGAAGCTAAAGTCCTTGCCCTTCTTTGATGCCCAGAAAGTGTAGGCAGTCAGGGATGAAACCACAGCTGAAGTTAGAATCAAGGCTTCGAGAACGATCTTTCCTGTATGATTAATTTTGAATTTAAAAGCCATCATAACATGCGGAAATAAATTATTATGAGCTTTTTAAGAGATGAACCAAGATCACGAACCATCTGTGTTGGCACAGCTTACACCTACGGTCAGACTCAGAGATGCTGTGAAGAGTCCAAGGAAGACGAAGTTGAGTGGATGCTTTTGTTGATACACATGCAACGGCCACAGCACTGCAACAAATTTATTCTCATTTCATTGTGAACACTTAAGCAATCCACAGTCTAAAAGGAAGTCCACATCATATTTATAAATTTCTACAACTGGTCTAGCGATAATTCACTTAGGGAGTTGGGACTTGTGCTAACATGAGCAACAAATACAATATTTGCAATGAATAGCAACATCCCTATTTGAAAAGGTGGACAGATTATTAAAATGAGTGTATTCAATTATACTCTGAAGAAATAATTGTATTGTGCATTGGTGGTTCTAGTGTTCTACATTTGTGGCCAGCTCCACCCACTTGATGATGTGGTTAGAAATTTAAAAATTCAACCTTGCTATGTTCATAGATCCTCATCCTCCATAATAATAATGTGGATAATAGATTGTTTTATAATGATTAATCTAAGGATAATGAGATGTGAAATTTAAGCTATCATGGGCAAATATATGAGATTGTAGTACAATAACAGAGATAAGAAAAATGTTAAATGTCAACAGAATGGCTAACAGAAACAACAAAATGCTATGCATCTTAAGACAAAAGCAGCAAATTGCCTCCTCACACCAACCAGAAAGTCAAAGAGGAAACCTAATTCAGCCTTGCCAACCATAAGGGAACAACTTGGGCGAAGGCCTGGTGGTCAATGGGCTAACTACACCACCCCCACTGGTCCAGGCCCAAGGGTGGCAAGCCACATATAACCCATAGGTCACGAAACCTGATTTGGCCAAGACCAGTGGTCTGTGAGGCCAAGTTAAGAAAAAGGCCATGCGATTGCGATAGCCACTGCTTGATTCGATCTAGCCTGATGGCCTGCTAGTCAATATTCTGAAAACCTATTGCTTTAAAAATAAACCAAAACAAGACTCTAAATGGTCACAGAATCCAATTGGGCCAAGACAAGATAGCAATGGGCACTAATTAATCAACACCTAGTGACCACTGACCAGTATAGGTCTGATTCATCAAACCATGTGTTCAAAATAAGGTCTAACCTCGTGAACAAGTAATTGTAAACAAAACACCACTATAAACCATTTAGTTTATCACAGGAAATAGATAATTCCAAATTGTATGCGAATTTTATCAAACAACTTGGAATAAACTTCATCTAAATGTGTATTTACACATATGATTTAATACCTTTTAACTCTGACTTCTATAAACCATTTAATTTATATCCAAGTACCCTAGTGCTGTACCCTAAAACATTCTTATGTAAAAAGACCCTAACTGAGAGTTAGCTTCAGACCACAAAGTAAACCCCTCGGGATACACAATAACAAGATCTGAGAGTATATATACAACAAGAATTGGCAATTTGATTTTCATTCGTAGGCCAACGGTGAATCTGTGATACAGATCTAGAAATCATATCTTAACATATTGAAGAAAGAAATATAACAGGCAATCAAATCATATCTCTATGCAAAACCAAATTCAGAATAACATCAGATGATCAGACATAGCACAGAAACCAGATCCACTCACAGAAAACAATACTTAATCAACAAGTAACGTATAATTGTTTAGATCTACGGCCATACGGTTCTAAAACTGAATTTCATTTAAGCTACTAAGTGTAAACAGAAAACAGAAAACAGAAGCCATGAACAGATAGAATTGTATATTCAATTTGAGATCTAGAGATGCATACGTAGGAAGGGCAAGAAAACGAAAAACAGCAGGACGCCGGAATTGCCACGGAGGAGATCGTTGATCGGTGCGTATAGAACGGTGAGAAAGGAGACGGCGGTGGTGAGAACCATCTGGGCGGCGAGAATTCCGTAAACCTTACGGATGAAGCCCCAACGAAGCTCGTTTTCTCCATGGCTGAGTCCAGGGTAGAGGGTTCCCTGTTCAATGTCACCCTCGCGATCTTCCTTGGTACTAATCCTTGTGAATTCGAACATTTTTGTGCGAGATTGTTTGATTGATTGATTAACAGATTTTTGTGAAAGTCTCCGTCTATCTGCTTTGAGAGGTGGGATGTAAAGAAAGACGATGAGATGAGAGAGGATGTAAAGAAAGCGAGTGGAGAACGAGTCAATGAGTCTTTTGAACTCGCGCCCTCATTTGTCGGTGGCCGGTGGGTACAAAATAGGGTATCGATCGGGTTAATCAGTTAATAAGCTTCGAAACCGACTTTAGAGTTTAGACCCAAAAAGCATGAGGGCTTGTTTGTTCGAGTGGTTACTAGTAATAAGAGAGACTTGAGATTAAGTGTTAGAAATTGAATGTTTGGATACTTCAGAAAGCACGAATCGCTTTCGGACTGAATATCACGAGGGTCCGCTCGATGATATTAATCGGATACGATCTGAAGGATCAAATCGAATTTAAGAATTGAATATGTTTGTGTAGAACACCGAACCAGAGAAAAACCGTATGATCGTATGTATAAAATCGATTTCATAACTGCCGGAGCGTATAAACAGTTTGATCAGATTTGAATTCAATAAATTACACTAAAGTCCCTCGAGATTAAAATATGACTTTTGTGTCCCGAAATACAAATCTGATGCGTTTTTTTTATGAAGGACTTATGTCCTAAATAAAAAAGTTCCGCGCTGACCTTATCCACAGCAGCGCCACAGCTCGTCTCCGTCGACGGCAACGCACTACCAAAAAATGAGCCTAATGCAACATTTTTTTAGCCTAATGCAACCTTTTTTTTCACAAAAAGGTTGCATTAGCTCGAGTTGCATTAGACCTAATGCAACTCTTTTGTTACCTAATGCAACATTTAAAAGCTAATGCAACCTTTTTAGGATGCAACTCTTTAGGAAAAGAGTTACATTAGGTAATAAAAAGGTTGCATTAGGTCTAATGCAACTTCAGCTAATGCAACCTTTTTGTCAATAAAAAAGTTGCATTAGGCTCATTTTTTGGTAGTGACGGTTGAAGAACCCGCTCAGGGTTTCGCCGATGTCAATAATCATGCCACCGCAACCTCGGGCAACCATCTCCGACGATCCATCGTTTCCGCCTAACAGCAATCAATCGAACGGTAGCAGCAGTCCACATAGAAACTGGATCTGAGCATTGTGTTTGTAACTCAAACTCCCTATTGAATCCTGATTCGTCAGACAACTCCTCCACAAATATCTATTCAGGAACATACGACTACGATAGTGCGAGCTCTCTGATGTTTGCAATAGTGCGGAGGAGGAGATGAGGGTGGCGTCGTTGACGATGACTTCGTTGATGGCGGCGTTGAGCTCGTTGGAGACGAGGTCCTTGGAGAGGTACGAGGAGCGGTGGACATGGTCGATTCGAGAATGGGCCTTGGAGAGGTTGAGGAGCGGTAGATGACGGTGGCGGCATGAGGAGTTTGGGGGTGGTGAGGGGTAGGTGGGAGACGACTATGGTGGTTGTCTGAAAAGTGGGGTGGGGACCGTGGGGTTGGATGGGGGTGGGAGTAAAGAAGGAAAAATAATGAGATATTTACATAACATACCCCTCTTCTAAATTAACGATAAAAAATTACCCCTAAAGGTAAAAAGACAAAAATACCCTTAACTTAACAGTAGATTTCAACGGATTCTGTTAAAAAGGACAAAAGGTGAACGAAAAAAGAAGTTAAAGGACAGAGAGTGTAACAAAAAAAAGATAAAGGACAAAAATTGCAAAACTAGCAAAGTTAAAGGACAAAAAATGTAATTTACTCTAATCTATAATAGTTAAATAAATTATGAGACTCTACTAACATTTTTAGTGGCAACTTTATTGATCAACTTTTTATAATCCTATTCTCTAATATATTGTTCTCAGTAGTTATTAAGTATTTTTAGGACATCGTGGATCGAGTAGGACTTCAACCACTTTCAATGTTGAAAAGTTTCTTTCTGTTGTTCTCACCATAACTGAAACAACCAATAAGACTCTATATGCAATTAATGCATTGGGAAAGAAAACTGACCCACTTCACATGTTATTGAAAAGAAAATTCATGGTTATTCTATTGAAACTTGGAGAAAAGAGAAAATGTTACCAATTAGGGGTGTGAATTTCTGACATAACCTGAAAGTTCGACACGAACTCAACCCGAAATTTGTAGGTTAGGGTTCAGAGCATGTTTGGGTAACCATTAAAAATTAATTTATTGACTAATTTGCTTTTCAAAAAGTAAATAAGCTAAAAATATTGTTTGGGTAGTGTAAAAGAGATTTTCAAAATGATTTTTGGAGAAATAGTGAAAAAGAGATTTTCAAAAGCACCAAAAACTTTTCAAACCTCCATATGGCTTTTAGACAATAAAATTACCATACTACCCCCACAATACCATGACTTACCTAATTGATATATATAAAATATATTTTTTGATCATTTTATACATATAAGCACTTTTCAAAATAATTTTTGGAGAAATAGTGAAAAAGAGATTTTCAAAAGCACCAAAAACTTTTCAAACATCCATTTGACTTTTAGACAATAAAATTACTATACTACCTCCACAATACCATGACCTACCTAATTGATATATATAAAATATATTTTTGGTCATTTTATACATATAAGCTACTTCCACGTCACAAAAGCTAATACAAATATTTATTTTAAAACTTCTTCTCAAAAAGTAGTAAGCCAATAAGCATTTTTATCCAAAAGTGTTTTTACACTCAAATAAGCACTCTCAACAGTCAACATGCCCTTAGTCCAAAAGTTTCTTATCCAAAAGTGCTTTGGATCGGACTCGTGAACCCGTTTAGCTAACCAGATCGTGTCCAAGTTAACCCGTTTAACCCATTTATGTTATATCTTATATTTTTAAACATGTCTTATTCATAAAACTAATTCCGTATTGTAATTTTTACGAGACTAAAACTTAAAAAAGAAAATTAATATAAGATTTATGATTAAACTATAATTATTTTATATACATTTGTATTTTTTTAAACTATATTTTTAAAGAAAACAGTATGTTAACTTTATAAAAAACAAGTTAAAAGTTCGGGTCAAACGGTTCGTGTTTTGTCAACCCGAAACATTTCGTGTCGAGTTCGGCTTCATGTGTATGGCATGATTTTCAGGTTCATGTCGAATTTAAGTTCGTGGCAAAATTTCCAGGTTTGGGCTGGGTTGACCCGCCAACTCACGGTTACGACCCATTTAACGTTCCTATTTAGAGCTATTTAAAACAAGAAAAAACATATGAAAGAATCCTACACATTTACATTAGAGCTGACAAAACAGGTTAAACTTGTTATACAGGTCATACATGACACGACACGATTAACACAACTATTAAACACGAATACGATCAACTAATCGTGTCATTTTTTCCAAACACGAACATAGACCTTTTTATAAAAGTGTTACACAACATGACTTGTCTAGACACGATTAATATCCTTAGAATGGAAACCAAAAATAAATTAAAGAATATAAAATGAAAATAGTTGATTGATTTGAACAATTTGAGTTGTCAAAGTTGATAGGGCGGTGAAAATCAAAAGGCTAAAGTAAAATTCTAAAATTATAAAAGAACTGTCACTTTTATTATGCATTTAATTATCTTAAAATAATATTAAAATTATAAGCGTGTTTAATCGTGTCATAAACAGGTTAGACGATGTGAAACCTGTTTATACACGATTTTAGTCGTGTCATATACGTGTCGATCTGTATATGACACAAAACATGTTTAACTTAAACTCAAACATGTTTAATTTTGTATTGTATCGTGTCGTGTTAAGAGATCCGTGTCAGAAACCCTAATTTACATGGAAAGTTTCTAAATAAGTTTTAGTTTTTACCCTTTAAAACTTCTTACTTAATACATCTTACTTAAAACATCTTACTTGAGCACTTCTATTTATTTTTTATCTAGACTTTATACATGTTTATAGTGTTTTAGTGTTTCTTACTTAAAACTTATTACTTAAGCACTTCTATTTATTTTTTATTTATACTATATACATGTTTGTAGTGTTTTATTGTTTATAGTTTTAGGATACTTCAACTTTTTTATCCCACATATCACTACGATTATGACGACAACGTATGTTTCGTGTTTATTTCGTTTTTTCCAACAGATATCTATCTATATACAATTTACAGCTTATTTGTAAATGTACAAGGAACTATAATTAGTTGTGTCATAATTATGAGATTTGAATTAGGTTGTTAATTTCAATATGTATTAAAGTACTAGGTTAGTAACCCGTCTACTATACGGGTTGAATTTAGGTTCATAATATTAGTTAAATATAAAATAAAAAATGATTAAGAAATTTAAAAATTATAAATGACATAATTCATTATAGTTTTAACTGATAATTCAATACATTAAAGATGACAATTTCTTTATTAGTTTCCTTATAAAAAACTCAAATTATTTAGTAAATTATCAAATCTACATTAAGTTTGCCAATTTTTTTTAAAATGAAAATTTAATTAAGATAAAATTGGTAATTAGTGTTAATTGGTAATTTACTAAATTGATAATTAAATGTGATTTTGACATGTGTCAGTGTGCTGACGTGGACACCTTAAAAAGAAGATATGTGGAACCAATTTAGTGCTTTATTAAGATTAAGATAAGATAAGATATATTTGGGTTATTTATATTATTTTTACATTATATTATACTATTAACAAAATTTATGTTGTAGTTAACAACATATTGTTCCAGTCATGGCTTTCCATGCGGTAGGCAAATATTCTTAACTTTTTATTTTAAATTGTGTTTTGAAAATGCTTTATTAATTCTAGTTTTAGATTGTTGCAGGGTATATAATATTGTGTAGTATTCTATTTAACTAATACGACATGAATATATTAGGTCAAGAAAACAAACTCATAGTTTCATTTTTAAGTCGTATCTTTAGTTCGGTGCATTCGATAAAAACTCAAAACTGAATCCACTACATCAGTACAACGCACGACAACCGTCATCATTTCCTATTGATATTTATACAAATATAACGAAACATTATAGTTTATACAAAACAAACACGCGCAACAACATAGGCGTCACACCATCTAATTGTATATATATACAATAGAGAACATAACTTATGTATTCGTGCCCTCCCTTTTTTTATAAATATTCCCTTTCACTCCGCCCTCTCTTTCTCATATCTCCCCCAAACCTCAACCCTAATCGCCTCCCCCATGTCTCCCTCTCATCTCTACCGACAAATCTAAACCCTAATTGATAAGCACCACCATGCATCTACCAGAAGACATGGCCAATAACAACCACTACCACCACCACAAATCGATCATTTCCGTTGTCGCCCAGGTGAGATTTAACACGTTCGGCGAATATCCTTCGCTATCGGAAGATCTGGTTGTGTTTGTCGCAAGGTATTTCGTCGAGCTCATCTTAATTGCTTCTCATGGCTAAGCAACCATACACTTTCTCATCACTTTCCCTGTCCCAGCGCCGAATTCTTGATTTAGGGTTGTTTTTAATTTAGGGTCGAGGTTGATGCAAAATCAACAACAACAGGTACGAACGAATTCTTGACTCTAGATTCCTGTTTTTCATTTATGTGTATGTATTACCCTATATAGATCGCCTGTTTCTCTCTCAACTCATCGGGTTTCTCCACAAACCAGAACCATCATCATTCATCTGCTTCATCACCGGCTTCATCGATCGGATCCGGCAGCGCTTCTAACGATGTTCGAAATATTTTTATTCATCCTTCCTCTTCGATTTCGTCTTCTGTATGTAGCTTTTTAGTGATTTCATTTGTTTTGGTTACATGTCTGTACTAGAAACAATTTCTACTCCTTTGTGACTATGCTATACTTGAAATTAATTATTGTCAGTTATATTTCGTGGTTTTAGGGTTTGGGATGTTGTTTACATCTTCTATTTCAACAATCCCTTAATGTCACTTGAAACTATTTGGTTATAAAGGTTACAATTTTTTTTTAATCATACAACTTTTACACCTACTTTCATTAACTGAGGCAACAGATTTGATAACAGCATTTAAAATTTCATCACTAATTGTCCATATGGATTATCAGTATCCTTGAGTGTAAGTGAATATGTAGTTATGTTTGAAAACAGAATAAGCTATGCTCAACCTTGACTTTAAGTTGGGATGAGCAGCAAAATTTGGCACACAAATTCTTAAATACATTGTGTTTTTTTCAGATTTTATTTGATGCTTTATGTTGAAACTTGAAACAAATATTCACAAACAGAAGTTGTTGAATTGGAACATAGATTTTTTTGGTAGATTTTTGATGATTTTTATGTCCAATTTTTTAACTTGATTGGCTGACTAACTCGATAATTTGATTGATTATTTGTAGGTCAAAATGACAAATATTTTATCGTATGAAAATTTTCTTCTACTTTTGGTTTTACACCTACAGATTCAACACTTTCGTTTGTTAAAACATGAATTGGATATTATGCTATGGCTTATTACCATTGACAGATGGTGCAAGTTTTTGACTGACACTTTTTTCGACTTCTATTTGTATTCATCCACTTTGCAATCTAAGGTTCCATTATTTGTTACATAACCTTTGTAGTGATTTAACATTTTCGCCTCTCATATGGTAGTATTTCTTTATGTCATCCAATTGAATATCTGTTGCTATTGTTTCTCAGGCGAAATTTTTTTAAATCCAAAATTGTCCCGTTAAATACGAAAAAAGCCTCCATTCACCCTTTTCGTTTCGTATGCATATATGGATCCCGTCTAATAAAGACGGGATGGAAACATTACTACCATCAGAGTTGGGTAGTTCTTTCCATATCCGACCCGTGAATCGCAATTTGAGTTCTTTGTTTTCTCCCCCGGAGAAAAAGAGGGCCATATTCGTCTGTATTATGAGCCCATTATGGCTATCTCTAACTTTTCTGTGACCATCTCTTATGCTCCTAGGAGTTTTCTGCCATTACCACCAACTTCTAAACTGTAACCGTAGTTCCGGCCGTCAATTTCGTCACCCATAAACCGGAGGAATGCCATTTAGACGGGAGCCATGCTGAGCTGGAACGCCTCAAAGTGGAGACAAAAATATTTCCAATAGCCTTTGAAGACCTGTTATATAGTGAAACATGAAGCAACAAACTGAGAAAGACTAAATATTATCTCAGGCAAGTCCTCAACAGTATACCTCTAAAATTCCCTTCAAATTATAACTGCAATATGTTTCAAAATAAAATTCGGTCAATATATCCTTGGTTTCATATGTTTGAAGATCATTATTTTATAATCCTTACATAACATCATCCAATGCCTTGCCTTTTTAAACCGTTTATGTATGTTTTGTTTATTATAATTAATATAGAAGTTGTATATTAAATCATTGTCATTGTGGTTTATACTTTCTCCTTACCTATATACAAATCAAGATGAGTCTGTTAAAACAAATCAAAATCAAAATCAAAATAGTCTATAAAATAAATCATTATGACTGCCCTTAATTTTATTTTGTAATCTTAAGTCTTGGCATCTTTATACCTGCTTATAGCCCTCCATAATATTTAACTAAGTCCTCTGAGATTTTGTTTGTGAAGTTATATTTTTCTCCAACTATTGCTTACTACAGGTTTTTTTTTCTTTTAAAATTTGAGTCTGTACGTAATCAACCACATTTTTCAATTGTATACCTTTTATCTTTTTTTTACTCACATGACCCTCTAAACAAATCCATTATCTGTTAAGTGTCAACCCATTTGAATGGAGATTTCGGCATTTGCTTCATTATTATTATATAAACATAAAAGTGCTGATGGATTAATGGTCAGCCTGTTTTGCATAAAATCTTATACTAACATAAACCTCATTTAGTTTGACCCATTTGAAAGCTGAAGAAGAAACACCATGGATGAGACAGAAATGAAACACAACATCTCAGAAGGTACATATCTGTGTTTTTAACTATTAAATTATCAATATTCTTTTTAAACTTATACACGTGAAAAATGCTCCATCTAACTGTGTTATTCGTTACCTAAAAACGAGCAGCAACGCGCGAGCTTGAATTCTTGTATATATACAATAGATAAACAAACTTATGGAACTGTGCCATTGTATTGTGCCATTTAGGAAAGGAATACTATATTGTATATATATTTGCTTGTAGGAAGAATGAGTAGATGCTTTTGCGGTTCAACTGGTAATTGTTGTGTAAGCTTTTCGAGTGGTCCCGGGTTCGAACCACGAACAGAGTTTCTTTTTTTTGGTTTTTTTTAATGTCACTTTTATTTTCCGGCGCTTATAGTTTACACGTGTAGGGTTTGCCGCTACCTAGACCCTGTAGGTTTGAATACGCTTCATTTGTAGCTATGGCGAGTCATCGATTCCTTTTCTTATCTTCGTTGGATCCATGTTCCTTCTTACATCTCGCTTCTTTCCAGTTTCTACGACCTTGTATGTGCTTGCGATTTTTGCAGGTTAGTGTTTCTTTTATTCGATTGTTTAGTTTAGATGTTGAAGACGGTGGCTGTTCAATTCTCTAAGTTAGGGTTTATGTTTGCTCTTCTTTGAGTTTGATATGTTGTTGCAGATTGTTCTTGAATTAATTTTGTGGGTTGTTTATGTTAGGGTGTTAATTTATTGGGATTATTGACTATTTAGTTATTTTTTTCGCAGTTCTGCTTTCTTCAGCTGCTGTTGGGTTTTTCAAGAGGTTAGTGATTTCCTTTGTCTCAAGCTTTTAGTATTATGTTCAATTTATTCAGCATGGTGTTCATTTAGGGTTTATTTTTATTATGATATTTTGTTACGTATCATATAAATCTGTATTGAATTCATTTTCTTGTGAGTTATGAAAATTATCTTCATTATTGGAATATGTGTTGTTGAGGTTGTAAGGAATTTGGGCGTATTATAAATAATCTTTTATTTTCATTGATTTAATTGAGGTATAGGAAGGATGATGCTTTAGGTTATGTCTCAGAAACTTTATGAGGAGGTTTGTTAGATTGCTATTTGAGATTGGATGTTCATCTGATTCAGCTTTGGTAAGGGTTGTTTATGCTATTAGTATGGAATTTTGTTACTTTTTTCAGCCGTCGGTTGGCAACGACATCAGAGTTGTTTCTAAGTGTGTCTACTGATTTTGCAGTGTAGTAGCTTTGTAGTTCAGTAATCTGTTAAAGATTAGTCGGTTATTTACTTCAGCGGCTGTTTTTATTAGGCATTAGGTTGTGTTGTTCTGTAAGCGTGTGGATATTTTGTGAGAGAATAGTTACGTGTGACTTGCATAGGCTCTGTATCTGAGTGTCCAAAAATATTAATGTTGTGTTATACTGTGATAATTGGATTGTTCTTGAAGTAGGTTTTAGGCTCCTTGATGTTCTTACTACTAGGCTTTTATTATACTCTTCCAGATTGCTACTCAAAGGTAAGTGAAAGCAGAAACTTATGGCAAACTTATGGCCTTGCATTTCTTTAATATCTTAAAGATCTTTCATATATCGTACTCTACCTCTGATAAAATATCTGTTATCTTGATTATTGCTTACTACTAAATTTCTTGACTGCCTGTACTAATTTCTACACACATGCAAATTAAACATGTTCCTTTTTAGATACTGCACAAATATTTAGCTAAAGTATCAGTACAGCCAAGAATGCTTATCATTCACTTTATTTGCACATCAACATTGAAGCTTTAGCACCGTAGTTTTAGGGTTTCCGTTTATACATGTAGTCATAAAAGTTATCAGATATAAGTCAAAGTTGATGTCTTCAAAATATATACAGATATTTACTTGTGCTCACTAAAAATTTTCTTTATTATTAACCACATGCATGATAAACAACACAACATATAAGACAAATGAAAACATATTGTAATTCAATAATATTTACCAAATGTTGTATATTACCCTATAATAACATAAGACAACTTTTGTTACAACTCATAGTGCATAACTTACAATCTCTAAGCACAATTTACAAGAGATGAAGCTTTGGGTACAAGCTGCTGCTGCGTTCTTATCAAAGATATGCATTATGTGGCTGTGCAGATCCCACCCATTTTCTCCACTTCGATACGCCTCCTCTCTCTTTTCTCCCTTCATTCAATCAGCAGTAGTTCAGACACCATCGCCCATACCCACCTGCCTCTTTTCGTCACCCACGTTTCTGTTCTTGAACCTGCTCCACCCATCAAGCATCCTCACCCACATTTCTGTTCTTAAACCTGCTCCACCCATCAAGCAAATCCGATTTAACAAATCCACTTTTCCTTCAAGATTTCTAGGGGTTGCTAGGTACGATTGACTGGGTTTCTCATCCGGAATTGTTTTCTTTGAACGGCGGAAGATAAGCCGTCTAGAGGTGCAAAAAATCTCTGTATCTTCTTCATATGGATATCCCAAAGCTTCATGAAACACCACTCTTTCTTCCTCTAAACCCTTTATTTGGGTTTTATTGTTTATAGGTTTCTTTTGTTTGCAGATTTTTTTGGGAGATGCAGGGGTGTTTCTTGCGGCTTTCATAGACTTAAAGAAGCGTACCGGTCGTCCTTTTGCGCCACTATCATTACCTCCGACTGAGCCGGCACAGGGAATCGACGATGTGAATTTGATTTTTCCGCCACTTATTCGGTATCTATCTTATCTCAGATTTAGGGCTTTATAGTTTCATATTTGGGTATTCTTAATTTTTGTTCTCAGGTGGGTAGTTATGATATGAACCCAGTTCCTTTAGTGCAGAAAGTTTTACTTCATTTTTCAGTTCTTTGTTGGTGTTTTTTTTTTTTTTTTTTGGTTTGCAGGTGCAAATTTTCATGTTCCAGCTCTCAGATGTAGGTATGATTTTGTTTTAAAACCTTTGCAAATTTGCAAATTGTTTTATATACAAGGTATGAATGGAAATTTGCATTTCCATTCATGGCACTTTGGGATGACCTGCATCAGATTTTGTCAATAGAAAATCAAATTTTTTTTGGTAAAAAGCATTATGTTTTGGTAATCTTTGTAGACTTGATGTTCCTATTTGTTTTGCTTTGGTAAAAACCCCGGAGACTGGGTAGGGATAGAAACATAGACTAGAATCAAAACTAATAAAAGTTCTTTGCTTTATGTTTTAGCTTATGTTCTTGGATGTTGGGTAATTGCATTATGATGAGAGCTGATTTTGAAGAACATGGATATTGATCTATAGGTTTATGGTTAGTGTATTTTGTTTGATGCAATATTGCTTACTCTGAAGTGCTAAGTGAAATACAAAGATACCAGGTTATAAAAAAAAGGAACACATGGTCCTATAATAAGATATTTATACATTTCAGCTATCAATATTTTCTTATCATGCATTGCAAATATACTACATTGTGCAAAACATTGTTAGCTACAAAAATTTTCTAACGTTAGTTATGACACTCTACAGCTTCCGCCAAATGGAGGTTGAGAAGGTCGAGGCGCTAAGACTACCGGTTTGGTAAGTTTCTACCCTCTTCTTCGATTTGTTTTTATCGACTATTCTTTAATCTTCTTTCAGATTATCTTTCGTTTTTGTGCTTATTCAGAATGTTGAATTTTTTTTATGTATGCTAACTGATGCAATTGAACATTCAGAATGTTTTGGTGAATTGAACATTAGAACATCCGATTTAAACGGTCTGAAGCTAGAGTAAGCACTCCTAATTATACTTCAATTATTTTTATTTATGTTCAATTTAGGCCTGATGTTCGAACAATCCTTTCGTTTTTATGTTTAATTCAAACCGATAATCGTTCTTTATATTTTCTACAGAATACTCATCCTTTGAATGAAGACAGAATTGTTCATACAAGAGGCAAGTTCAATTTTAAATATTGTGAATTTGGAGATATGAATGATGGATGTGGTTAGTTAATTTGTATATTTATTTTTTTATGTTGAAAATTTTTAGCTCCTAATTTTGGTGCATTGATTTGTATCCCATTTTTAGAAGCGAGTCATTTGAGATGCATATGACACTGTTTTTGGTTTTTTCTTAGTATTCGTTTTGTTGTGCTTATCTTGAAGCTACATTACCTTAAGTTTTATAGTAAGTTTTTGTTGGATAAAAAGTCATGACAACTTTCCACAGCGATTATTGACGAGCGGAAGAGCCGCAATACAAAACCATTTACACAAAAGGTTGGATCGGGACAGAAGGGGATGTAGTCTGAGACGGAGCATGAGACGGAGCACATGACGCAAACAGGGGGTTACGTTAATTGTATGTGTCAACCGAGAACAACGTGTAATTTCAAAAAGCACCTCGCGCACTCTTCAGGCACACATGTTACCATTCAAAAGCTCTTATATAGACCAACAAGTTAGGATGACTTGGCCCAATATTTGACTAAGTGGATTTAAAACATTAAGATAATATAATGAATTGGTTGATTTTAAGAATGTGATTTTACTAACTTGGGCTTTGTTGGTTTATGTTGATTGTAGGCAAAATCAAGAGAACTTAACTTGGATATGCATAGGTCATAAAACTCTGTTCATCCTCTCAAAGATCGTTGTTGGGAGCAAAAACAATTGAAGATGTATAAGTGACTTTTTTAAACGGTTCGACTCCGCGGCGAAGCGCGGGTCGACCCACTTGTATATATACAAAAGAGAACTTGACTTATGGTTTCGCGCCCATTGTTTCTAAAAAAAGATTTACAGTTTTATATATATAGAAGTGATATGATCTACTTAACATATTGTATTGTAGTTCAGTGGTTACATATGTTAAGATTATTTGGTGTTATGCGAGATCGAGACTCCATTCAATCGGTTTCTTTGCTATTTGTCAATTTCTTTT
This sequence comes from Deinandra increscens subsp. villosa, assembly GCA_039602395.1. Lineage (NCBI taxonomy): Eukaryota > Viridiplantae > Streptophyta > Magnoliopsida > Asterales > Asteraceae > Deinandra > Deinandra increscens. The sequence goes on along the minus strand of JBCNJP010000007.1, from coordinate 129,932,346 downwards.
TCTTTATGTTCTTTTTTTCTTTTCTTTTTTCTTTTAATAGTTTATTCTTCTCTTTTCTTACCAACACTCCTTAATCAATGGTTTCTTCTTCTTTTTAACCAATGCTCCTTAATAAATGGTTTCTTATTTGTTTTTACCAACACTCCTTAATCAATGGATAGATATGCATAAATATATATATTGAGCGTATTAAGAAATTGAAAGGTTCGATAAGATCGTTGCCACTTTCTTCCATCTTCAACATCACTAAACTCTCTCTTCTCAACCCTCATATATCATTTTCTTGACGAAATAAAATATCTATTTTCTTTTTTATTTGTTTATTTTCCTTAAAAGCATTTATGTTACTTTTTTCCTTTGAAAAATTTGCGTTATTCATATTGAAATTTAGGAGTAGTTGTTAACGGAATTTCTTTAATGGTTGGGCTGAAAATTCTATTCGTTTATTCTATTTTTTTCCATTTCTATTTTTTGTAATGGTATCGTTAATTTTTTTACGAATAGTACTCCAGCGCAACCGATTAGGGACTTAACATTTCAACCTTTTGTTCCCAGCTTCAACTCCATCTTTGTCCGTTTTTACACTTTTTTCAGTTTTTTCCTTTTTTTTTTTTACCTTCTATTAAATACAGTTTACATATTACATATTGTTTAAAATATATATTGTCATGAATTTTTTTTTCCTTCCATCAATTCGTTATTATCGTACCATATTTTTTCAAGATTAAATTTTGAGCCGGTTAGGAAACGATAGAAACCTTAGTTTCTAAACCAGCTTGAGGCTTCTAACTTACGAACCAGTCATTAACCAGTTAAAATAACCGGTTTATAGGTTAATCTATTTATTCATTTTTTTAAATACCTTCTTTTTTAACGATTAAGGGTTCTACGGTTTTGTAACCGGTTTATAATAAACCGCTTATAAGATAATTTGTTGAAAAAAAATTATTTTAAAAATAATACCGGTTTTTTTATTGGTAATAACATGTTAAAATAACTTGTGAACCGGTTATTGTTTATGGGTCCAAAAAAACGTTATTTTTAACCGTATTTTTAAATACCAATTACCGGTTATAACTTTTGTGTTACCGTTTTAAAACCGCCTTATGAGAAATAAAAAGGAATATAAAAAATTCGAGTTGCTGAAGTTGAAGCAGCTACTTTCGAAGTAACGGAAAGAAAAGCAACGATTGGAGTAGTTAATCGGTCAGTTAACTTATTTGTGCACCTCTACCATGCCATATGTTCTATTTCTATATTAATATATTATAAATGCAAATATTAACTAAATGTTTTCCAACTTAATTTGTTACGTTACTGTATGGTTGCAACTTAGACCAAGGTTCAAAAACACCCTCAAACATTTTGTTATAATAAAGAGTTTTATACCTCTCAGTTAACTCTACTCGTATAATTCAATGTGATGGGAATTACAAGTTTCATGATATTTAACCAAAAAGTTTTCGAGCTTAGTATAGTGTTATGGTCGTTACGTAATTTTTTTCCCTTCTTATATACATCGCGTTATACAAAGTAATTTTTTTTTATTTCCACATTATCCCCAAGACAAGGCTTGGGTACTTGAATATACTACATTAGACAACAACACACACACTTTTTTTACTCTCATAATTTTTTTAATTCGCATAACATTTATTAGTTTTTTATGTTTTTTTAATGGCTAATTTGATATATTTTACAATATGCTACCTAATAAACTTATAAACTTATATTTTCTTTATTTTATTCAATCTTTTACTATACTTTTCCGGATTACCGCAGCAACGCGCGGTTGATCTCTAGTTTATTTAACATTTAAAATGTAAATGAAGATGTGCATTCTTCCCATCTTTAACTTTATATACTCAAGTAAAAAATGCATCTTCAAGGTAAACATTTACGGTAACATTATATTTACCTTTTTATTTTATCCATGTTGCCCCAAATATACGAGTTTATGTTTATCCCCTCGGCTGAATCCATCCCCGTAGTCAACCGCCAATCCACCGAGTGAAACCTGCACCCTCTCTCTTTCTCTCTCTGCACACCACAATGAAGGGCCATGATCTGATAAATTCGATGCTTCCGGACGAATTGATCCTCGAAATCTTCCGCAATCTCGAATCGAAATCGAGCAGAGACGCATGCTCTCTCGTCTGCCGGCGTTGGTTGACCCTCGAACGCTTCAGCCGCGACACAATCCGCATCGGAGCCTCCGGCAGCCCTGACGCTCTCGTTGACCTCCTCGCTCGTCGTTTTCCTAATGTCACTAACGTTTACATCGACGAACGCCTCTCTGTCTCTCTCCCGGTCGATTTTGTAAGTTTTGTTCACCTAATTTTGTATCTACTTTTCTAGGGTTTGGTTTTATTAGATCGTTTTTATTGAGCTTGGTGTATGGACGGACACTCTTGCATAAGTGTATAGCTGGATTGAGACAGGCAATTAAATCCTGGGCGTGTTTATCCATATGGAAACAGTATTATGATATTATCCTCACTTGCTTATATAATATTGCTGGTAAAAGTTGAATTTCGATTTGAATTGAGAGGATAATTGTCGAAGATCTTACTCATCAGTATGGAACACGCATTTTTAAGAATCACAATCCTTCATAACTATACCAAACAAAATAAGAGCTAGGTACATAGTGCACTTTCAATATTAACAGTTAGCTGTGATTGGGTCTGATGAAATGAGAAAACTGTTAACTGTATATTACACCGGGAAATCAGTTGATCTGCTGCTGCTCATGACTTCATACTTTCATAGAGGAGATAACCATGAAGTTATTTATCTCTGTGTTTACCAAAAAAAAGTTCACGAAGAGGAAGGAAAAAATGCGTGGTATTTGGTTTACTTGTTATTTTTATCATATTTGTTTTGTTGATGGGTTTGGGAGTGAATGGGGGAGTGTGATAGACGGTGAAGTGAGAGATAACAGCTACCCTTGCAATGCTAGAATCAAGCTCATACCAATGAATTATAGAGAGGCGCACTCAAAGGGAAAAGGGTGAGCCTGTCGCCTAGGTGAAAGACGCTTAAAAAGCGAATATATATATTTTTTTAATTTGTAAGAAAGGCGCATAGTATAAACGAGCCATATTTAGACATGTTGTAGGCTGTCAGCTGTCTTAGACTGCCCTTGGCTTGTTTAGATTGTTTTAGACATGTCCAGACCCTTTTTGTGGAGTTTCAATGGAACTTGCACCTGTGCTCCTAGATGGATGCAAGGCCTTATGCTGCGCTGGGTTGCGCTTGGGCGCCTAAGCAAGCGCCTTTGGTGACTTCCACTACATAGCTCATGCTACGTTAGATTCAAAATGGTTCTACAGTACTAATTTAATAAAGCAATGGATATAAAAATGACATGCTTTCTGGTAATTATACAAGCTAATAGAGCTGAAAGGGAATACTAAATAACGAATTTGTTGTAAACAGTAAAGGAAAGTATGATCTTTTTGTCGTCAACTCATCATAAGCATATGTTGAGTCAGTTAATAAGAAGATATTCTATCAAAGCCTAACAAGATTCCTCCTCTTCTAACTGATCCGGTATGTATATTGTGTTCTTAAATGAAAGGAACACCGATAATGTTTCGAGAACAAAAAAACCAAATGACCTAGATGTCATTAATTAAAAGAAGCATAAATTATGATTCTAATTCCTAGGTAGCCTAGACCACTATATACAGACACCAGTAAAAATCATTATGAAGTTACTCTTTACCCTAATCTTGAGATCCCATCAGAAGATGTACATATGCCAAGCTCTTTTATCAAAATCAAGAATTGCTACATAAAGTTTTGATCTGTTTACTTTGCATAATCTTAAAGGAAACAGAAAATCAACATGCTTGTGACACAACCCATTTAATTTGATTAGATAGTTTGTTGGTTTTTTGTTATTAGTAGATAATTGTTGCAGTATGTTCATTATTATTATTATAGGTTCTAAAGTTATTTATCTAGTAGTTTTTTTAATAGCTTTTGTATTAGGATATGGATTCTCATTTAGAAATCTATACATAGGGCTTTGGTTTTGCAGCTTTCTTAGGCTAAATGATAAATTGATTTGATATATACCACTTTTCTGACACGATCGACCTATTTTATCTGTTACTTGTTACTATTGTTTATCAAACGGTGTCTGGTTCATACCATCTTGATTTTGTGAAGTTCAAATATTTCAACAGATCCCATATCACACTCATCTTTGCTTGAATGTATTTAACAATTTGGGTTTCACCTATATGAGTTTCAAACTGGTCAGCTTAAGCGAAAACAAGGACATTAAAGATTTCTTTTTGTAAAATAGCAGATCACTCTCCATGATTCATAACGAAAAGTCGAAAAAAGCCGAATACTGATGGTGGAAATGAGAGTCTATGAATAATTAGATTAATTCAGCACTAAAGAACCATAGAGTAACTCAAACACTATGCATTATGAGAAAGTCAGAAAACACTAGGATTTCTAAGGACTGACATTGATTAAGGTGAGAATAAAACTAAATGATGTGTAATAAACTAATAATTGTCTTCTTAACCAAAATAATAATCCTAAATGGTTTTCTAAATGATACCAATGTTAACTGTTGCTTTGATATTCGTAATGAATAAATAACGACAAAGTTAAGAGAGACTAGCATACATATTTTGTCTCCCAAAATATCTAGATAAATTCCATGTTCCTAGGTATCCTTAGTTCAAACTTCAATGGGTGAATGATTACTGATTTCATGATGTAATTTTACATGGTGGTAAAATTGCCAAATGTGTCTTTTTTCCCCTCATTTTCTGTGTCACTGGGTGGACTTTGAAGCAATGTATGATTCCACATCATTAGAATTTCTGAATTTAAAATTTCATTAATAAGGTGTCCCTCCCTCTCACAGGACGGGGCCGGGGAAGGCATCTGGTTATTTAATTAGTTGTATGGTTGCAATTGATTGATTAATTAGCTTAAATAACTTCCAAACTCAGATTCAGTTAAGTCAATCATAGTCATGTATCACCTATGGATGCAGGGAAGAAGACGCAGTGCTAGCCACTCTTCCCTTTCATGGCTCAGGCTTCACTTTGTGTCCGAGAGAAGTGAGGCTGGAGCTAGTGAATCAGATTCATATTGTATATCAGATGCTGGTTTGACAGCTGTTGCTGATGGATTTAGCAATCTTGAGAAATTAAGCCTAATATGGTGCTCCAATGCAACAAGTGCAGGCCTCAGATCTGTAGCTGAGAAGTGTAGATTCTTGAAATCCTTGGATTTACAGGTAAATATCGCATATGAGGAAACATGTAAACTTTAAAATCTAATGTAACCTCAGTTTTTATTCATTTCTCAAGGGTTGCTATGTTGGAGATCAAGGTCTAGTGGCCATTGGCAAGTGTTGCAGGCAACTTGAAGTACTAAATTTGCGGTTCTGTGAAGGTTTAACAGATACTGGTTTGGTTGAGTTGGCCCTTGGATGTGGAAACACTTTAAAATGGCTTGGTGTTGCTGCATGTGCTAAAATAACTGATACGTCACTGGAAGCTGTAGGGTCTCATTGCAGTTCTCTTGAAACTTTGTCATTAGATTCAGAATTTGTCCAGAACAAAGGGGTGCTTGCAGTTGCAAAAGGGTGTTCTCTTTTAAAAAATCTAAGTTTGCAGTGCATTAATGTCACTGATGAAGCTTTGACTGCTGTTGGTGTCTTTTGTTCGTCGTTAGAGTCACTGGCACTCTTTAGTTTCCAGAGATTTACTGATAAGTTAGTTTTCTCTCTCCTTATATATTTCTTGTTCATGATAGAAGTATGAGAGAAAGTAGTTGAATATCGTAGGTTTTATAATTGTGTATGTGTATGAATTGTCGGCATTGCAGGAGTCTTTGTGCGATTGGGAAGGGATGTAAGAAGCTAAAGAGTCTAATGCTTAGTGATTGCTATTTTTTAAGTGACAAGGGATTAGAAGCAGTTGCAGCTGGTTGCTCTGAACTTTCACATCTTGAAGTTAATGGTTGCCACAATATTGGCACGTATGGGCTCGAGAGTATTGGAAGATCTTGCATGTAAGTTTTTCTACCAATCACTTTTTAAAACTATTTTTAATATGTTTGTTGCTTTACTGATCTCATCCCCTGCAGTAAGAACGTTTGTCTTACATTTCTTAACTAATATGTAGCATTCCTTTTATTCTTTGTTCTTTTTCTAAATTATTTTATAGATTTTTACCTATTTGTTGTATAATTTTGCCCATTCTGCATCTGCAGCTATCTTGCTGAAGCTGAAGATTCATGTGATCTTCACCAATTTTTTGCTTGTTCAAACGAATTGATACTGTTTTCTTAATTTAAGTCATTTTCAAAGACAACATGTCAATTTGTTACCGTGTTTGATTAGTTTAAAGAGTAGTCATGCCAGTCAAATGTGGCACCTGATGGGCTGGATTGTATTTTTGTTTCATAATTTTTTCTGGAGCACAACTTCTGTCTTATTTACCTATATACATTTGTAAATTTTTGTGAATAGTATATTAAACAGTGTTTTCACTGTTGTACTTTATTAATTTTTTTTTGTCTTTCGCGGAGTCTTTTTTCAGTTCTTTTTTTGTTTTTTTGTTTTTTTGTTTTTGTTTTTACTGACGTCCTTGGTTCAAGAATTTGATAGGTTCGCTTTTGATTTTAACATTGAGCTCATACGTTTGATACTTTTTCATTCTCTTTAGGTCACTTCAATTGTTTTGTATGTCCGCATATACCTGGCCACGAGCCCACGACGTGCGCTAATCGCCACCTAGTTTTTTTTACGAATTACCAAAATAACCATTCAGTAGAAAAATAAATCCAGGTAATGTGGAATCCCACTCAACAAGTGTATTTACAAAAATCATGCACTAATAAATGAATAAGTATACTCATGTTATCAACAAAGACAAAATAATCGAACCATTACCTTTTATGTAAGTAGGACTCTTAAAAGCGTACAACTGTACAACAATACAAAGTTATACAGCGCATTAAATTATCAGAAAAGTTTCGTGGCATAACAATTATTATGATTAAAATAAACATAGTATTCACTTACTGTGTCATGTATCAAGTTCATTTTATATACCTTCACTGTTCCCACATGATATTGATAATGTAGACAAATAGCACATATCTATCTGTAATTTGATTTACCAAAGCAGTTAACTAATGAAGCATAGTAGTTTCTAGTGGCAAACAACCATACGTTATTAAAAAACGCTTCTACATACTGAGCTGTGTAGCCCACTTTCACTTATCCTGCTGTTTCGTTGTCTCTGCTTCTTAAAATTTTAGTTACATGTCTCCATGTAGTTAAATGTCTTGCTATTATACTTTGCTAGATTTGAATCGATTTGAACACATTTGCAGGCGTCTTAAGGAATTAGCTTTACTATACTGTCAAAAAGTAGGCGATGAAGCCTTATCTGAAGTTGGTAAAGGTTGCAAGTATTTGGAAGCTCTTCACTTAGTGGATTGCTCAATCATTGGCGACGATGCTATTTACAGTGTAGCAACAGGTTGTAGGAATTTAAAAAGGCTTCATATACGCAGATGTTATGAGGTACACCACTTGTAATAATATCTTCATCTTAACTTATTACCTCCATAAATTTATTCCTTTGGTAATGTAAATCTCACTGTATTATAAGGTTGGGAGCAAGGGGATTATAGCTGTTGGCAACAACTGTAAATATCTTACAGACCTTAGTATTCGGTTTTGTGACAGGTAAAAACTTTCCTTGTTTCACTTCATTAAGATGCAAAATGTCAGGTGTCCGTGGTTGTTTAATGAAGTGTGTCAGTGTCAATTTAATTTAAGAATTTAACAAGCCAATCAGATACTTTTCTCTACAACCTGTTTCAACCTGAACCTATTTTGGTCCTAACATGTTTTAACCCTAGCCAAGTTGAATCTTTTTATAAACCACCCTGTTCTGACCCTAATGCCCGAACTGGTACAACCAACCAGTCACCCGACCCACCTATTTTGCTAGACATAATTCTAAACTATATTTGATATATTTCCAGTGTTGGAGATGAAGCTCTGGTTGCTATTGGTCAGGGTTGTCCCTTTTTACGCCATTTAAATGTTAGTGGCTGCCACCATATTGGAGACGCTGGAATTATTGCAATTGCAAGAGGGTGCCCTCAGCTAAGTTATTTGGATGTCAGCGTTCTTCAGGTCACATCTCTCTCTCTCTCTCTCTCAGCACTTGTGTAAAATACAAATATAAAATAACTTGAACTAATAGGCAATTGGGCACCTGTACAGAACTTGAGGGACATGGCATTGGCAGAGGTAGGTGAAGGATGCCCGCTACTAAAAGATATAGTACTATCGCATTGTCGTCAGATAACCGATGTGGGTCTAGACCGTCTTGTTAAAAGATGCAAACTGCTGGAATCCTGCCACATGGTGTACTGCCCCGGAATTACTTCAGCAGGTGTAGCCACAGTTATTTCTAGCTGCACCAATATGAAGAAGGTTTTGATCGAGAAGGCCAAGGTCAGTGAGCGGACACAAAGGCGGGCTGGATCAGTCATCTCCTACCTTTGTGTTGACTTGTAGACCATGACGGGTAAGCGGGTTTGACTTGTTTTATCTTAAAGAGTTATTACTTCTTTTTTATTTATTCTGGACTGTGTTGTAATAAGGCGATGAGTGTATTTTGTTGTATGTGATTTATTTGTGTTGTCTTATAACGTTAAGAAATTTTATAAGGAGGTATTTGAATTTGTGTTGGAATGTATTATTGTGGTTTGAGTTTGTGATAATAATCATTACTGTTTGGATGATACGAACCCAGTGGGTCGCTGAGAGCAAGGTCAAATAATTCGAATCCCGTTGCTGCCGTAAGACCAAGTCAAGTTAGTTTCAAGTCCGTTTGAGATTAGTGTGTGGGTGGGTTAGTAACCGTTACTAGTTTGTTTAGGTATATCTTTGTTTCTAGGTGGCGTAGATTTGTTTATGAAGCTCATTTAATTGGAGAGTAACCTACTATCAAGTTGATCACCTCTCACCTTATTTTTCCTTATTGCCGGGGATTATTCATGGTATACATACAAGTCCCTAATCATGGATCCATTTTATTTCACTTGCTTTTTGCAAATGATGCTATTATGGTGGGTCATTGGTACGAGTCCAATCTCTGTAACATGCAACGTCTTCTTAGATGCTTTGTTATGGCTTGGGGCTAAAAGTGATTTTGAAGAAATGCTTTCTATTCGGCCTTAATGTCGAAGACCATGTTATTGGCCAGCAAATGTTTTGAGGTGTCATGTTGGGGTTTTACCGTTTAAATACTTGGGTATTTTTGTGGGGGTTAACATGAATAGATGTAAGTTTTGGAAGCCGGTAATCGATACTTTCGAAGCTCGTCTCTCTAGATGGAAGGCTAAAATTCTCTCGGTTTGGGTGTGTGTGTGTGTGTGGGGAGGGGGTGCTTATATAGTCGGTGCTTGATAGTCTTCCTATGTACCTTTTCTCTCCTTATAAAGCCCCTTCTCAAGTCATTGAGAAGCTTGAACGTATCTGGTTTAACTTTCTTTGGAATGGGGTTCATGTTTAGAAAAACATTAATTACCCGTGTTTGGGAGGATGTTTCCAAACCGAAATCGGTCGGGGGTCTTGGTCTTGTTCCGCTTGAACATTTCAATAAGGCCTTGATCGCTAAATGGTTTTGACGATACCATCAAGAATCTGACTGGCTTTGACGTAGGGTGATTGATGGGTATCATGCTAAGCGTGAGGGTCCATTTTTTATTCCATGTCGAAGGTTGATTACGGGTGTGTGGCGCAATATTGCTAGCATGGAAGAAAATTTGAAAGTGTTAAATATTGAGATGAACTCTCTGATTTCTATGATTGATAATAGATTCTATAGGTTATATAGACCAACTTATACCGATTTACACTTATAATTTTTATAATTTATACTATGAGATACACTATATATCCACTAAGATTAAATTTTTATTTTATAAACAAAAACCCCGAGTCCTTACCAACACAGGCAAGTAAATCATAGTAGCCAATAATTTCCAGCCCAAGTGACGAAGAAGAATCACACAAAAACATTAAAATAAAAGGTTTTGAGTTTAAATTTCGACTGACAGAAAAATAAAGTTTAGTGTTAGAAAGTTTTCTCATCTATGAAATGATAGTTTCCTCGTAAAATTGGTCCTTAGATCCTACACTAAAAATAAAAAGGAAAATTGGATTCTAATAATACAAGTTATTCCCATTTGGCTGAGAATAATACGAATTAACGAAATTGTCCATAATAATACAAGTTATTTAGGTATTGGCCCATAATGATATGCCGTCTGTTTTTTTTAACGGGATTAAATATCCACCTACGTGGCAGATGATATGGCAAGCCACGCAAGGGTAAAGGCTTGCCACATCATCTGCCACATAGGCGGATATTTAACCCCGTTAAAAAAAACAGACGGCATATCATTATGGGCCGATACCTGAATAACTGGTATTATTGTGGGCAATTTCGTTAATTCGTATTATTCTCGGCCAAATGAAAATAACTTGTATTATTAAAATCCAATTTTCCAAATAAAAATAATGGAGTGAGCTAGTGGCTCGTTAAAATCTAAATTTAACTTAAAAATCATAATAAATCATAGTAAGCTACAAATTTCGAGTCAATTTACTTGAATATAAGTTCCTAACTTCCTATGGATGTGATGATCTTATTTCATTCGATCCAACGGTCCCGACGTGAAGATGAAGAACACATCCAAATACTAAAAAAAACCGCTCCCCCCTTCTTCTACCCACAAATTGAGCTAAAGCAGATTTCAATCCGGTTTACAAGCACCTGCTGTCCCCGCAAGTTTCACGAATCAAATCGGCTACAAATACGTTTGGATTTGTTTCTATTTCCGTCGTCTTCTGCGCGTCATAAGTACGATCAACCATGATTGATGCTTGCGACTTTTACAATGATGGAATGATTATGTTAATGCTTTCTAATGAGCTGGTGTTTTTCACATCGTTGAAGCCCTAAATCTAAGTAGTCACTACCGATATGCAAAGGTATAAACCCTAGTTTTTGATGATTTTGCAAAATTGCTACATTTGATGCATTGTAGTCTATAGTAACTTGTCTATGAGTTTCGTTGTCTTTTCGCCATCTGTCTATTGCAAATTTCTGTCGAATTAGGTTTTTTTTTGTTCGAGCCCTAACAGTTGAGTTGGATTTCTAATGTCAACGGCCGTAGTGAAGTTGATATGTGCGTAAAAGTTCATTTCGTATCTAACTTTGAAGTCCGTATAGTTTGCTGAAGTTGAGAAGTGAACCGCAATGTGACATCTACATGTCATGTATGATTAGCAAAACTTTGTCACTGGATTCTGCAAATAGGACAAGAACAGAAATTTTGTGTAATTGTGTAGACTGTTGTCTTCATTTTGTACTTTGGCCAACTGTTTAATGATGCTACTACTTGTGGTGGTTAAATTCCTTGTCAATCTTCTAGTTTTGGGACATGACTTTATAGATCTTTTAACTGTTAGATATGGAACCTGCTGGGATCTTGATGGAGACCTCAAAAACTTCTTGAATAGTGTGTTTCATACATGGTGATTCATCCCTTTTATTTATTTATTTATTAATTTTTTTCTGTCGTTTGTTGTCATCTGTTCTCTTATAAATGGTTAATGAACCTGGATTGGGATAAGGGCTTAATGACACAAGTTGAGTTAGCGTTAGTTGACTGACAGGGATGGACATACGAGATGCTCTACTCTATTTTTAAAATAAATGGCGTCTATCAAATTATGTTATTGGCATTTCTCTGGCTAGATCATTGTGTCTTTAGTTTTGACAATCGATCTACCTTTGTTCAATACAAATCTATGTAATTTTTGTCGTACCTTCTTTAATAGCGGGATTGCTTCTGTAATAGGGGGATTGCACCTGTATCTGTATATTCTGTGAACATTACTGTTTGATTAACCAGTATATGCAGGCATTAAATGCAAATATAAGTAACAGCAATGTTACAGACAGTGCTGATGTGTCCTTAGGTTCTAGACAACATGGTGTAGCAAGTGTACATTTATGAGAGTTGCTCATTTGGTCTAGAGAACATTTGGTGGAAACAATAACTTGTTTAGAGGTTGAACTTGCATCTAATGTATTTACGACCATACATGTTGAAGTTGATAAAGCATAAAGGTTGTTATCCGCTTAACTCTGTAAATTAGATTTTAGATCTTCATTCATTGATGATTTGAAAATCAAAGATCGATAATTTGTAGGAAGAAGCCTTATGTAAGCAAATTTTCATTTTCAACTATAAGGTTTCTAATGGATTTTATTAGAAACCCATGTTTAGACTTCTTCAGCATATGGAAATTCAAACAGAAACCATGAATCAAAAGTTTTGATCAAGGTAGTTTCTAATAAAATTCTGGCTCTTTGTTTGAGGTTAACAATTTAACATAAAACCAGATTCATTTTAACTTTTAAGACTGGTGCTAGATGCTCCTCTCTTGTAGGAATGCTACATTAATTTCAGTAATTTTTTTTGTACAGTTGTAATCAATATGACATTGATTTCGTTACTTTAGTCAGAAATATTCCTCTATTTTTGTCATCAAATATAGTCATCTTAAATGCGTAACTGGTATTCATATATGCTATTTAACTATTAGCCCCGTCAAAGGTTCTCATTCATTTTGGGATAGAAGGCATATCATGCTTCAGTTTTAAGCTTCTTCCGATTTATGCAATTGCACAATCATATCAATAATTCATACTATTGGTATCATTAATCATGGCCTCATGGGTATGAAATGTTAGTTGAATGTGGTTTGTGTTTTGTATAGCTAACATGACCTGTTGCTCCTGCTATTCTTATTTCAGGATTTGATATGAATAGGCAAGATCTAGGCAACACGATGACCGTAAGAACAAAACCAGGTCCAGCAGTTTTCAGAACAAATAGGCAAAGAGAAGATGGAGAGTCCAGAATTGATCCATGTGTGGGGTTAGAATTTGATTCAGCAGAAGCAGCCCAAGAATACTATACTTCTTATGCAACTCAATCCGGATTTAGAATTAGAATTGGTCAACTTTACAGATCGAGAGTTGATGGGTCAATTATTTCAAGAAGATATGTTTGTTCAAGAGAAGGTTTTCAAACCCCTGTAAGAACAGGCTGTCCAGCTTTCATAAGAGTACAAAAAGGCGACTCTGGAAAATGGGTTTTAGCAAACATTAAAACTGAACACAATCATGATCTCGATAACTCAGGTGAAATTTGCCCCTCGATTATTCAAAGTAAAGCCTTTCCCACCCCAAAACCGATAACGGTTGTGTCATCAAGAACCGGAATCAGATCACTTGAAGATGATGCCCTGTCTGGTGTTATTGATCTTAAACGGCTAAAACAGGAAGAAATTGAACCTGAATCTGAACTGAGAGGTGAACCGTGTAAAGGTCTTGAATTCGCATCTGCTAATGAAGCTTACAAATTTTACTACACATATGCAGCTAATATGGGTTTCAAAGTTCGAATTGGCCAGTTATTTCGTTCGAAGAATGACGGGTCGATAACTTCTAGAAGATTTGTGTGCTCAAAAGAAGGCCACCAACACCCTTCAAGAGTCGGGTGTGGAGCTTTCATGAGAATACAAAGACAAGGAACGTGTCGATGGGTTGTCGACCGTTTATCAAAAGAACACAATCATGAACTCCACTCATCCGAAGATGAAAGTCAGAGAAATGGTAAATCTTTTAAGGAGGAATTTTGTAACGGGTTGGAAAATTTGGATTTATTTGAAACAAATGGTGGTCTTAGTTTAGTCAAAAGAGATAGAGGAAGTGGAATTGGTAGTCGGTGGTACGATGTACTCCTAGAACATTTTCAGACCCGTCAATCAGAAGATACAGGCTTCTTTTATGCAGTAGAAGTTGATAATGGGAGATGCATGAGTGTCTTCTGGGCTGATGGGCGGTCAAGATTCTCCTGTACTCAGTTCGGTGACACAGTTGTTTTGGACACATCATACAGGAGATCGAGTTACACCGTTCCATTAGCTTCTTTTGTTGGTGTGAATCACCATAGACAGCCCGTGCTTCTAGGATGTGCTTTAATCTCAGATGAATCAGAAGAGTCGTTTACATGGGTTTTCCAAGCATGGGTTCGGGCCATGTCTGGAAAACGACCTGTTTCGATCATCGCAGATCAAGACCAATTCATTCAGAACTCGATCGCACAAGTTTTCCCGGGAACACATCATCGGTTTTCTCCGTGGCAGATTCTTGCTAAAGAACATGAAAATCTGGGGGTGTTACGGTCTATGGGGGAATTCAAATTTGAATATGAAACTTGCATTTCGCAAAGCCAAACCGCAAGTGAATTCGATTCTGCATGGGCTGTTCTTATTTCAAAATATAATCTTCAGGAAAACACCTGGTTAAATGAAATGTACAGAATGAGAAAAAGTTGGGTCCCATTGTATATACGGGGCACATTTTTTGCTGGCATCCCGGTAGATGGAACTGCGAAATCTTATTTTGGAACATTTCTAACACCCCAGGTACCACTTACTGAATTCCTAACGCTTTATGAGAAAGCAATTGAGCATAATCGTGAAGAAGAAAGAAAAGAAGATTTTAATTCATTCAATTCACAACCCGTTCTTCATACCAAAGACCCATTAGAAGAACAATGTAGCCAGCTTTACACCATAACCGTATTCAAAGTATTCCAAAAAGAGCTTCTAGAAAGTTACAGCTATGTTGGATTAAAGATAAACATTGAGGGTGCAATCAGCAGATATTTAGTCCAAAGATGTGGTAACGGAGATGAAAGAAATACAGTTGCTTTTAATGCTTCAAATCTAAACATCAGCTGCAGTTGCAGGATGTTTGAGTTTGAGGGTGTTCTGTGTCGGCATGCATTAAAAGTTTTCCAAATAATGAACATTAGAGAAATCCCCTCACGTTACATTTTGCATAGGTGGACTAAGAACGCCAAATATGGAATTCTTCGTGATGTCGATTCTTGTGGCGGGTCCCAGGATCTTAAGGCATTGATGGTATGGTGTCTAAGGGAAGAAGCTAATAGCTATATCGATGCAGGTGCAGATTCTATAGAACGATACAAGCTGGCTTTTGAGATATTGCAAGAAGGCAGGCGTAATCTCTGCTGGCAAAATTGATGAGAGCATGTTTGAACAAAGGTACGTAGTTTCTCATCTTTATAACTTTTAGAATTTTCAGTCCAGTCTAGGGTTCAAAGAATTTAATATCATGCAAATTAGCTTTTCTGCATCTAAAAGTTGCAACTGTTTGTGGTGAGGCCATTGTTGCCTATGTAAACTTTGCTTTTGAGTCTAAGATAAATAGTATATTACGAGGTGGTGCCTTTTCGTACTGTATGTTAGAGGCCGCAACGTTCTGATTTTTTTGGTGTGGGTCAAAATGGAATGGGGTCGTTTGACTCGAAATGATTTTTCTCCTAAATTTCTTTTTGTAAATTGTAACTAATCACTAAGGGCGTGTTTGGTTGTGGAAAACATGAGGTGTTTTCCATTTCTGTTTTCTAAGAAAACATGGAAAACAGAAAACGCGTTCTAGTGATAGTTTTCTGAAAAAAATTTCCTAGAAAACAGAAAATACAGTTTTCCATTCTTTTAACTAAATTTGGAAAATAGTTTTGCATTGTTTTCCAATTTCCGTTTTCTATTTTCCAGAAAATGGAAAACACATCTTTTGGTTAGATCGCGTTTTCAAAATTTTCCAAGTGTTTTCTAGAAATGGAAAACCCATTTCATTTTCTAGAAAACTGAAAATGGAAAACTGGAAAACGTTTTCCACAACCAAACGCAACCTAAGGGTTTTAGTTATCACACAGTTTCAGGGAGTATGATAACTACCAAGCATTTTCATCGTAAACCAAGTTTATCGCTATTGCAACTTTCAAAATTACTTTTTTAAGTAGACGCTAACAAGAATTTACGTTGGACACGTTACGCGACAAATATCCTTGTCTTATGTTAAGTTGGACATGTTAACAGAAGGACCTTCACATGTTAAGAAAGTCATAGTGTTTGTATTATAACATAACCTTATTTAGTTAAGCGATATTATCATAAAATTTATAACATTTCGAATATTTCTCTTTCTTTTTTTTACAACTGCGAAAATTTTATTAAGAAGTGACTAATAAGAATCTAAAACCCCTAAACCTAACAAGGAATATAATCCTAATTTTAGAGGTTTCTTTTAAGCTTACCATTTCAGGAAAAAGAAACTAAATATTATTTTTCTTGTTTTCATGCGTCAAATTAACTATTTATAGTAATCAAATTTTAATTTTAAAAAAACTAGACACGTTATTTCTTGGCCTCTCTTTCAATTCCTCAATTCAAGCAATTTGTTTCGCTTAAAACAACAATTCACAAACTTCACCTTGTAAAACAATTTTCAGTTCTGGTTTTTCGAGTCTTTCTGGAGGAAACTTATATCTATAATCTACCACACAAACTGCTTAGCTCCTTACACTTCCTTCATCTTTCGCTATGTTCTTGATTCCGGTTCACGAGTTCAAGCAATGGTAAGAAGCTTTCCAATTCACGCGAATCCTCGAATCAATCCATTACCATCACGCATATTCATATTTGCTTTTATCGCGGCTACCATTGCCATAGTTTCATTTCTTTGTGGAAAGAAGAAAAGAAAACGATCTCTTTCAACGACCAACCAGGCGACACGAGCTAACGAGAATACCGATCCACTTGTCTCGAAGACAAATGATAATGCAAATGAGGCGACATATGTTAAGATCGAAGATCAGGACGATGATTCCTCATCACCCGAAACGACGGGACAAATAGAAAATAAAGAACTTCCACCCCCACCACGATTGGCCAGCATAAGGGCGACTTCTTACCATGTTGGAGAGGCCTCGAATAGATCTCAAAGTGCGAGACTGACACCGAGTATGAGCATGAGATTAACCGGTGGATTGAAGGGGCTGAAGAAAGGGTCGAGAAAAGATGCGAAACGTAACGATGAGATGATTGCAAATGATAAACTGACTCGTGACGATTCGCTTTTGAATAAAACAATCATTCTCGGGGAAAAATGCCGAATCCCCGACGAGGACGAAGACGACATCATTCTTGATGAAAACGGTCAACGAATCACCACGTTTCATCGAAAACAATCGTGTTCTTCAATCTCTCGACAAAGCTCAGACAACAATCAAGATGCGACGCATATCGAACCTCAAAAACGTTAGGATCTGACCAATCCCTTCACATTTTGTAAATTCTATGAGATGTGGCTTCAGTTCATGAGTTATCTCAATGTCTGAATCAGTTATTTGTTTGATCAAACATTGATGACATACTTGATATATATATTGATAAGACTGAATCAATAAGTTGTAAATGGTTGAGCATTGAATGATAGATAATACATATGTGTAACACTTGGACATGTTCAATATCAACTCTTTAATGCACATCTAAATATGTTTAGTGCGTTGATGTTATATTATGTAACTTGACAAGTAAACGACGTGGATACTATCACTAAAACCGCAACGACTTACATGCATGGACGACACACGATTAAAGAAGATGACAGAGCCATGCTGATTCAACAAAAAACATTAGCAACACCCGTGTATTCAGACATTTTGGGACCATAAAACACAGACCATAAAACACGACCATATCAAAAACCAAAAGTTGAAGGGTTGAAATTGGAAGTTAAATTTATCTTATTAGGATGTTTATTGGTTTATTTGTATAATTATCAAGTTGTTTAAATTCCTCGTACTAGAGATTAAAGTATGATTAAAAGACTTGTTTGATAGAGTCCTTTTTATTATAAATATAGAGTTAAAAGAAGGTACTTTTTGGATCTGGTGCCATTGAAAACAAATCATTTCGGAAATATTTACGTCAACGCATTAAATGATCGGATCAATGAATACTCCCTTGATGATTAAGTTTATATAAAAGGGATTTTCTAAATATGTCTTGATCTAATTTTCATGAGTTTTTGTTTTTACCAAAAGAGTAAAAGAGTGTTATTTAAATTTTATTTACAAAATAGATGTATTTGAAAACTTTTTTTTTTTTAATCAAAATAGGTATTTCTATATATTTTTTATTTTTAATCAATTTATTTCCCTAAAATCTTGAGAGTAACAACCAAAACCTGCAAAACCAAGACATCATGTTCCTTCACTCTCGCAAATTCATCATCTCTGCCTCTTCCGTCAAATCCTACAGATCTGAAGGTAAAACACTAAAAAAGTTAGTGTTTTTAGCCGGCTAATTTAACCTTCTAATACATGTGACGTTAAATTAGTACCTAAAGAGTGAGACAAGTAATATTCTTAGATTTGAGGGAATGCAACATCGACACCCCCTCTTGACGTCGGTCCTACGTGACAACAAGTTAGTGGCTCGTTTGGTCAACGTGACATATGTTTTTAGTGGGATGCTGACATGTCATTTTGTTATTGGTCAAAGGAGTTCAAGATTATTTTAAAAAATCTAATTATGATGACCAAAAAAGTCTGGCCAACTAGGTCATTTTACTGATCATCCATTTATGTTTCACTATTTATTATACACCAACTTTTTTAGTGGTTAGGTTGGAGATGTGAAACCGTGCACAACTATCTATAAAAAACATCTCATCCTGATGATAAAATATATAATGATTGTTTTTTAATCGAGTTTAAATCATGGGAACTACTGGATGTTCAACTACGATAATCGGGTATTCTTAATTTCTTCAGTCTGAAGCTTATGAAGATTCTTTTCTTCAGTGGGATCTGAGAACAGGAAACTGGATTTGATTTTAGGTAAAATTAGTTGAGAAATGAGTTCTTCCCAAGGTTCTTCTCTGTCGATCGAAAAGGGTTCGACTATAGATACATTTCCGGTGTATGTAAAGGAACTAATCGCGGGAGGTGTCGCTGGAGGAATTTCGAAATCCGCCGTTGCTCCGTTGGAAAGGGTCAAGATCTTGGTGCAAACACGAGCCCGCGGGTTTCACTCTCTTGGAGTTCATCAATCGCTCAAACGGCTACTAAAACATGAAGGGGTCGCGGGTTTTTACAAGTAAGTTTCCATTTTGCAAATTAACTGGCGTTTGGTTCGTGAAAATGTAATAGAATTGGAATTGCAAAGTTTTCATTTTAAAGCTGTGTTTAGTTTGGTTATACACAAATTTAAATTGGAATGAATTTCTTTAATCAATTGAATTTGAGGGCATGTAGTTTTCTTTCGTTAAAAGGAAAGATTTTTAAGGAATGTTGAAAATATTAATACTAAATTCCATTGATTAAATCCTTTGTTACCTAGCTAAGCACAACTTTAAAAGGAAAACTTTGCAATTTCAATTCCATTACAATCCACGAACCAAACGCCCTAAAGATTGAAAACTTTGATATCTGGCTTATAATCAAGGGTCGTTGTGTTGTTGTTTTAGAGGAAATGGTGCAAGTGTCGTTCGAATCATACCCTATTCGTCATTATACTTCATGACATACGAGCGATACAAATGTTGGATATTAGACAACCACACCGTTTTTGGAACAGGAGCCATGGTGGATCTTTTAGCCGGTTCAGCCGCTGGTGGGACTGCTATTCTTTGCACGTACCCGCTTGATTTGGCTCGCACCAAACTCGCCCATGAGGTTGTGGATGCAAAAGCAAGTTTAGGGAATGGGCCTGGAAACAGAAAGAGTGGCATTAAAAGTGTGATAGGGAGTGTTTATAGAGAGAACGGAATGCGTGGCTTGTATCGAGGCATAGGTATGTCTTCATATGCCTTGTGAAGATCGTACTTGTTAACGCATATGAGCATCGACATCAAGCCCTCTGAACGGCGGGTCGATCTAGTCATGAAATGGGTCAAAACGGGTTTGGTTATCTTGGTGTGCCTCCTTATAGAGCTTTCATATACATATATGTGTAGTAAGAAGATAATTGGAAAACCATCTAAATATT
This sequence comes from Deinandra increscens subsp. villosa, assembly GCA_039602395.1. Lineage (NCBI taxonomy): Eukaryota > Viridiplantae > Streptophyta > Magnoliopsida > Asterales > Asteraceae > Deinandra > Deinandra increscens. The sequence continues at coordinate 129,912,323 of JBCNJP010000007.1, read as the reverse complement.
AGAAAAACCGAAAAATACCTATATAATATTTTTTGGTTTTCCAACTTTGATTTGAATTTTATTATATATATCTCTCCATTTCATCTCTCTCTTTTACGTATAACACCAGAAAACCTAGTTATTATTGTTATACATATGTTTAAATAAAGTGCAATTTATTGTTTAGAACTGATGTTACATGAGTGGTGTAATTGGTGTTCCAAAAAGGTGGAGTTTTCCATTGAACCTCACCCTATATATGTATGATCTAATTTGTTTAATATATATATTAATCTGTTAATTAACTTATGATAGATTAAAATTAGCCAGGTCCAACTCTTATGGGTATTCTGCCATATGCTGGGATGAGGTTTTGCGTTTATGAAGAACTGAAGAGACATGTTTCCGAGGAGCATCAAAGATCCATGATAATGAGTCTCTCATGTGGTGCTTTGTCAGGTTTACTTGGCCAAACTGTCACATACCCTTTAGACGTCGTTAAAAAACAGATGCAGGCAAGCAAGTTTCGAACTTTTTCGATCTCTCTCGATGTCTATCTGTCATTTAACAATTAACGTCATGTGGTAATTGGTTTTAGGTTAATAATCTGCAAGCTCCTCCTGGTGGGGCGAATACATGGAACACAATCACCACAATTGTTTCTGAGCAAGGTTGGAGGCAGTTATTTGCTGGCCTTGGTATTAACTACATGAAGGTAATTAAATTAAGTTTCTTATAATTGGTTTATTAATTAATCAGCAAAAATTAATTAATATTGAATTTTGTTGCTGTTAATTAATTGGCAGATTATCCCTTCGATGGCAATCGGATTTGCTACATATGACATGATGAAGTTGTGGCTGCGCATACCTCCTCGACAGAAAACAAAATCGGTCTCCACTGGTTAATTAATTAACAGATATATCTTGAAATGAAATTGCATACATACCATGAAGAAGCTCGATCGGTTAATCGGGTCACCCACTTCCCAGATCCGACCCACCAGGTGAAGTCTTCAACGACCCATGCAAGGTTATCTCCTGCCATGTGTTTTATGTTTCTTTATTTTCTTTTTATTTAATTTGTAGAACATGATATAGTATAGTTATTTATTTTCACAACCATTTTAGCATTTCTTATGTAAGGGTTTTACGTGAAGAAAATTGGCACAGAAAAATTGAGAAGAAAATTGTTTCTTTTTATCTCACATTTTGTGAGTTAAAATTAATTGATCCGTTGCCACTTCATCTTTAGCAGGTTGAATGGTGATTTTAGGAGCAAATTCAATCTAAATGTTCATGTGTATTAGCTTGAATTTGGAATGCCCTATAAATGTATGTTTTGGGTGGTGAATCTGTATCACAATTCAATTGTTATAGTTCGTTTTGTTTGAAAATTCAGATACCAACCATTACCCTCACCGGATATACAACATGGTGGTTGTTTTTTTAATTATTATTTATTTAAATATATATTTTTTTCATAATCAATATCCAAAGGGGTATATTGGTCATTTTAACAATATTTTTTAAGAGAAGATTAACAATCATCCCCTTCAAAAACAACGTAGGTTACGATATAGTAAATACTTAGAACCAATCATCTCTAGCCAAATAGTTGAGACGAGATACTAAAGATATTAAAATTAAAAGGTTTTAAGTTCAAGTCTCATATATGATAAAAACCAAGGTTCCAGGTTAGATCGAGTAATGTCAGTTAACCTGTTAGAGTATTCACGGTAGGTTCCTTAAAACATATGTGAGTGTAAATATGTATAATTTAAAGTTTGGTTGTGAGTGGTTGTGAGTAGAGGAGAAAAAAAAACTTTACAAAATCTGTATATTTGACAAAAAGTTTGGTGATTTGATAAAATTTAGGGATTGGAAGAGATAGAAAATATAATGATAAATGTATAAAATGTATTATTTAATTATGTTTATGAGTGAAAGAGAGATAAAAAGTAATAATGAAAGTATAAATTATAAGGATAAGGATAAGAAATTTGCTGTGAATAATCTTAGTGATCTAAATTATCGTTAAAAAGAAAAAATATAGTTAGTAACATAATAATTTTCTGAAGGTTAACATCAACTTACCACGTGACATTGGTGTAATAACTAACTTCATGTGATTGGGTCAACAATCACATGGTCCGTGTTCAAATAAAGGGACTCAGCTCAGCCATATGTATGACAACTTCACGTTTCTTGACCTCCAAACTAAATTATTATTTAAACCCTAATTCCGAACCCAATTTCCAAGAACCTGCAAGATCCACGAAAGAGAAGCTTATTCCACAAGTTGAGAAATTGTTAACGCATCTACAACACAAATTCAATTCAAATCTTAGCGATTATTCCAAGGGATCTGAATCGGGTACCCTTGTTTCTGAAAATATTGGATTCTAGTTGGAGGGGTTTTAGTTTATGAGATTTATATCGAGAAATCCGAATTGGGTGTTGTTTATCTCTTCGAATCTGAGACATTTCTTGAAGGGTTTTGATTTGTTAAGTTTGACTCGCATGATATTTCTGGGAAAAAGTTTACATTTTTGAGATCCATATGGTAGATTGACTCGATTTTAGGCAAGTCGATCGGTTTGGGATAATTAAATTTTCTATTTTTAGTGTTTGATGCATATGGTTGTTATCATCTTTGATAAAGATTATCTGGAGAACGTGTTCTTCTGCGTGCTCCTCCGGCGGTTTCCTCTACATTTCGTTGAGCAAACTGCTAGAGATAGATGGGATAAAAGATATTTCAATTTGCAGGGTGGATAGAAACTTAGAAAGTTAGAAACAACATTTCTACTACTTGAAAACCTAACCTAAACAAAGTTAGTTCTTTGGATTGTGATATTTGGATTTTTTTTCAATAATGGGTTCCTCCCAAGGTTCATCTTTGTCGGCAAATGTGGCCGGGTTGGTCGAGGGTTCGGGTATAGATACGTTGCCCGTGTATGTAAAGGAGCTAATTGCCGGAGGTGCTGCCGGAGCATTTGCTAAAACTGCTGTTGCTCCACTTGAAAGAATCAAGATTTTATTGCAGGTTGGGGTTTCAAGATGTTATAACAAGTTTGAGAATTGAGTGGCTCTTTTGGCTTGAAAAACTAATGTGCTTTATATTTTTGGGTATTCAGACACGAACGCAAGGTTTTCATTCTCTGGGAGTCTATCAATCGCTCAAAAGGCTACTAAAACACGAAGGGGTTCCAGGGTTTTACAAGTATGGTTTCGAGTTTTCTTTTTTGCTTTATTGAATATGAATTAAGAAATGTGATTTACACCTGACTATGTTTTTGCAGAGGAAATGGTGCTAGTGTTCTTAGAATTGTTCCATATGCAGCATTGCATTTCATGACATATGAGCAATATAGATGTTGGATATTAGACAACTACCCTGTGTTTGGAACAGGACCTGTTGTAGATCTTTTAGCAGGTTCAGCAGCTGGAGGGACTGCTGTTTTGTGCACATATCCCCTAGATTTGGCTCGCACCAAACTCGCATATCAAGTGAGTTATTCTATCACGTACCTCTGTGTGTTAGTTGTGTGTATATATGTACATTTTACTTGTAAGTTATTGGGATCTATCATGTGTTATCTGACATACTGTAAGATGTGGAAAACATACGATTACTAGATGTACCATGTTTGCCTCTTTTGTCAACAATGGTTTATATAAGATGCAAAATTTTTGTCAACCATGTTTGCCTTTTTTGAGAAAAACATGGCAATCATCCTTTTCAAGGTGTCCTACAAGATGCAAAATTTCCCTTTTTGGCTAGTTCAGTCTAGGATACATGAAGATTCTTTTAGATTAGTCGAACATTTTTTTTAATCATTCGCTAAGGTTTCATTTTATCTAGATGTTTGTTGAATTAGTGATTCCTCTTTTTATAAACATTGATGGCTCTATTATATATATCCGATCCCTGCCAAAATCGATTTTGTTTATAGGAAAGTAATAACATAGAAATATACAAAATTTGAACAATGAGTAGACTTGGATGTCTTGGGGCAGTATGTTGAATATGGCTATAAAGAAAAAAATTGATTTTTGGGATTTTCATGCAATGGAAAATGTTAATATGATGTTCATTGTCTTTTTCAAAAGTTATTATGGAATTAATTGATTTTTGGGATTTTCATGCAATGGAAAATGTTAATATGATGTTCATTGTCTTTTTCAAAAGTTGTTATGGAATTATATTTCTTACACTTATAGAGTATGTATATTGTTTTTATAGGTTGTGGATGCCAAGGAAAGTTTGGGGAATGGTTCCAAAAGTATTGTAGCACAGCCTCGTTACAGTGGCATTAAAAATGTGTTAGAGAGTGTTTATAGAGAGGGCGGGATGCGTGGCTTGTACCGTGGTGTAGGTATGTAACCACTAACCACCCAAACCCAAATTGCAAATCTTAAAGCACATTTCATGTGTATTTAATATTTGTTTGTTTGTTTCAATCTAAACTAGGTCCAACTCTTATCGGTATTCTGCCATATGCTGGTTTGAAGTTTTACATTTATGAAGAATTAAAGAGCCGTGTATCTGAAGAGAATCAGAGATCGATCGTGATGCGTCTTTCATGTGGTGCTTTGGCTGGTTTATTTGGTCAAACTTTCACATATCCTTTAGATGTTGTTAGAAGGCAGATGCAGGTTTTTTTTGTTTCTTTTTCCAAGTTTCGTAGTCCTGTTTTGTGTTTGATTTTGATGATGTGATTTGATTTGATTTGATTTTTAGGTTGAAAATCTTCAAGCTGGTGGTGGTGGTGCTAGACACGCGAGTACATGGAAGGGGATTACCACAATTGTTTCTGAACAAGGTTGGAGGCAATTGTTTGCTGGCCTCAGCATTAATTACATCAAGGTAAATGCTTATAAAGTTTATGTTTGCTCTTATTAGTACATCTTATACTGAGAAACCGCCTCAAAGGTTTAAGCATCAAGCAGTTATAAAAAATGCTACAGGAAGAAAAAATCACTTTAGTCGGCTAGAATGGATGAAAATAACCATAATACTTATCTTTTGCTGGTTTTCAAGCATATTTACAGATACTATTTTTATGAGAAAAAGATATCCCTTTTAAGAAAAACTTATAAAAAGAACACTTGCTAAAAAGTATTGTTGTATATGAGACAGAGGTTTAAGGTCAAATATGTAATCTTGACATGATTGTTTAATGTATATTTTCTCTGTATGTGACAAAATGGACAAGTCAGGTGGCTTTGGCGTCGGGTCAAAATGGGTAACTTTTAGTGTGGTTAAAACGGGCCGGTTGGTGGACCACGACACTTTTGTCCAAGGTTTTAACATTTTTTATAAAAAAGTGGTATGAATTATGATTATGAAAAATGTATTACTCTGTCCATACACTTGGGAGCGACTTTCAGCCCGTTTTACCAGATTGACCTGTTTTTTTTTTTTTCCTTTTTTTCTAGCCAAGTGACATTTAATTTGTAAAATCAGAAATCTCTACCTCTGTTTTTCATAATGAATCAAGAAATCTTGATTTCCAGCATACTAACAGGAATTTATTGTTGACAAACAGATTGTTCCTTCTGTTGCGATCGGTTTCACTGCATATGACATGATGAAATCATGGCTTCGCATACCTCCTCGACAGAAAACACAATCAGTCTCTGCTGCTTGAGTTCTTAAATCATATTTTAGTCAACAATATGACCAGGGGAAAATAAAATGCGGTTAATGTTGATTATGAAAGTGTCATTGATGAAGGCTGTTATCAGAGTTAGGTTGAAGTTGCAGATAGTCCTTAATATTTTGTATAAGAATATAAACTTTGAAATTAAGTTATACCTTCCTTCCTGCCAATTGTATCTATAGTTTACTCTGTCTGAGAAGAAGAAAACTAAGCTTTAATAACTCATAGCAAATAAAATCTGATAAAGGGATTTAGAAATTTTGTAAATATATATAATATATAATGAGTTTATAAAAGAAAATTTCAGGAACAAAAATTTGATTAATAAAACTAAATAATATAAGAAAACATTTAAAAAGGAAATAAAATAACTTAATATCCAAGTGTATTGTGCATCTATAGATAGCTATGGCAATAGAACTTCAAAGAACAACTTGTCATTAAGTAGAAGATGAAGAAGAGTTGATGACTTAGAAGTTGATAATCATATTTAGAAAATTGGTGGTTTGGGTCATATTATATGTGTTACACTGGTGGGCTAGAGCAAGTGGGTTGGGCAAGGCTCCTTGGGTCGGATAGGGGAAAGGATGAGCCCTGTAGGGTTAGCGGGCCTCTCAGGGGCCTTGCCTTTGGCACGGTGTGGCTTGTTGTCGCTACCGTGGTAGAGCTGCTGCTGAGACCGGTTGTGATTGTCACGGGTGTCACAGCTGCCACGGTTATCACGAGTCGGAGGCTGGGGGGGGGGGGGGATCAACGACAAGGGTAGGGGTGGGTGAGAGGTTTTCACAGCCTGTTTGACGGGATTGTTCATAAAGAAGCATGTTGCAACTCGCCTCCCGATCCGGCAATGTTTGATTAATTTGGAAGGCTGCGAACAAGGTGGAGCAGTAGAAATTGATGCGTAACAGGGCAGTCAACGTCAGCCAGTTGATCAACGAGTTCTCTAAGGCACTAGCAATAGCTTCTAACGAGGGATTAGACGTGAGCGTTCGGTTGGCAATGTCCTACTCAAGAGTGGTGGCTCGACCTTTGACTCGGCGACAAGAACCCAAACGAAGAACTCGTCCTACAGGTTGGCGTAGATCCATTGAAGGACCAAGTTATCAAGTTCCTACCATTGATGGTAGGCGGGGTCTATCTTCTCCGGTGGCGTCGTACCGTCAATGTGATAAGGACCTGGTTACTACGAACATAGATTTGAAAGAGGCAAACCCATGACGTATAGGAGACTTTGACACCATCCAAAACCCGAACTCGTTGAATGTTGGAGACACCGTATGCCGGGTGGAGGGGCCGAGCAGCGGCCAAAGGAATCGTTCGATAGCTAAGGAACGAAAGAAGAACCTAGGGTTTTTCATAGAGCTGTGTTTCCATGTAAACTCACAAATGCGATCTTCTCATTGATAACCATGAGATATAAATAAATAATTAATGATAAGTATGGAAATTACATCAAACCTAACTAACTAGGATATATCTACAATATGAATGTAGTTTTTAAACGACTTGATTTTGCTATAAAGAAGGTTTAGCGACATAGCTTTTTGCATGTTTACCTTCTATATCCTTGTAAAAGCATTCTATCTATTGAATATAGTATATATTATTTGTTAAATTGATTATCGGTTAACACAAAATTGGTGGAGGTTGAACACTTTAAATCAGTATATATTATTTGTTAAATTGATTATCGGGTAACACAACATTGGTGGAGGTTGAACACTTTAAATCAAAAACTCAGTTGGCCAGACTTGATATATAAAAAAAATTTGAAACGATCAGGAAACTTTAGCACGATGAAACGAAAAGAGGGAGGGGGTGGGGTTTGGCGGTGGTATTTTTTTTTTTTGAACGGCAAACAGCCAGTGACTCGGGGGTCTCATCATGACAAACGATGCTATCCACGACACGCTGCGACCACAAGCCGTGCGAGTAACCAAGACCCTCTATGTTGTACATCAATCCCAGAGGAAACCTACCGCCCAAATGTCACTGTGGTAAACCCTTAACCCAACTCTATAATTTTTCATCTATTTTTTGTATCCGGTGGAATTTTAATCCTAGACCTTCATATTGGAAGGCAAGGATGTATCCACTTCACCAAGTGTTTGGCGGCCGTAATTGAATAATATTTATAACAAACACTTAGAATAACTTATAAATAATATAAAATTTACAAAAAGCGTGTGTAGACGAATCCAACTCACTCGATTCCGCGAATACAGGGAGAAGCCATACATTTTAACTCATTTACCAAATCAACTAATTAATATCATGTGTCGGAAAATGCTAGGAATCTTTACCAACTTTTCTTTGCACAGCCGTTTCTAGAATCTAGTTTAAATAATACACATAAATTGTATATTAAATCTACTTATATATACTTTTTTTTTAACGGCCAACGAATAACGAATGTCCCAGAAAACCCAGGAACTATTTACACCAGTTGAGCTTATTTCAGAGAAAATTCACCTCTGCGAGCAGCCGGGTGGTAAAACCTGGGAGCTCAGGGATCGAACTTGTGACCTTTCAGCTCCAAGTCTCCCCTCATCGCAAATGCCCTTCCAAAGTGTTGTCTGTAAGAATCAAACATGTGTCTCAAGTTGAGAACACAGTCTTCCTACCATTACAACACAATGGAACTTGCTACTTATATATACTCAAATGTACGTATATATAGTCTAAACTCGATGTACATTTATTAAGAGTTCATGTTATTAACAAATTTTTACAATGGTTTTGCATTCGATGAGATGCATTGTAATTTTCTTTAATAAGTTAAATTTATAGATTTAAACTAATGGGTAAGGTTTCTTGAAAAACTACACTATTTGGGTAATTTAACATTATTTTTTTACCTTTTTTTTTATTTCACATATATCCACATGATAACTTTATAAAAAAACAAAAAGAAAACATGCCATCAGTAGCAATTTAGTCATTAGTGCAATAGAATAGACAAGTAATGGTAAGTTGGCCATTAACATCAACTATATGCTTACCAGGGGCGGACCTACCCTATGGGTAGGGGTAGCCCTCGCGACCCCTGAACCGTTAACGCGAAGAAGGAAATTTTTTCGGGGTTTTACGTTTTTTGTATTTTGCGACCCCTGAAACGAATTTTTCGTGATCCCTGGAAGAAATTTTATGGTTTTTTACCTAAAAATATGATCAAAAGCCCCTTGAAAATATGATCAAAAGCCCGTTAATTACCTAAAAAAAAATTCAGGGGCGCTGCCCCCGAACCCCATTAGTCCCCGCTACCCCTGATTTTCTTTCCTAGATCCGCCACTGATGGTTACTACTATATGGAGTTCATGCTACTATTTATGAATGATACAAGTGCATAACTCTTGACAATTATAAGCACCAATTGATAAAACTGTATAAATGTAATGTTAGAATTTTGAGAGAAAAACTAATGGAAAATGGATTTTTTTCAATAATTGTGAAAATGAATTTTTCACTAATTTTGGACTAAAATAAAATACAGATAACATAGATTTGTGTAGCACGTTGTGAGAGCTTTCCAACGCACCAAACCACGTCCAAAACGGAGCTCGTATGAATGAGATATCGAAGCTCAAAGTTGAGGTCTCATAGCAGTGAAAGCTACGAAAATAAGAGAGAAAAATGTCAAGTATGGCATGAAACTCATCCCACATTGGTTGGGGGATGAAACCAAAAGTGCTTTATAAGGTGGGAACCTTACCAACTATTGTTTCCCTTAGTAAGACACATCTGGTTGAAGTTCAAGCGAAAGTTGAACCGGAAGAATTTTCGGTTGAAGTTGGAACGGACCGGAAGATCAATTCTTCCGGAAAACGGCTGTTACTTACGCGGAGTACTTCTGAAATGACAGCTGGGTAAACACGTTATTGAGCTAATTAAGGTATTCTGCGTTAATTAGAAATCAATTTGCATTAATGACGTTTAATGCAATTTTTGACTACGAATTAACTTAATGTGCTCTCCAAGGCTCCCATCCATTATAAATAACCTCATTAGTTGAGGCAAAACACATCGAATTCACACAGAATTCATTCTCTCTTCACACATCTCTCTCTTTCTCTCAAACTCCTTCCAACCTTCATCCTGTTCGTCAGGATCTTCTAGAATTCAAAGGTAACTTCAAGCTTTCTCTCTTCTCACATCTCTCTCTTTTTCTCAAACTCCTTCCAACCTTCATCCTGTTCGTTAGGATCTTCGAGAATTCAAAGGTAACTTCAAGCTTACGATGTGTTTTCGAGTTTATTTAAAGAGGGAAAGAAAGAGAAATGAATAGAAAGGAAAAGAAATGAAATGAAGAGAAAGAAAGAGAAAATGAGTGATTCATTTCCTTTCAAATCCTTCCAAATCGGAAAGAAAAAAAATCAATAGAAAATAGCATAACTTTCTCTCTCCTTCCCTCCATTTCCTTCCTTTAATTAAACTCAGGAACACAACTTTTTTTTTGTTTCATTTCCCTTCCCTCCTGAAATGAAACTTAAGAACACAAATTTTTTTACACTTCCTTCCCTTTCCCTTCCTTTCTATCCTTAAGTGAACTCGGGAACACAACGTTAGAGTTATTCCGGCCGTACAATACGGTTTAGAGGATTGTACCCTGGGAAACAAAACGGATCTTTGGTAAACCCGAAATTTGTTTTAAAGAACCCGTGTTTTGACCCGAATCTTTCGCTAAAGATTTTGTGGTTTTTTTATCTTTTCCAAACTTTCTACAAAACCTTTTCTTTCCTTCTGTCTTCATCATCTAATCTCAAAACCATTTTGAAACTTTATAAAACTTTCTTCACTTCATTTACTTTGTCTATCTCTTTCATTTCTTGTAAGTGTATTGTAATTCATTTTTTTCCCTGTATTGTAATTTTCTATATTTTCTTGTAATAGTACCTTTAGGAGTAGATTTTATTTTCAAGTGTATTGTAATAGATTAGTTTTATTTCTTTGTTGTAATCGTAATTAATAAAATATTTATTTTATTTTAAATTTACGAACGATTCTCCTACATGTAATACCTACGGTAACTTGCTAGTGATAGAGTTCCTTCGAATACAAATGTACAACTGTCGACATTTCGATCCATCTATCTAACTATCAACTGGTAGTTCTAATTACATAACTGTCAACTGATACAATTGATATTTTCAATTGCATAACTGTCAACTTATATACAACTAATATTGCCGATTGCATAATTTTCAATTAATAAAACTGATACAACTGCCTTACCGGCGGTAACTTGCTACTGATGAAGTTCATATTGATACTTTTAATTGATATAACTATATAATTATCGAAATTTATAGCTATCATGTGTTAAATATCAACTGAAACAAGCGTTGTAAAGTGAAGAAACCAAAACCAGATAGGTTTCTTAGGTTATCGAGTGAGCCGGGGAGAGAATGCTGACCGGAGATAATGAACCTGCACACTACGAGTAAACACGTTAAGGCGTTACGAGGTGAACCGGAGAGGGACCCTCGTATCGGCCCTCCGGCGTGAGAATCAGTATCGGGTGATAACAATGTATTAGTGAGTGATAGAGAGAGAGATTTTTGCTGACCTCTTTAAGAATTATGAGCCTACTATTTATAGGTGGCAAACTAGGGTTTCCTGGAGTCTTACTGACGTCAGCGCGTGCACGGCACGGCGAGTAAGGGAATATTTCAGGTGTTTATTTGTCCCACGTGTCGTCTCTTTATTGGTCAGGGGCCACATGCAAGAATGCTGGTTTGTTAGAGTGGGGGCCACTCTCCAATGGGTGATTAAATGCTCTAACGGATTTGCACATGGGTGTATATGCACATGTGCTTATCCATGCGCGCCAAGGAGGACCCGTTGCTTTCTCTCCAAGTTGGGCTTTCGGTTGGCGGGCCTGACCTTATATTGGCCCGTAGAACCCATTCTCATGGTGGGCTTGGGCCCGGAGGATAGATTTGATATCTATCCTCTTCAAGTCTTCCCTAGTCCTGTGCGTAAGAATTAGCGCGGGACTAAGAAAGTGGTATTTTGGCGGGAGCCTTTTGTCCTTGTCTTCTAGAGAGCCCTTGGCGGGCTAATTTTGTGTTACCCCTGCTGGTTCTTCTGCTTATATAGTCGAGGGTTTACACATGGTGTGGAGGAGAAAGCGGGTGATTGTTCTTTGCTACTGCCGCGGGAGGTGTCTTGAAATCAATTTTATTGGTACTTTATATGTTTCCTTGGCTAGGCGGACGCGGATCATTTTTGGGATAAGATTTGCATGAATCTTTCTTGGGTAACAGGTGTCTGATAAGTGAGTTGTGTCGATAAGTAGAATAGCTGACCAGGGGGAGCAATTTTATTAAATGCTTGGTTACCAAACGTCACCCATCAGTCAGTTTTTACGGCGATGGCGTGATGTCACGCCTGCAAATCACTGTTTCGTAGGGACACGTGTCGCCATAGGGCACGCGCACGATCTCCACTGCTTTTTGCCAACTGTCAGGGACACGTGTCGCCATCTTCTCGCTTTGTCCGTTCAAATTCGACGATTCAGATTGCGCGAGAGTGATCGGGTTTTTAGTATAAAAACCCCCTTTTCCCCCCATAAAATTTTACCTTCTTCTTCCTTCGAAACCCTAGAATTTTTCTCTGTTACTTTTCTTCTTTTCTTCCTGCTTCTTCGTTGCGAGGCAACATTTTCTCATCACATTTGACCATGGCTGCTTCAGTGATGTCTAAGTATCCCTTAGATTGGAAAGAAACAGATTTTACGTCTTTTTTGGGCTCCTACGGCCTTTCTGACAAGAAGTATGGGGCTGTTCTTCCCAGGCAAGGCAGTTTGATTACTGCTTGTCCTGAGGACAAGATTGCTTTGTATTCTGATTTCTTTGCTTTTTCTCATCTCAGAATCCCCATGTCTGGTTTCTGTGCCCATATTTTTGAAGTTTTCCAGATTCATCTTTCTCAATTTCATCCCCTTGGCTTGGCCAAGGTTTTCCATTTTGAATTTGTTCTCCGTAGCCTTCGGCGGACCCCTTCTATTGAACTCTTCAAGGCTTTCTTTAAGCTGGTAAAGAAAGGGGACTGGTATACTTTTGACAAGCGGGGTGGTGATAACATGGCGGGCGCCATTCCTGATGCTAGCGCAGATCGCCAGTGGCGGAAGAAGTTCTTCTTTGTAAACGCCGGCGTTATTCCGGTGAATATGGTGAGGCGGATTGGTGCGGATATTATTGTCGACTTGACTGCGCTGCCCGCCACATTGAAATCCCCTCCATACCTTTGGTTAAAGGACAACCCCACTGACCTCCAGATTTTTGGGGAAGGCGGGTTAGTTCGGCTGGGGATGAGCCGCGAATGGGATCTTACGCGGACAGTTCCAGATTTTGAGCGGAGAGGAAATTCCGCCGTTTCAGGTGACATCCGCGATTTTTCTGAGTGATCGTTCAAATCTTTTGGCTAGGATGTTGCCTGGCACGGTACAATCATTGGTTCTGCGGGAATTTTCTTCCTGTGGTTTATGGCGGTACCGGACCAGGCTTCATTCCTGGTCAAACTTTTCTTGAGCCAGGTATGTTTCTTCTTCCTTTTTGTTGGCGCGGGTGTCCTTACTTCCTGTTTTTTCTTTTTCGCGTCCAGGTCCGGTGGTGTGGATGGAACTTTTGTTCCCTCATTTGAAGGAGGGTTTGAGATATGTTCCCAAGGAGCTAGCGGATGGCGAAGTTCCAATACTGGACAGGACCATTCATTGTTTCGTCCACCCGCAGTTGGATGGGTCTTGGGATCCTATCCGTGTTTTGAACCTTAAACCTGATGTAAGTGCAAGTTTATGCTTTTTTCATTGTTTTGCTAGCCGCTCAATTGCTTATCGCCGTCATTTTTCCTTCAGAGTTCTTCCGCCAGAGCTAGTGCGGAGTATCTGGAAGACTACCTTCCCGGTTGCGGGATTGCTGGGGTGATCTTTCCTGGCGAGGAGACTGGTGGCCAGGATATGGTTCCCCTTCCCCAATTCATGACCTCTTGGAGCGTTGGGGAGACTGCGGAGCGTAAGGCTGTGGAGAAGGATATGCGGAATGTCTCCGCCCCTTCCGGTCCTTCCAGGAAGAGGAAAGGGAAGGAAGCTGTTACCTTGAGATCTCCCCCCCACTCCAAGAAGAAGAAAGGGATTGTATCCCGAATGGTTTTGGATTCTCGCAATAGTGAGTGCTCGCTGATTTCTGGATTCCGTTTTGCTTGTTTCTCCTAATGCTCTAACTTCTGCTGTTTTTCCTTTTTCAGAGGATCTTGAAGTCGTTGATCCTGAAATAGCTTCTCCGCCTCCGCTTCCTCCTCATGGTAAAGGTAAGGGTTTTTTCAGTGCCGCGGGCCTTAAGGTTACTTTGAGGCCATCAGAAGCTGGTAAGTTGGCGGAATCCTTTGAATTGACCCGCCAATCTTCTGCAGCTAATGCTGCCAATCCTGAGGCCCGGGAAGCCCAGCTTCAGAAGGCTAGGGAGGCGGCGGAGAGGAGGAAAAAGGCCGCCGAAGAGGCCCTTCAGAGGGATGCGGAGGAGGCCAACCTTGCTGACATGGTTGTGTCTCCTCAACAAGTTGATTTGGAAGTGGAAGGTGTGATGGAGAGGCAACAGAGGGAGTTGGGGGAAAAGCTGGCGGCCGAGGCCCGCCAGAAGGAAGTTGAGAAGAAAGAGGCTGCTGAAGCCCACAAAATGGCGGAGGAGAAAGCGGCGGCCGAGGTTGAGCGAGCGCGAGTTGCGCGGGAGAAGGAGGCCGAGAACCTTAGGTGGGAGGAGGAGTTGAGAAGGCAGGAAAAATCCAAAGCGGTCGATGCTGGTGCTCCCGCAAGCCAACAAAGCACCATGGTTCCTGTTTCCCAATCCTCGGCGGGCAATGTCTCCAGTTCCGCTAGTCTTCCCGCCGACTTTTGGCAGTACCCTACCAGGGCCACTTTAGAAAGGCTTAAGGCTCCGCCTGCTCCCCATGTGCCAAACTGGGGCATTCAAACTACCACCCTCCTAGATTCTCATGATTCTAGGCGGGAGTTCCTTCGTCATGCCTTTACTGACGCGAGTCAGGAACTTCTCCACAATAAGGGTACTGAAACCCTTCGAGAAGAAGCAATTATGGGAATTTTGCTGGCGGCGGAGCGCATGCCAGAGCTTTTTCACCGCCAAGAAATTGATGAAAGAAGGCTGTCGCAAGCTCACCGCTTGGCGGAGGAGAGGAGGTTGGAGGTTTTGGTGGAGAAGAAGCGGGTACTTGAGTCGGCCAATGATGCCAGGAAGGCGGAGGCCAAAAGAAGAGAAATGGAGGCACGCGCGGACCTCGCGGAGGCGCAGGTTGCCCGGTTGAAAGGGGAGTTGGCCACCGCTGAGGGTAACTTGGAGAAGGAAAAAGAAAGGTTCAACCGCTCCCAAGAGATCCATTCCAAAGCTCGCATCACCTATCAGAGGCGGGAAGGGGAGCTCCAAGTTGCTCAGACCAAGCTTGCTACTACCCAGTCTGAGTTGGCGGATTCTGAGAAGATCCGCCAGACTCTCAGCGACGACCTTGCTCGCTCTGCCCAGCTGTGCGCCAAGATGGAGGGGGAGCTGGCCTTGAAAGACTCCCAGCTGGTTGAGGTGGTGGCCGCTCGAACGGCCCTTGAAACTCAACTGGTGGCGGAGAAGGATCGATCCGCCCGCCTCAAAGACAGTATTAAGTGGATGTTGGAGGAAGGGATGGCCTGGGCACATCATGCTGCTGTGGAAGGTGTTTCCTATCGGAACGCCCTCTTCAGGTACATGATGGCTGCCCGCGCACTGGGGCAATATGATGGTTTGCGCGCGGGGTATCGAGTGGGTCTGGAGTCGGGGAACATCGACTCCCATGTATGGAATGATTCAAAAGTTGAGAGCGATTTCCTTGCGGCGGGTCAAGAGTTGAGCGACCAGAGTCCCACTGTCTTCCAAACTCTGGGTGAATTGGAGATTGATGACGAGGTCACCAGCGTGCGCCAACTGCTTATCCCTGCTGATGACTCTTCGGAAGAAGCTGAGAATGAACCGAAAGATGGAGGTCCTCACCAGGGACCTGAAGGGAGCAACGCGGGTGGAAAGCCAGGGGCTTCATCGTAGTCCTTTTGTAATTTTTATTTTTTGAGTTGTAATGTTCGCCCATGGGGCACAAACACTTTGCTATCTTTTTATGTAATGAAGCTTGTACTTGGTTGTTATTTTACAAGTCTGTCATATAGCTGTTTATGATTAGCGTAAATGTATTCCGAATGCTTGATTTGTTTGTCAAGGTATTGGTGACTTTGCGCGGACACCTTGTTTTTTCAAGGGCACGCCCGCGAAGATACAAGCGGCTTGTTACCGTGCTAGTATCGATCCGCATCTATGTTGATGCCAAGGGGAATGCCTGCTGCAGACAGGGTATCCGGATCTATAATCCTTTTTATAGGGTATATCGCGGGGTAAATGTGTATGTTTACCCAAGTCTTTTGAATTCACATCTTAGTTTATGTAAAAATTTAATTTTTATCTATCGATTCCGGCTTAATTGGCATGATCCAAATTAAGTAATAATAATAAATTTGAAATGAAGCAGAAAGAACTGGGTTTTCATTAAACATGGGATGAACTCTTTTTTCGCAATACAACGTTAAATATAACATCTTCTTAGTTGGGCGGAATTCCAAGTTCTCGGGATTGGTTTCCCATCCAAATGTGCTAACTCATAGGCGCCTTTCCCTAGGTCCTTCTTAACAATGTAAGGACCTTCCCAATTTGGCGCGAGTTTCCCCAGTGGGAGAGTTCTACTTGCTTCATTGCTTCTTAGCACGTATTCGCCTTCCTTGAAGGTCACTTTGTGGACATGCCTATTGTAGTACTTTTTCAGTTGTTCCTTGTATTTCTTTTCCTTGAAGGCGGCCAATTCTCGGCGTTCCTCGAGTAGATCCAGGTTATGGCGGATCTCCTTGTCGTTGTTAATCAGGTGGCTATTGAGATGCCGGTGTGACGGGATTCCGATTTCTGCTGGAATCATGGCTTCTGAACCGTAAGTTAGGCTGAATGGGGTTTCTCCCGTGCTTGATTTCTTCATAGTCCGGTGGGCCCATAAAACATGTGGAACTTCATCCACCCAGGAGGCTCCTTCAAAGTCCAGCCTGGTTTTTATTCCCTCCAGTATACTCCTGTTGATTCTTTCCACTTGGCCGTTCCCTTGCGGGTGTGCGACTGAGGTAAAGATTTGTTGAATTTGCAGCTCTGTGCACCATTGTTTAAGGAGCTTGTCCGCAAACTGGGTCCCGTTGTCGGTTACTAGGTATAGCGGGATGCCGAAGCGACAAACAATGAACTCCCATAGGAATTTTTTCACCTGCACTGCGGAAATCGTGGCGAGTGGTTTAGCTTCTACCCACTTTGTGAAGTAGTCCACGGCTACTATCAAGAATTTTACTCGTCCTGCAGCCTCAGGAAATGGTCCCACGATATCGACGGCCCATTTCTGGAATGGCCAGGCTGATGTTACGGGAATCAAATCATTTTTTGGGCGGGAGATTACAGGCGCGTATTTTTGACAACTCATGCACCTCTTTAGCTCTTCTACTGCCATGGCGTGCATGCCTGGCCAGTAGTAACCCGCACCTTTTAACTTGGCGACCACAGCCTTGGGCCCTGCATGGATTCCGCAGATGCCCATGTGTATTTCCCTGATTAGGTATATGGCTTCCTCAGGGTCTACACAGCGGAGTAATGGACCCAGATACGTCCGCCTGTATAGGATACCGTTCACCATCTGGTAATTTTCGCATTTGCTTCTTAATTTTCTTGCCTCCCCTTTGTCTTGCGGGAGCCTTCCATCAGTTAAGTACTTCACAATGGGGGTAGTCCAACTTTCAGGAGACTGCTGGGCTACGTTGACCCGATGGATTAGGATGGCGGGATCTTTCATTTCCTCCACGTGTACATTTTGGAGAGGTTCTGCAAAGCATGAGGCTAGCTTACTCAGGGCATCAGCTTTCTTATTTTTGCTTCGCGGAATGTGCATGACCACGCATGTTTCAAAAGCTTTGATAAGCGCTTTACACACGCTCAGATATTTTGCCATGGCTTCATCTTTAGCTTCATATTCCTCGTTGATTTGGTTAGCCGCTAACAGGGAGTCTATGTGTGCGCGTACATGCTTTGCCTTGTACTTTAGGGCCAGTTTGAGGCCCGCAATGAGGGCTTCATATTCCGCCTCGTTGTTACTGGCTCTGAAGTTGAGTTTATAGGCTCGGGCGTATTCTTTTCCTGCGGGGCTAATCAAAATGACACCCGCACCGGCCCCATCGGTACTTGACGCGCCATCGGAGTGTAGCTCCCATGTTTGCCCTGCCGGAATTTCCTTTGACTTTGGAAGGTAAAGGTCTTCTGGCGTGACCTGCGTTCCTGCGGGGATTTCCGAAAGGAAATCCGCAATGACCTGACCCTTTACAGCAGTTCTAGGTTTGAACGTTAAACTGTACACCCCCAGCTCGATAGCCCATTTACATAGGCGTCCTGAAAGGTCAGGTTTGCGCAATACGTGTTGTAGCGGGTAGCTTGTCAAGACTTCGATATCATGAGCTTGAAAGTACCTTCTCTGGCGCCGCGAGGCGTGAACGAGTGCCAGTACCAGCTTTTCTAATACGGAGTAATTGACCTCGGCGTCTGTTAGGACGCGGCTGATGTAGTAAATTGGAGTTTGCACATCCGTCCTTTCTACTAATAGCACGGAGCTGACGGCCCGCGGGGAAGTTGACAAGTACATTTTCAAGACTTCGTCCATCCGCGGAGCCGTTAGAGCAGGCAGGTTGACCAGGTAAGCTTTGAGGTCCTGAAAGGCCTGTTCCGCCTCTGTGGTCCATTCAAATTGCTTTTCCGATAAGCACTTTTTCAAAACTGATATAAATGGCAGGGATCGTTCCGCATGTTTGGACAGGAAGCGGTTAATGGCGACTAACCTCCCGTTGAGCGCCTGTACTTCCTTTAGGGAAGCAGGAGATTGCATTTTTATAACGGCTGCCACTTTTTCCGGATGGACGCGGAAACCTTCTTTGGTGATGATGACACCCAGGAATTTGCCTTCTTCCATACCAAAGGAGCACTTTCCTGGGTTTAACTTGATACTGTTTTTCCTGAGGGCGGTGAACGTTTCTACGATGTCTGGGAGTAAGCGATTTTCTTGCAAACTCTTGATTACCAGATCGTCAACGTATACCTCCACATTTTTTCCAATTTGGTCTTTAAACACCTTATCCATCATCCGCTGATAAGTTGCCCCCGCATTTTTTAACCCAAAGGGCATTTTGGTGTAACAAAAAATACCACCCTGGGTGTAAAATGCGGTCTTGGGCTCGTCTTCTTTGGCCATCTTTACTTGGTGGTATCCCTTATAAGCGTCTAGGAAACACTTCAGACGGAAAGGGACTAAGGAATCCACTTTTTCATCAATAACAGGGAGCGGATAGGCATCTTTGGGGCATGCCTTATTTAGATTGGTGTAATCTACGCACATTCTCCAGGTACCGTCAGCCTTAGGTACAACTACTGGATTTGCAATCCATGTTGACTCTTTAATCTGGCGGACGATTCCCGCTGCCTCTAATTTTTGTACTTCCGAAGTGATGAACTTTTTCCTTTTTTCCCCCATGTGCCTTTGCTTCTGCACATAAGGTTTAACATTTTGAGATACGCCCAGGCGGTGTTCTGCGACGTCGCGCGGGACTCCTGTCATGTCATTATGGGCGAATGCGAAAATATCCATGTTTTCCCGCAGGAGTTGCTTTAGGTGATGCCTGATTTTGGGTGACAAAGAAGCCCCTAACGTGACTGTTTGTTCTGGGAAACGAGGATTGATGACCCACTTTTCTGTTTTATCGCTTGGCGATGCGCGCGGCTGGCACGATAATTCCGCTATCATCATTGGCTTTTCAGCCCATACTTTAGCGACCCCTCGCGGGGTTGGGAGCATTAATAGGCCATGGGCCGTTGACACTGCGGCGGCCAAATTTCCTAGAGTGGGTCTACCAATGATTGCATTGTATTCGCTTTTAGCCGGGACCACCAAAAAGGTTGTCATGACGGTTCTGTCTCTAGTTCCATCTCCCATCGTTACTGGGAAATCAATCTGGCCAATAGGCATACATGTTTCTCCTGAGAACCCGCTTAAAGGTTCAAAGACAGGTTCTAGGCGCTCCCTATCCTCGGGAGCCAGACGGCGAAAACATTCTTCGTAAATAATGTCTGCGGAGCTACCTGTGTCTACTAGTACTCTGCGCAATTTATAACCCCCCATGCGGAGTGTAACTGTCATGGCGCTTTCACTATAATTTCCAATTTGCGGTGGGAACGTTAGCGGGGCGTGCATCCAATCTTCCACTCGCTGGCCCACTCTTTTATCTCTTCGCGGGGGGCCATTCATCATGAAGACATCTTTATATTTCGGGGATTCCGCTTTCTTTCTATCCTCTCCTTTCTGTAGGTGCGCCAATTTTCCTTCCTTTACATACTTTGCTATTTGTTTCTTGAGCGCAAAACATTCGTCAGTAGTGTGGCCGTGGCCTTTGTGGTAATCACAGTACTTCTTCGTGTCGCGGGTATTGCTCTCTTTTAGGGGCCTTGGCTCTTCCCATTTCAAATCTTCACTTTTGAAAATGGCGCTCGGAGATTTAAGAAGATACCAGTTTGCTGAAGACGCGGGTTGTTCCCGTTTTACTGCGGACATGTCCCTTCCGTGGCGAGTTTCGCGGAACGAGTTCTGCGTCTCAGAACCCGGTTGATAGGGAGTAAAGCGGCTGGTGGGACGCCGCTCATTCTTACGAGAGTGCCTGTTGCCGCCCAGGTCCTTCCTGTAATCCGGGGTCCTGACCTGTTCTTTTCCCCTTTCGTATGCCCTGTTCAAAACGATTGTTTTTTCCGCACGAACGTATTGTTTGGCTATTGACATTAGCTCATCCATTGTCTGTGGCTGTCCGCCGCTCAAGATTTTTCTTACCAAATGTTCCTCCCTTACTCCCTGAATAAAACCTGCTATCATTAAATCTTCAGTTGCGCCACCTATCTGGAGGCTTTCAATGTTGAACCTGGTGATGAAGCTTTCCACTGTTTCATTGTCTTTCCGACGGATATGAAGTATTTCCGCCTTTTCTTTTGTATGGCGTTTCTGCTGGGAGAATTGTTGGAAGAACTTGTCTACTAATTCTTCAAAACTTGATATCTGACCCACTGGAAGGGAATCGAACCACAAACGCGCTGTGCCAACCAACGTCTGAACAAACATGTGGCACCATACAGGGATGGTCCAACCTGGGTTTTCCAAAGTACCCGCGTTGATAAAGCAATTGTAATGGTCGTTTGGGTCAGATAGGCCATCATACTTCCCAACTACTGAAGGCATTTTGAGTTTGGCGGGGAAGCTTGCTAGCGCAATGGGTGCTATAAATTTTGACTGGGCCACGATAGATGTGGGCTTGTAAGCAACAGTGTAATCCACCGCCGGTGGGGGAGGCGGTGGTGTGTATGCGGACTGGTAGATTGGAGGTGGCACATAAGTGGCTGTGGGCCTGGGCTCGGTGTACACAGGGTGTGCTCCTGGGGTTACGCTGATTGGCGGAAATATCGAGAATGCGGAGGTAGGCAGATGTCCCTGGGAAGGAATTGGTTCAAAATTCAACTGTGAGCACGCGCTTGAACGGAAGGCGCTTTGAAGTTCATTCAGTTGTTGAAAGTACTGGCGTTGGTGCTCTATCCACCGTGCGACCTCAGGAGGTGGGTCATTAAAGCCCGCAGGTGTAAACGCTGGCGGGACGCTTACAGGAGTGCTCTGTGATACCATCGTACTGGCGTCCGCCAATAGGGTGTTGCTTGGGGTTGGGGTGGTGGAAGAGCTCGGCGGGCGAAGCACTGCTGAGTACTGGAATGACGGGGAAGCGTTGGAGATTGTTGGGCCCGCAAATATGCTTCGCCTGGCGGGAGTCATTCTTGTTGAAGCTGGACTGGAACTAACGCCAAAAGCATAAGGGCTGGATTGTCCTCCCGCGTTCATGCCTGGAAAAATGGAGCTAGCCAGACTTGATAAAGTAGCTGACCCCGCGCTTCCCGCTGCTTGGATGAAAACTGACGCGGGGTCACTGATAGACACGTCATTGTCTCTAGGAGAAATGCGCGGGTATTCCTGGAGTCCCAAGGATTCCCTGCTATGACCCGCGCTTCCGAGGTTTTGTGATGGTGATGATTCGGACATGGCTACTCGAAAACGGAGACTGAATGCTGTAAAAACTCAGGTTTTGAACTCGGATGGCGCCAATGAAGAAACCAAAACCAGATAGGTTTCTTAGGTTATCGAGTGAGCCGGGGAGAGAATGCTGACCGGAGATAATGAACCTGCACACTACGAGTAAACACGTTAAGGCGTTACGAGGTGAACCGGAGAGGGACCCTCGTATCGGCCCTCCGGCGTGAGAATCAGTATCGGGTGATAACAATGTATTAGTGAGTGATAGAGAGAGAGATTTTTGCTGACCTCTTTAAGAATTATGAGCCTACTATTTATAGGTGGCAAACTAGGGTTTCCTGGAGTCTTACTGACGTCAGCGCGTGCACGGCACGGCGAGTAAGGGAATATTTCAGGTGTTTATTTGTCCCACGTGTCGTCTCTTTATTGGTCAGGGGCCACATGCAAGAATGCTGGTTTGTTAGAGTGGGGGCCACTCTCCAATGGGTGATTAAATGCTCTAACGGATTTGCACATGGGTGTATATGCACATGTGCTTATCCATGCGCGCCAAGGAGGACTCGTTGCTTTCTCTCCAAGTTGGGCTTTCGGTTGGCGGGCCTGACCTTATATTGGCCCGTAGAACCCATTCTCATGGTGGGCTTGGGCCCGGAGGATAGATTTGATATCTATCCTCTTCATAAAGGTTCAACCTTTATATAAGAACCAAGAAGCTTCTTTAGTTTGGTTATCTACTGGCTTTAACAAATTCTCTTTAATAAAGAAAAGAACATCTTGTTCTTACAAAACACATTTCATACCTAGAAAACTATGCATGTAATACGAATTTAAAAACTGGTAAGCTTGATTTGATGCTGTTTTAAATTTAATGAAGATACCATCACTTATTAAAGTTGTATTTTAAGCCAACTAAATAAATAACAGTGAGTTCATTTTATAACTCCGGCCATAATGTATTTATATATCGTTATAGTCAATTGCTTTGGGTTTATGAAAGAAAACCTAACAAAACTAGATCCATATTGCTTAGGTTTTGATCAACGAATGACTGTGAACGAATCAAAAAACAAAGTCGTGACTTTCTAAACCCACCATTGATGAATTTGAACTCCAATTCGATCAATCATTTAATAGTTAGAAAAAAGCTTTAATCTTTTACTTCGTTGAATTCTTTTTATATCACATCCCCGGGTATTTACCCGGGGCACTAACTAGTGTATTTATATATGATTATAGTCAATTTAATTTAGTCATTGGGGAAAAAAGTGCCCAATACTAAATTAATTTTCTGATTTTGTAAATATCCGTAAATATTTTATAATAACCGATATAAACAAAAGTTAAAACTCTTTTACCAATATAAAAATATAGCTTACAAAGACGTTATTACTTTCATACCAAATAAACTACAATAACAGCCCTTCGAGTTTAACGACTGTTACAACACCACCCCCTGAAGCGCACCAATTTCCACCAGCCGTGAAACAAGATGACCCTTCAAATGAAGCGCCACCAGGTTCTCCAACCCGCCCACCGAATCTCCCGCGATGAACACCGCCGGCGCGATGGCGTCTCCGGCATCTCCGGCGGCGGCGGTGGGGTGGGGGAAGTCGGCGAGGTCAGCGATCTCGTCGTCCTCGAGTTCGATGACGGTGGGGTAGACTCCGATGGAGTAAAAGAGGCGTTTGATGACGTCACACATGTAGCAGGCGGAGCGGGTGAAGATGACGACGGGGTTCTCGGTTATGAGACGTTGGATCCGCATCGGAGTGGGTTCGGAGAGGTCGATTGAGAGGGGGGACGGGGTGGTGGGGGTGAGGTGGAGGGTGAAGTCGAGGGAGGACGGGAGATTGTAGGGGCGGCGGCCCTGCATGTCTCCGGTGGGGGTGGTGGAGGAAGTGGAGGGTGTGGAGGTGGATTTATAACAGATGGGGGGTGGGGGTGGGTTGATGACATCAGCAAAAGGAGGAATTGTTACGTAGTTTGTACTCCTACGACACGTATACCTAGGATTAGTGTACACACGCACCTGAATTCACTCTCGGAAGAACCGTAGAAGATATTTTTTTAAAGTTACCTCTAATATGACTATTTTAATACTTATTTTTAGAAAAATTGGATTTTAATAATTCAAGTTATTGTTGTTCAAAAAAAAAAAGTTGTTCAAAAAAATAATTCAAGTTATTATCAATATTAATTCTAATTTTAAAATTTATCTTAACTCCGTTAGTTGTTTGCTGACGTGACATACTACGTGGCTTTTATTAATGGAAAATTGGATTTAAATAATCCCAACTATCCACTGTTGGACGAGAATAATCCCAACTGAAGAAATTCTTCGTGGCAGTCCCAAGTATTTCACATATTTTTTACAATAAACTTTTCGTTAAGTTTTTTAACGGCCGTTAAATGTCGCTTACGTGGAATGCTTACTTGGCAGTCTTTTAAATGACATGGCATTACTTAAAAAAAAACAAAAAAGAAAACTAATTATTGGCACTTGCCAGATATGCCCAAATCTGTTGCCCTAATTCCTCAAAAACACAGAGACGGTTCTCCGATTGCTCTCAGTGACGAAATCTCAGTGACAAATGCAAAATCGATGGCCAGTGATTCCATGAAGATCCGATTGCATTACGGAGGCAAGGTAGTTCAAGATCCCGTCATAACCTACGTTGGTGGTGGTAAATGGCAGCTGATAGAGATCGATTGGACTAAATTACCGGCCATAGAGAGCATCCGTAGAATTCGTCGCCTGGTCTTGTGGTATGACGTCCAGCAACCCTCGTAACCGCAGCTAACTGGTGATGACAGTACAGATTACCGTCGTTTCCAAGTTGGAACATTTTCGTACGGTTAGAAGAAGCAGACGAGGACGTAGAAGACGACATTATCTTCGGTGTTTGCGATCGATGAGATGTGCGATCGTCTCTGCGTGAGGAGATGGAGGAAAGCCTCTTCCGATCTAGGGTTTTCATATGATTTCCCCCAAATCAGTTTGTCGTTTGTTCACATTTTAAAGCAAATTTTGGGATAAAAAGGAAAAAGGTTAAATTAATGCCATGTCATTTAAAAGACTGCCAAGTAAGCATTCCACGTAAGCGACATTTAACGGCCGTTAAAAAACTTAACGAAAAGTTTATTGTAAAAAATATGTGAAATACTTGGGACTGCCACGAAGAATTTCTTCAGTTGGGATTATTCTCGTCCAACAGTGGATAGTTGGGATTATTTAAATCCAATTTTCCTTTATTAATTAGTGTCACGTCAGTAAAAAACTAACGGAGTTAAAAAAAACTTAACGGGGTCCAATAAAATCCAACACCTTAATAATTAGGATTAATGTAGGCCAATTTTGAAATTGGGATTAATATTGGCCAATTGGTAATAACTTGGATTATTAAAATCCAATTTTCCTTTCCCTTATTTTTATCATTCTTTTTAATAAAGGTATTCGGGTACCTGAAAGCTTAAGGTTTTTAGTTTAAGATCAAATGCGAGTAAAATACTCTTCTGACGGGAGACTAAGGTTTTTTCGTAAATAATAATTTATTTTTTTTAAATTAGAGATGGATATATGAAAAACCAATATCATTGAGACCAAATTTGTCGTTAAAAAAAAGTAGTTTAGAAATATGAGTAAGATAAAATTATTTTAATAATATAAGTTGGTACATTTACACCTTAGGTCTTAGGAAATGAAAATATATAACTAAAAGTAAAATTAAGAGTAAAATAATCATCTAATAAGTTGGTTTTTAATCAAATTAATAAATATGTAACAGATATTTCAAAAAAGGAAAATATATAATTGATTTTTTTGATGTTGGGAGATAAGTAGCTAATCATCATCTTAGAAAATATATAATCAGTCATCTTAGAAATGAGAAATATGTAAATGATTTTATTTATAATATAGTATTTTGAGTTGTATTCCATTCTATATATGTTTTTCTATACTAAAATCACCATCACACATGCATTTTATATAATTTAAACATGTAACATTTTAGCCACTTTTCATCCTCGTGGCACCTCCTTGAGTGTCGTTCCAGACTTCCGGGTTGTCATGACTCATGAGGCCACTGCGCCCACTCTAAGGAGACTCATCATGTTAGTAAGGTGTTTTATTCTATCAAAAGAGCTAAGAGTTTAAATCATATAAAATATAGATATGTATGATTAAATATAAGTGATTTAGGAGATCGATACTCTGAAAAAGGATTTATAATAATTTAGTTAAAAGTGTCAACAAAATGACTACTAGTGGGTAAAATGTCCCGCTTTGTTTGATATTATTAAGGGTTTAAATTCTATAGAGTATAAACACGTATGTTTAATAGAAATAGTTTAGAAATCATTTAAAATAAAGTTAAAAAATACATAATGATGATTTAAAAAATATTACTTGAGAATAAAGTATAATAACTATTTAAAAAGAGAAAAGAAAGATGAAAATTTGATTTATGGAGATGATAGATCTAAATTCTCTTAGTTGGACCCGTCACGGACCACCACTAAGACCCAAGAATCCCAGACCTTAATGGGCCCTCACGCAAGTCTATCACTTGGCCCCCCACAAAAGCTATTTTCTCATGGGGACCGGAAGGCGGTTATGACACGTGTCATATATGCGCTCCTCAGCTAATTAACGTAAAACATGAATGGAGCATTACCTATTCTAAAAGGTTCACACGCATGCGTTTGACGTCGTTATAGGAAAAACCCCAATTCACACTCTCTTATACACACACACCCACACCCACAACTTCATCTTCTCTAATCAAATTATAATACTTATTCTCATGTCAAAGGGTCTTTTCACGTCATCATTTCCTGCCTGTAAAGGCCTTACCGTGTTGTTACCTATGCATGAAACTTCCCTTTCACTTGAAACTTGTTGGTTCGATCAGATTTTGATGTTTGTGTTGAAACTTTTTGGATCTAGATCAGAAGCTAACTTGTTCCCGTTTTGATTCAAACAATTGAAAAAGAAATAAAAAAGGTTATAATAGATTAGCTCAAATTAAATAAATAAATGAAAAGACCTACTTTAGTTAAATAAAATAAAAATCATGGTACACCTATTTATCCCCATACTTTTGTAGAATAAAACCTTCTAATATCTTTAAAGTGAAAATTGTTAATATTAATTTGGAGGCTCCTTAAATATTTGGATGGCCTCCTCTGCTACAATCATCGATTAACACGAGTGACAATAGGAGAGCAATTTTGATAATAACATATAAACTACTTCTAAATTCATATAACATATATAACATATCTATCGGTAAGATTTAAACCCTTAACATTTAAAGAATAAATCCACCAATTAATAGCATCATAAATATCATTCGACGATTTCATAGATAACTAGATACCTAGATACCATGTATGCATCCTTGGAAGTTAACAAGAGCAGTGTTTTCCAAAAGTAGATAGTGATGGGAGAGGCCAATATGAGGGGAACAAGCTCAACCGTAAATCATGTTACCGGCGGTCGGTTTGCCTTTTTGACCCTTCTCCTTATGGAAGTGACAGGATACCTTATTCTACCTCTATTATTTGTTCATTTTTTTAACCTTCACAAATCACAATCACAATCACGTAGTAGTAGGAGTTCGTATTTTTTTTTTAGAACGGCGATGTTGGTCACGATGGGTTAGGACATCGCGCACCTATCCTACCTCCGTAGAGGAGGAGATGAGGGTCCACCCCACAGACAGCCAGACATGAGTGTTCTAACCGTGCCTCATCTGGGGTCGAGTGGGGCATAAGGACGTTCCCCGGGAAAACCATACGACTGTCTAACATGCCCACATGGGACCTACGTTGAAACCCGTAGGTTTCAACCCAAGCATAGACAGTTGCAAGCCTTCACAATAGCAGAACTATCTGGAGAAACTTGCGCACTGGGTAAAACCGGTCGGCATCATGACTCGAACCAAGGTTGCCCTTGGTCATCAATCCCTTGCCAACAGTGAGGTTTGAACCTGAGTTTTCCCAAACTCCAAACAAGACCGGTATCATTGAGACAATGATACAATGGTAGGAGTTCGTATATATGTTTGTTTGTATTTCATTTACGTTGTTTTAGTGCTACTACCTAATTATTTTTTTATTCGATCTTATGTATGTCTTTAGTGTTAGTTACTTTATTTTATGTCTATTTTCGTTACTATTTGCTATTAATAAATATTGATATATGTCTTTAAGAATATGTTATTTTGTGTGGTTAAACAGGATGAGTTATTTCGTGTGTTGCGACGTTGACCATACGACCTCAAATATCAAGTGTAAATAAAAAAGATGCCGTGATATTGCTAGGGTTTATTCCTACACCGGATGGAAATTAAATTGTTTTTAAAAATAGATGTATAGAGGGTACATAAAGAGAAACGTATAAACTTAGTGTGTCTTAGTTATAACCAATGAAACCTAGAAGAAAAAAAAGGTTGTCATGGTATATTTAAAAGTCATGAAAAATTTAAGTTTTCATGAAAATTAGCATCAACAAACACAAAAACAAGCTCACATAAGTATACTATCAAAATATAAAACCTTGAGAAACTATTAGAAAAAAAGTAAAACAAAATCATATTTAACTCATTTATATCTAATTTTAATTGTAAAAAATTAAATAGTAAAGAAATTATATCAATAACAAAAGCTGTAATAAAACATTATAATTGCAAAATGAAAAAAGGTGTGATAAAATTAAAAAAAAAAACAAATAAAACATCATATTTTAATTAGGGGTAGAATGGAATAACATATTGTTGTGTTTTGTATATAAGTAATATAATTGCGTACATCATGTACTAAATTTGTTTAAATTGAATATTAAAATATAAAAAAAATTTATAGTACACGACTGTACATATATATTATACTATTAACTTCTTTCCTAAATTCTTTACGCTCGATTAAAAGAATTAAAAAAAATAAATGAAACCAAAAATTATAATAAAGATAAAAAAATTAGGCCAAAGACAAAAATAAGAAGTTTTGTTTTGTATGTATAGCAAAAATTTCTAAAAAAAAGTATTTTCTTTATAATTTATCATATCCGAGTAGTTCCCACTTAGGCCGAGTACTTTAGCATGATAGGTGGTGGTGAAACAAGTAGAGTCGTTTAACATAATTTTCCTACGTTTGATATTAATTGGAGTCTTTGGCTTGTAACTGTAACTTCTTTACGTATTTTTTCTATTTCTATTTTCCTTACATTGAGTTTCGTCCTTTTGTAATTATGTTTTGTTACGCAACACTTTAGCAATAAAACTGTTTTATATACTCGCATTATCCTGCGATAACATCGAATATCAAAATCTACTTCAAACAAGAAACTTATAAAATAAAAGAAATATTAAAAAAAAAATAGAAATGTAATTGAGGATTTTCTATTCCATGTTTTCATTCAACAAGACACGATACGTACAGGATGATTATGGTACAAGCCACTTTTTTAAACAACGTGAAGATATATATTACGTTGATTAATTGGATTAAATTTACAGTTAGCTTAACAATTAAGTGGATTAAGACGGTTCGCGAATAAGACGAAGTATGCGAATCATCCGTTGTTCCTCGAATCCGGCGGTGGTGGTGGTGTGTTCCTGGAGGTGGAATGGAGAGACGAGATGTCGGAGGTGGAACGGTGGAGGCAGGGGTCGCCAATGGGGGGTTTTGCCGGAGAATAAGGGGTAATTTTTTGTTTTGTTTTTTATTTAAATAAAGTTTACATAATAGCAACATTGGTCCCCCAAATTTTTTAAATAGAAACAAGTTTGAATAATGATAGTTTTGGTCCTTCACGTCATCACAAATTAACGGGGTTAGTTTTTTAACGGAAAAAATTATTAGAAAAAACGGGGTGTATTTATAATACTAATATTGTCCAAAAAATAGGTAGGATTATTTTTGTCCAATATCGAATAGTTAGGAATAATATTGTTCATTTTTCCTAAAATTAAATATTTGTTTATCTTCAATATATATAATATTACTATATACTATACCCTATGTGCAAGGGCGGATCTACCCTTTACGCAGGGGTAGCTAGAAATAACTACTTTAACCTAGACCTAGACACACATAATTTTACCGAAACTACCTAAACTAGACCGAACCCTAAGGCAAGTGTACCTGTCGGATTGTAGCTAAGCTAAGGTAAGACCGGGAATATCGAACCCTAGAGACACTCTATAGACAAAATTAACCTAGGACTTAAGAATGGAAATACTGAGTAATTTGGATTTGTTTTTTTTTTGTTTAGGAATTTATTTAACTAAATTAACTAACACTAACGTTCGACAGCAAAGCAAACCTCGAAGAAACTATCGATTGCGAGAAGACACCACCTAGACCTGGAATCCCTAATAATACCTATAACCGAACTTGACCTTGACAATTCTGATGGATCCTAGTTCACCTTGTAAGTCCTTCCTAGTAATTGTTTCTAATGCCCAAACAGGAGATCGCCTTGTGGGTACTTCCTAGCTCAGTTAAACCTAACAACCTCTGAACCTAATCTCGGGTACCTTAAGCTAGCAGGAGCTACCACTAACCAACTATAAATGATTTGGAATAACAAGCCATAAAACTAACCTAGGGAATTTCCTTTTGGGCAATTCGATCCTAAGCAATTAACCGACCCGACTACCCAATAGCTATCACCCTTTTAAGTCTATTTAGCTAGCAGCGCACAAGATTCAGTTAACTAATTATCAACTAACCCTATGACCACAATTAAGCAATCACATTAAACTGCAAGTTTGACCCTACAAGTTAACTACTTTACCCAAACCGGAAGACATCCGCAAGCAAAGCAAGGATTAATCTATAACTAGAAAACTAAATCAAGTACACGAATGCATCATCACAGAAAATTAATGGGATTTAATAGAAACAAACATCAATCAAATTGTCAACATCAAATACGATCATAAATATCAAAAAGTCATCGTAACGGTCTAGGTGGTGGTATTAATTTAGCCGACCACCATAGTCATAACAAAGTCACAGACAAAGTCAGAAACTTTAACTAAGAACATAGTTGTAGACTAAACGAATACAAGAAACAGAGATTAAGAACGAAACCGGGTTGCGAAATTGATTGACTTTATGTTTCCGGGTCGATCTCCACTTGATTCCACCTTCTTGGCCTCTGAAAATCTGCTTTAGACTTGTCTCTGATCGAACACAGGTGCAGAAAATCGAAAACAAATCCTAAAATCGAATTTATCTCATGAAACCTCTTTTTGCGGGTTTTAGACTTCCTAGCGTATCGACTACAGAGAAGGAATTCCCAGGCGATACGTCTGGAACTACTAGGCGACAAATTAGCCGGTCAAACTGACTTACGGCCTTCGTTGACTTCTCTGACTCACGCGTATCGCGTAGAGGTCCTCTCTCCCCAGGCGATACGCCCGGGGACCTTTTTTTCCAGCACTTTTGTCTATTTCCTTGTTAACTCTTGTCCGCTTCTCTTGTGGCCTCGGGATTTCATCAATTACCTACAAAAACATATAAAAACATAAACAAAGACTCAAACCTAACTAAAAACAACTTAAACTAATAAAAACTGACTCAAATTGACTCAAATAACTACATAAAAGAACCCAAAAATGAGATGTGTTTGCATTTTTATATGTTTATTAATCTTATCTTATCTTAATCCTAATAAAGCAATAAAATTTTTGTCACATGTCTCATTTATAAATGGTTCACATCACCAACGCCACATATCAAGCTCACAATTATTATCAATTTAGTAATCATTAATTCAGATTAATTACCAATTTTATCAAAACTAATATTTTATTTTTAAATTATTGATAAAATTCATGTAGATTTTATTAATTTACTCAATAATTTTAGTATTTTATGAAAAGCAATTAACAACTTGTCAAACATAATAAAATTTTAAATATTATAAGAATTTTATATCAATCATAATTTTCAAATTTCTTGATCATTATCTTTTTCTTTTATATTTATCAAATATTATTACTCTCTATTCAGTCCGTGTTTACATGGGTTACTAACCTAGTTGATAAATAAAATAATAATAGAGTTTTGTTAGTTACTTCAATTCAGGGGTATATTTTTTCCGTAAAGAGTTAACAAAACTAATGAATTGATGTTAGTGAGTTGTACTTTAATAGAGATAAACTACAAAACTAATGTATTAAACTAACACTTATAAAACATTTATAGTAAAAGTGATATTTGAAGAGTAGTTTACTCTTCTATAAATAAAGCTTTAAATTAAATTAAGCATTAACTCTTGTAAGAGTGAATTACAGGAATTGTTTTTATGGTTTGTCTAAATTTTACAATACGTCTCTAGGTTTAAAAATTACGGCTATTGTTCGAAGGTTTGCATTTTCATAATGCTTTTATTCCCTAAAGCTAACTCTCATTAAATTTTTCGGTTAAGTCATTATAAAATGACATTTATACACACACCATTTTATTATTAAAAATAATAATTTAGAGATAGCAGGGATAGGCGACGACAACGGTGGTGGTACTGGCGATGACGGTGATAGAGTGGTGGTAGATGATTTTTATTTTTAAAAAAAAATAAATGGTAGATGTGTAATTGTCAAATTTACACTGACTTAACGGAAAAATATAACGGCAGTTAGCGTCAAGGACTTAATGTGCTATAAAAATGCAAACCTTCAAACCATAACAGTAATTTTTAAAGGGTGCTACTATTTGTACCCCCTTTATAATTGATTTTTACTTGTTGCACCCCCTCCTCCAACTTATAGATAATTACCACTTAAACTTTTTTATTTTAATTTGGTATATTTTAACCAATAATTTTTTTTAAACAGTTTTTTTTACAAAAAATTACAAAAAAAATATAAAAAAATAAAATTCTTTAAAAAAACATTTTAATTTTTTTTTAAAAAAAAATTGAGCGTTCTTTAAAAAACTAAAAGAAGACTGTTTAAAACGTTTAAAAAACTTTTTTTAAAAAGTTTTTTACAAAACTAAACTTTTAAAAACGTTTTAAAAAATAATAGTATTAAAAAATATTGTTAAACAGTTTTGAAAAATGATTATCGTTTTTAATTAAAAAATAAAACTGGTAAAAAAATATTTTTTTAAATTGTTTAAAAAACGGTTTTTTAAAAGTTGTTTAAAAACGTTTTTTTAAAGTTGTCTAAAAAACGTTTTTTTTAATGTTAAAAAACGTTTTTATAAAAAATCTGTTTAAAACGTTTTTTTTTTCTAAAATGAAAAAACTCTTTAAAAACGTTTTAAAAACTGTTGAAAAAAACTCAAAACATTTTTTAAATAGTTTTAAAAAAAATGACTATCTTTTTTGTTATTTTATTTAAAAAACTGTTTAAAATAAACTTTCTTTATAAAAATAATTTTATAGGGGTGGAATATGATAATTTTTAAAATAAAATCTCAGGGGGGAGTGCAACAAGTAATTAGGGGGGGGTACGAATAGCCTATCCCTTTTTAAAACCTACAAACGAGAGATAAAGTTTTAACCAATTGCAGGAATGATACCCGTAATTTACTCTTCTTTAAGAATTAAGCAATTCGAGCTTAAATAATACTAGTTAGTGTCCCGGGTAAATAAAAAAAAATTAAACGAATTAAAAGTTGAAAGTTTTTTTCTAACTATTAAACGAATGATCGAATTGGAGTTTAAGTTCATCAATGGTGGGTTTAGAAAGTCGCGACTTTATTTTTTGATTCGTTCACCATCATTCGTTGATCGAAACCTAAACAATATGGATCTAGTTTTTTTAGGTTTTCTTTCACGAATCCAAAGCAATTTACGGATCAAATTTTCATTGAGAAATGAAGATAATATGATGAATCAAAGTTATGGTATTGTAAAACAAATATGGATAATTTTGTATGAAAATAATTTAATCTTTTGATTTTTAATTACAAGATCTTTCATTTTTGTAAATACCATTTATTTTTTTTAATTCAAAAATCTATAAAAATGACACATAAGCTAATCCTAGGTGGCACACCTTAAATTGTGCCACCTACACATTAAAAACTTGTGTTTATTATATAGTATAGATTACGTTCAATTTTGCTCTTTTACACCCCATGTATAACAATGTTTTTATGAAAAAGACAGAAAAATAAAGTTGGTATATGACAATAGTCGGCATATTATAATTTATTTCTGCTTGGCGTGGCGTAAGCAAAAGCAATAATCCTGCTTCCTTTTTCATTGTTTATATTTCTTTTTCAAGATTTCATTTTCTACTTTTTAGTCTTTGACTATTAAAACTTTACATGTTATTTTAACAAGTGAACAAACTTACTTTATTGATATTTTGGTAGTTTTAGGGCACTAGAATTAGTTCACATCTAGGATATACACAATCCCATTACACGTTTTATTGTGGTGTATATTTATGAGTTTTTAAACGGGTGTTGATTAAAACTGGCAAATTGTAATAATCACTCAATTTCTCCTATTTCTAAGAGTAAAACGCGGACCACCAAATATTAGCTAAACCTCCATTTCATGTCTTAAGTGAGATTACACCTTTAAAATAGGAAATACACATTCAACACTGGACCTGGAGTAAGTCCAATAGTTAGTGGTGCTTATGTTTTATATCTGAAAGATATGTTTGGTCATGACGTTAAAACTGAACAAATCAAATATAACTACCCTAATAATGAATCATAGCCATCGAATTGAGAAGTTGATATACCTTTTTGGCACTTTTATTTCAAAATACCATATATACTTTTTATGTCGTAAACAATCTCTGTTGTCAATCTCTGGCAGCACACGACTACTGTTCCGGTTGTTGTACCCTGGAGACAGATATGTGCTCGCGTGATGACTTACAATCTGTTTTAAAAGTCCTGAGTTTTGACTCGATCCTCAACCAACGCTAACCCTTGAGTTTGTTAATTATGTTGGAACAGAGTTGGAACCAGGAGAGTCAAGACATCAAAAACCAAAGATCTGTTGATGATGAAGACTCAAGACCGTTGAAGGATCACTATGTTGAAGCTTCATTGAGCATAATAATTTACGTTATTGTAACGTTTATTTCTTTATTTATTTTATTTTTATGTAATGTGATTAGTGACTACACATTCCCATGTAATTACTAGAGTATAATAATTATTACTTTATCATTATATTAATAAAAAGTGACCAAACCCCTACACAACTATTCTAGACTTTTCGAAAACAATAACATCCATTCCTTCACTATTTGACCATAATATAATTGTATGAGGCTCATCTATAGTGTTCAACACATGTTAAGTAATGACCGATCATATATTCATATATTCGATTATGGATTTCAATACAGTTATACCCTTAAGAGGGACCCATCACTCTCAACAATAGATAATAATACCGAGTATAAATATTAGTGACATCAAGTATTTGTTCATCAGTTCATAGATGAGTAAAATGTTCTCTCCAAACACTCTTTTCGTTACACGAACTTGTTTTTTTCCGTCTTAATCCGGTTCGGCAAATTTACTCATTATGATATTTTTCTAACTTCGTACAAAATTTTAAGTACTTTGATAAATGGAGTCACGGAAGGTAAATAAAAACCGTTTTTATTATGGTCTTGTAGTCTAGTATCATGGTATTTTTCTATAATAAAACTTAATAGATTTAAGTCTATGTAAGTCCAAGATTGTAATAATTTGATATTAATTTTTTTAAAGTAAATGAAATAAAAACCGTTTCTCTTTCTTTCTTGTTCCGTTACACTTGTTCCAGCAAATAAAGAACACAATACAGCAGAGAAAGAGTACTTCGCCAGTTCATCTCCTTATTCATTTCTAGGGTTTTTAATTCCATCTCCCTTCTTCTTATTCCCCCCAAATCCAATTCAATTCCACTCGAAAGATCGATTGAAATGAGTAGCAATCCAGAAGATCACTTCAGCATGGCCGATCTCAGCTCCACCCTCCCTGCTTCCACCGCCGGTACTCCTTAACCCTCTCTTCTCTACCTGAAGATCACTTCAGTAGCAATCAGGATTCTGATCACTATTTCGTTTGTTTTGCAGCGCTAAGTGCTGAGGATCGCGCTGGTCTCGTT
Source organism: Deinandra increscens subsp. villosa (assembly GCA_039602395.1). Taxonomy (NCBI): domain Eukaryota; kingdom Viridiplantae; phylum Streptophyta; class Magnoliopsida; order Asterales; family Asteraceae; genus Deinandra; species Deinandra increscens. The sequence goes on along the minus strand of JBCNJP010000007.1, from coordinate 129,876,381 downwards.
AACGTTCTGAAGGTTGTTTACTTGTTTACTACTCTAGTTGTTGATCGATTTAATTTCTTCCGTTTTCAATTTTTGTTTCGGCTAATTCTTTGATTTGTTCTTTTGGTTACAGAGTAAGCTTAACGATTTGACTGGGCAACATCCTGATTTTCTGGACACTCTTTCGGCTAATGTTAGGCAACGCGTTGGCGTGCTTAAGGATCTTCAGGTATTGAATTTGTTTTAGTGATGTATTTATTGGATTGGTTTCATAATTAGTTTTGTGTTATTGAGTTCATGGTCATAATTGAAGCCTTGTGATTGTTTATTTGGGGTACTGTTTTGACTTTTGAGTGATAGCAGAACTAAAATCATTTATAAAGTAGTATGTACATTTTAGTCACACATTATGATGAATGTGAGAAAGAAAATGTAAGTTTAGTTATATGATTAATGCACTAAAGTAGAAAGTTAGTTCATAACACTTTCTTCATACAGAGTCAACATGATGAGCTGGAGGCTAAGTATCTTGAAGAGAAAGCAGAACTGGAGGCGAAATATTTAAAGCTGTATGAGCCGCTGTATGCTAAGGTATCCATAGTGGTTCTACCTTGTTTCAGATTTTGAATTGGTTTTATAAGTTTTCATATGTTGTTATATGAATATGACTTAATCCCTTTTAGTGTCTACATGTGGACCTTCTGACATCAAAGTATCAAACACATAACATATACAAATTTCCAGTTACATTTATTATATCCCTGGTATATAAAGTTCAAGGCATTATCTTAATTCATAACGAAGTTTAAACTAATTGGTATCTGTAACAGTTTCTTTATTTGGTTATGAATATGACTTCATGCACTTAATAGTTAATCACTTGCAGAGATATGAAATAGTTAATGGTCTGACTGAAGTTGAAGGCGTATCGAATGATACTTTGGTCGATAAGGAAGATACTGAGTCAAGAGGAGGTACCTTTTTCCAATTACAAGTTTCCCTTTTACTTCTGTTTTGACAAGTATTTAAGCTTGAATACACTGGTGTTACAAATGAAGGTGTGCCAAATTTCTGGCTTACTGCAATGAAGTCCAATGAAGTGCTAGCTGATGAGGTGATTGAATAACCTACAAACGTTTCCACATACACACAAACACACACATATATATACTCAAGTCTAGCATATATTTAATATTGGTTCTTGAGTTAGATTTCTGAGTCTGATGAAGGAGCTCTCCAGTACCTCAAAGATGTTAAGTGGTGTAGAATTGCTGGTGCCAAGGGATTTAAGCTTGAACTTTATTTTAATCCTAATCCTTACTTTAAGAACTCTGTGCTAACAAAAACATATGAGATGATTAATGAAGAGGATCATATCTTGGAGAAAGCAATTGGGTATTATGTGCTACTTTATGTGTTTTTTTTTGGAAATTTTGTCTCTTCATTGTTTTTTTTCCTGCCATATCTGAGTTTCTGCTCTGTAATTTATGGAAATTTGTAGGACGGAGATTGACTGGTTTCCAGGGAAGAATTTGACACAAAAGGTTCTGAGGAAGAAGCCTAAGAAGGGGTCTAAAAGCATCAAGCCACCAATTACTAAAACAGAGAACTGTGAAAGCTTTTTTAATTTCTTTGATCCACCACAAATCCCTGATGAAGAAGAAGATATTGATGAGGATACAGTAAGTTTTGCATTCCTCAGTGCCTTATTTAACACAAATCATTATTAAGAACATGGTTTATACTTTATACCCCCAACCGGCAACTATGTTTTACTTCTTTTTTAGTTACTAACTATACTTCTGGTCCTTGCTGTTTATCAGGCTGAGCTGCTACAGAATCAAATGGAACATGATTATGACATTGGGTAGGTATTTCCATTTGTGCACTTATATGATTGTAAGAATTTGAAATAACATATGTAGAAAAAGATATGCATAGTCTTTTCTGTTTGGATTAAACAAGCTTCGGAGTTCAGATCAAATAACTTATGTGAAACTGAAGCTATGAGATGAGAATCACACAGACAGAATCATCTTATGTTTTTTTAATCCCACATGGTTTTTTAAGACCTAAATTTTGTTACTAAATGCACATTTTCCAGGTCAACCATTCGAGACAAAATCATTCCTCATGCCGTCTCTTGGTTTACTGGTGAGGCTGCCCAGAACGATGAATATGAGATTGAAGATGAGGACGATGATGATGATACCGATGATGATGAGGATGATGATGATGATGACGACGAAGATGAAGACTATGAGGATGTAAACAGTGAAAAGAAGGTAATCACTCACTAAATGTGTCAATTGATACATACCCAGTAATCATATTGCTTTCATGAGGATACTATGTGCCCTTGTACTATCTTCATTGTAACTTGAACTTTAAAAGATTTATAGTTTTTTTTATATGTTGTTCGTTATATGCTCATTCATCTATTGTTTTGTAAATGCAGTGAAGAATATGAACAGAAAAACAAGTTTAAATCAGGATCCTGCTCAGACTTGGGTTCTTGATGTGGGTATGAATTTGATATAAGATATATAGCAGTGAGTCATGAGTGAGTGGTAAATGTGTGCAGCTGTCGTTTTTTGCTCCAGTTTCTGGTTTGATGATCCATCACATGTCAATCTTTCACGTGGTTATTGATTACAAGCGCTGACAGAGTGTGCCATCTCTCCCCTGTTCATTATTGTGTACATTTTTCCTTCAAATTCTTGTTTGTTTATTTCAATATGGTGTATGCATTTTGTTTCTAATTTAATAAGATTAAACAAATTAAACCACAGTGATAATGGTCACTAGTCTGATTTTGAATGATTGTATAAATTGCATTGCTGTTTACGTTGTTATCCTTTTGTTTATATAGGTAGATTATGATTCCGAACTTCAAAATATGATATAAAGCAGTGAGAAACATGAAGACAAAGCAGGTTTTGCAATTCACATGACTAGGTAACTTTGAGGGTGGTGAACTTTTATGGAGTCTAGTTTTGGTGAGAGCTAATGGTCAACTTTCAGGCTGACCAGCTTGGACTTTGGTCACCTTAGGTACATATCAGGGTTAGGTAGCTTTGAGCCAGTTGGAAAAACAACTTAGGCGCTTGTGAGCTGTGAACGTTCCTAAATATTTCCCTAGTTTTTTGGTATTTTTCTATGGCAAGTTGATGGAAAGGTGAAAAATTTAAGATATAATCCATGATTTCGAATATGAAGTTTGGGGGTTTTGATTATGTCACGGGATTAGTTGATTAAATTGAAGTTTCTTAGCTTTGTTCTTGGGTGGTACCCTTTTGTTGTATTTGTAACATCATTTCTAGATTGAAGATTTAGATAAATTGGGAACTAAATGTGAGAGGTGGTAGGGGACGGTGTTCTTAGATTTACATCATGAATTCTGCTACAATGGAGTTCTGCAATATTGATGATTTTCAGCGCTCTAATGTTGTCAGCTTAATTGCAGCACTTGAATGGCAGTGAGCATTTTAATGGGGTTAAGAAATAATGAAGAGAGAGACCTGATATTGAGATGCGGTGGAGGATAACTACTGAACAAGGGGGATTTTATTTTTCTTTTTTCTATTACTGGCATTCATTAAAAACAAAAAAATACTAGCAAGGTGTCAGATTATTTCAAGATCAAAAGAAAAATTACACCATTTATCCCACTCCAAAGCCGTTAGTTTCCCTCTACTCTTGATCCAATGGAACACCATCCTCTTAACGTCACCAAAAACTGATTTTATATCTAAAACTTCATTCTTAAAGAGATGTCATGCAAAATGTTCTTGCGAGTCTCTGAAAACGTTCACCCTTTATGAATGTCCAAAACATCTTTTGGAAGTTTACACCGAGTACATGGTCCCAAACCTTACATGCAAAACTACAATTAACGAGAGCATGATCAATCGATTCTTCAAAGATAGAGCAATCTTTACACATAGAATCCACAAAAACCCCTCTTTTATTCAAGTTCAACTTAGACGGAATTCTTCTCATACTGGCTCTCCACACAAAAGCATTAATCTTCAAAATTCTTCTCATACTGGCTCTCCACACCACACAAAAGCATTAATCTTCAAAGACGCCCATTTTAACAATGGCATTACATACCCACATGAAGAAATTTTGGTTGAAAAATACTCTTAGTAATTTTGACAGTAAAGTCTTGAAGTGTGCAAAAATCCCATCCCCACTTGTTTGTCTTCTTAATGCGATTTAACTCTTGGGCCCAACCCACTGTTACATACCCGAATCAAGGAGTGAACTCACTTTCTACAGGATCATGTCGCCAAGCCCATTTGAAAGAAAGAAATTCCCCACCCACTTTGTCCACATTACTACGTTTCTTCATTTTCAAGTCCGAAACCCGTTTGTTCTTTGGAAGATCTATCTCGTGTCTGGTACTGCACGGTTCCACTCTGCAAGAACTCGATAGACGATAGTGACAATTTGTTACGTGTTATTCGTTTTTATATATGAAGGATAATTTATCGTTTTTGACCTATCAATTACTTTACTTATATAACATCATTAAATGTCAATGATCATTAAATAGATTGTTTAATTTTTTAGTTTCTATTTAAAAGTTAATTTTAATTCCTTATTTAGAAGACTATATTCACCCCGTAAAACTCATAATTATTTAGTAAGGTCAACTAATTAAGGAAATGTCAGGTTATAAAAAAGTTAAGCCATTAATCAATTAACTAGTAGTGAGGCGGAGTTGCTTCAATTGTGGATATAGACCAGGCTAATATAGTATAATATAGTATAGATAAAATATTAATTATAACAAACTGTTTGTATTTCTTGAGGAAAAAAAGACTCTATTGGGCGTAGAAAATTTCAAATGCCTTTTATGGTTGACATTTGTGCTCTATGAGTCTGATTGATTTTCACCCTCTTGCAATGTTTTTCTATATAGACTTCTCAAATTGAGTTGGACTCGATTTTAATGAAGTGCAATTCATGTTTCGTTCGAGACATTTGAGTAACGTAAAACAATTCAAATAAATCGAATGGGACCAAGTATTTTGGTTTCTATATGTTAGTATGATCGTCATCACGGTTGGTTCTGTTTAGAAAGCACCACACCAATAGAACAATAACCACCTAAGCTTGTCAGGTGAGCATTTTGCGACTTGGGAGTTTGTAGTTATTTTTAAGAGTTAAATAACTTATGATCAGACCAACTAGATACTTATGTATACATATACAGATGTGGTAAATTGGTCCAAAATTTTAACTAGTTCTTAGGCAGTAATTAACTTATTTTAACAACAATTTTTCACCACCTATCCACTATGAGATTTGAACGGTCAACCTCTTATGAAAGAACATTATATTATTCACCTAGATACCATTGGAATAGAAACAACCATTTTTAGAACAAAACTACACGTAGGAAAAATAAATAACCAATTTTAGGACAAACCTAAAAAAATGTTAATCTCTTGGGCCCTAAATAAATTGGAATAAAATCCGGCCCATCTACACTTACTAGTCCGAAAGTAATACAAATTTGGCTTAACCGAACCGAGGCCCAAAATATCTTGATGTTATCGTTCCAACTTCCAAGCTTAAATGCAAACTTGTTCTATACACTTTATATAATTCAAATGCTTCTCATCCAGTTAATACTTCACAGAATATGGTCATACGTTTAAATGTTTAAAACAACACTACATTGGGCCGGCCTTTATTATTTAGAAAGAAAATGAAGGGTTTGGGCCCAAAAATTTCAGGGCCTTGTTTTTCTCAGTATAAATTTTGTAGGTGGCCCAGATCATCACAATCGTTGGTTTGTATTGTAGTTTTGCCTCTACAACGATCTTCACCGTTAGACAAATTGTAATATTTTCACCGTATTGTTTTAACTTTACGTTTTTTTTCTGTCATATCATGATTGTCTTTCCATTTCTGATTTTACCGTTGTAATACCCATATAACACCACCTTCCACTTTTTTTTTTCTTTTTCTTTTATAATCCAGAAAGTAAGAGAGAGAGAGAGAGTGTGTGTAAGTAAATATAGAGAGAGGGTTGAGGGAGAGAGAGAGATAAGAGGTTTTGGTGAACTATGGTGGTGAGAGGCGGCACAACATCAAAAGTGCGGTGAAATGTGTTATTTTTTTGTGTAGTCACACCTAGCCGCATGTCAGGTCATCTATACTTGTAATTCCTTAAGCACAAGAAATATAGGGGCTTATGTTACAAACAACCTTAGACTTAAACCCACAATCTTAAAAAAAAAACCGTTATCTACACCGAAATTACCACTAGGTCACTAGGTCAAATAACCTTACACCCATAACTTAAAGTGGAACACATATATGGCCACTTAAAAAGGCTAAAAAAAATCAACACTTGAATGTTTAATTTAATCACAAAAGATCATTACCAAATTTTATAATGATAACAGTAACATTTGTTAAGTGTTTTTTCTATAAGGTGCCCTTTCAAAGTTTGATTTGGGTTTTGAAAGGATTTAGCAGCTCCTTTGAGTAGACACTATCCGTACAACATTATACTCTATAAAATCATTAATTATCATACGCGGACTAAAATCTCAAATTCGTTAACCAATGGTCATTTGCTTAATGATATCATGATGTGTAATTGTTGTTTCCTCCTTTAAAGGTTGAGGCGGTTTAAACTCATCAATAAGCAAGTTAAGTTAATTTTAAGGAGATTAGAAGTTGTTCAAAAATATAAATATAATACCAAAGGGCTTTTGGCTTAGCGGTATCAGTCTTTTAATGAAACAATTAGTCAGTTAAAACAATAACGAGGAAATTCAAATAAAAATGATAACATTTTTTTGTAATTGAATTTGATATTTGATAGGGCTCTAGGGCTATACGAACTCGAACCGTAGACCTTCTCGGTAAAACAGATCAAACTTATTCTTATCAGAATGATCTGAACTGTTTATTTTTTAATGAATAGTAACCCGATAGTAAAACAACTATTTAGCTTTTTTTAAAGTTTCGGGTTTTTTTTTTTTTTTGTTTTCTAATAGTAGCATAGTATTATTTGCTAGTGATCTCGTTGTTCCATTTTTTTACGTCATTAGTAAATTGGAATATTTTTTCTCGAAACCTAGTTTTTTTATTATTTATAATTGACAAACTTACATACTCTATATCGCTACTATTATGTATATTTATACTATTTTTATATTTATAATTACTATATATTACAATTAAGAACATTTTTGATTATTTTATTAGGTAATGATTATTTTAATATTTTAGTTGGATTATTTTAATAGTTTTTATATATAAAATTAGTCTAATGTTTTTTATAAATTCAATATTTTTTTAATAAATGATATTACGATCAGTCTAATGGTTTTGTGTGTTCGCATTATCCCAGCGGTAACCTCCATTGACGACTAATTTTGTGTGTTTGCATTATCACAGCGGTAACCTCCATTGATTACTAACAATTTATATTATGCTTCCATATTACAAATGCAATATTCACGTTATCACGGCGGTAACCTCCATTGTAATGGTTTTGGGTGTTCGCGTTATCCCACGGTAACCTCCATTTACATTATTTGATTTTATAATTTTTTTTACTTTTTATATTTTTGTTTTGTTTGTGTAATACATAAACTTTTAAATGGTAAATATGATTTGGTCATAATTTTTTATTGAGTTGTTATATAGACACCCAAGGTTTTACTAAATTCACTCATTTTCTACGATCGTTTTGGTTGAAACTGTCGTTTCAAGGTCGTTTCAGTTGAAACAGCCGCCACGTGTCGCGACGACGAAACCTTAAAATTCAGGGGCCCCCCTTTATACTGACCGTTTCAAGGTCGTTTTGGTTGAAACTGTCGTTTCAAGGTCGTTTCACTTGAAACGACCGTTTGGTTTTGGTGTTTTTAGTAAAATCCTCGGGTGGATATAGCAGGAGCCTAATTTTATAAGTGATTTTGGTCGTTCATGTTTTCTTTTTTTTTCGTTTTCCTCCGCATATCTTTAAAACAATGCAACGGTTAACCTCCATTGATCACCAATCATTTATGTTGTTGTTGGTGTAGCAGTTTAACTGTTGTATCTACCCGTGTTATCCCAACGATTAAAACAAGAACACAATCAAACGAGACCGCGTTGAAATGAACGCAACCATGATCTTTTGTGATGCTCACTCTATGTAAAACAAACAACATGCTAAGCAATAGAAATAACGTGACAACGATGCAATTTTGGTAATATCATAATGTAATTCTTGAGCACCTCCGCGCAACGCGCGGAGGATTAAAATCTAGTAGATCTTAAACATCATAGCAGAGCAAAATAACCTTATATTAGTTTGAAGGAATCAAATCATTAAACAATTAATTTATTTAAAGACCATCAAATTTAATATGAAACATGACATATATGCAAAGATTCATGATCATTCTTGTCGGAAGTATTTTAGCGACAAAGACCAAACCACTGTTCCAATGGATTACACCAATGACCTGGATTAACCTTTTCATATCCACTTGGCATGACGTGGAATATTGGATACAAGAAACTAGGAACAAAAATGGCCACTTGTTCTTTTGTGATTACTTTCTTTTTTTTTACTTATTATTTTATCATTTCATACAGTTTCTAAAGATTCAAAATTGAAATATATATATATATATATATATATATATATATATATATATACTAGTTTTTGATATCCGTGCGACGCACGGACGGTTTTAAAAAACGAATACAAAATTTAAAATGTTATAAAAATGTAATTCGATAATTAGAATTAAAGAAAAAAATTAACATTCGACAATATAAAAAGTTATAAATTTAAAAATAAAAAATATTCATATCCTCATTTATTATGAATCAATTTCATTTAATTTTAGTTTTTAAATTAGGATATGAGATATGCATTTATTGTCAATTACTTTGTTAAAAAATTAGTTAATGACTTTGTCAATTATTCAAACCAATTAGAAAAATATAAATAAGGCAAACCATTTGAGCGGGAAAATGAAAAAAAATGATTGTTGTGGTGATGCCATGTGACATTCAATCTTTTCATATATATATTATACTAGTTTTTGATACCCGTGTCACGCACGGGCGGATTTTTATAAAATTAATAATTATAATAACATGCTATAGTAAATATAATTCGATAAGTGTTCAAAAAAATAATAATAAAATCTACGAAGTATCTTTCATTTTTTTAGCAATCTAAATTAAGAAAAGAAATAAACTTTAAAGTAATACAAATCATGTTTAAAAAGAACAAATTATATAAAAGTTATAAATTATAAAATACAGATGTATACGCGCTTCAAAAAAGAAAATAGTAAGATTTATACTTGGACTATAGTCAGATGTATACACATGCTGTTGCAGTTCTCATTATGCTTGAAAGCAAGCTACAACAACATTATTTATAAGCAAGAATACCATTTGCTGCAAAAGATCATACTAAAAAGTTACATTTAAAGAATTAAATTCCACTAAACTCACCATTCACTACTTTCCCTAATGCATATTTTTGCAAATCTCATTTTTGTGATAATCTTAAGCCACTTACCCATAATCTGATTTTGATGAACGGTTTGTCAAGCTCCTCTTAATGAGATCCTGCATACATATTTAAAAAATACATTATAGAAAAAATAGATGAACGGTCAAGGTATCATCAACATAAGACCAATGTTCCAAACATTAGACCAAAGGTTAAGGACTTACTAAATGAATGAAGGATACGACTATAAACATCATCTAACTTATTAAGAACATCTCAAATCTAACTTATTATGATTACAATCAACTGTAGTATTGCATTTTTGTTTAATAATGCTTCAACTGTATGAATTTAGAATTGCAAATTCACAAATTATAATCAAATGTAAATGAACTAAAACTTAAAACATTTGCAACATGAATAATAATTTCTATCTACGTGATATGTAAACCATATAGACAATGGATACAAAATAAATGCAGTCAAGGTTTTAGGTTTAAGGTTTGTTTCCACTTTGTAGTGAACAAAGTTAACGCAATACACTGGCTTAGAACTTCATTTTACCTGTCAAAGTTGTAAAAAACTGCTTCGTCGCCTATATGTAAATTATTCAAAGGCATATACCATCCAACATGCTTGCATCTTCAAGCTCCATATGGGTTGATGTTGTTTTCTTTTCAGCATGATCTTCCTCTGCAATGTTGCAATCAATAAGACCCAACATGGAAATGGTTATAAAAACATCCGAATCCCACATCTGATCACGAAATAGTGCAAAACTAATAGTACAGAAATTGAACAATAAAACATGTGAGTGAATTGCAGCCTGCCAGTTAGTAGGTATGATGACAATCTTTGAAGAATTTCATTCACCTGAAAGCTGAACACAAAATGCCCTGCTTTCTTGCTTACGCCTACATTTGGATGAAACTGCAGCATCTCATACATAACGCGAGCTTCATTGGATCTGTCAACACACAAACGACTAAATAAAATACATGAAAATAACAACTTTTATATGAAATTTCTCATATTAGTTGGAATGTTATCTTATGATAAACAACATTGAAAGAATTTTGATAAAACGATTAACAAAATAAATAAAGAACTAACCTTGATTCGAAAATCGATCACGATGTTGATTCGGAGACTAACATAATGGTATTAGATGAATAAATGAACTTGTATTCTTTTTTAAAGTTCAATTATTATTTATTTATTTTTTTGCCTTCTTTTTTATCTTTTAATTATATTTTGGGCCAAAATGTTTGGACAAACCAGGTTCAAACATGGGAGAACTGCAACAAAAATTAAAAAATATGCTCAAACATGTAAACAAAAAACATTTCTCAAATAATTAAATTAAAACTAAATAGAAATGCATAACTTTAACATCAAAGAATTTGAACAGATATGCAACTAAGTAATCAAAGCAACATGCAATTGGGCATACAAAGGAGTTGCTAATGGTTCAGTTCTTGAATGTAATTCATGTTTAACTAATTGGTTATCGGTCCACATTTAACTCTTAAATACCAAATAAATTATACCAAATACCTTATAAGTAAATAAAGCAAAAATGTTGTGGAAAACATGCATTACAATTTAGACACAGAAAGATAAATGTGTGTGGTTAGTCTCACACATGTTCAAATCAATATACTCACCTTATTTGTAAAATAATAATATCTAACTCTTTCTCTTTGTCTCTAAAATATCACATATGAGATCACGTGTAGAAGTAGCTCTGCTTCGCCTACTTGATCGACAGCGAACCATTTAACCCTTAGTCTTGCATTCTTATTTATTTTCCTAGTCAAAATTAAGAAACTATAACTCAACCATATGATTTATATATAATTTGTAACATTTTGTACTTGTACCTGTGTAAAACAGCACCCACGAAGAGCAATAGTTAGTACCAACGAACCCAGCATCTTCAATTGTTACAACAACTCTTTTGCCACAGGTTCTATATACCCAGTGAAAGTCCAAATGTAGAACCTATAAAAAAAATTAAATACCATTTTTATTTGTTAAGAATACTCCAAATAAGGAGGCTACAGAACTGACATCAAAAGTGATTGCTTTTCTTTCTGTTTCAAGTCAGTTTTGTGTTGTTGAGATCATCAGGTTGAATTAGTATATGATTGAGCTCGCAGCTTCATTTTTCTATTTGATGAAGATATTTGAAATCCATTTCATGCTTTAGCACATGTAACAACCTTGTAATTATTGGATCAAACAAAAAGGCACCCGAATAATAACCTGCAGGAACAACAGAGATCAATTCATTCAAGTTACTATAAGCTATCAAAACAAAGACCACAAATAACACACGCATAAGCATGTGAGCTAAAATAAAGAACTTGAATAAACAATTCTTGAAGAACCTAACAACATTTGATTGAACAACTTGGTTAAAAAAAACAGCATCATAAACAACAGAGGTTGGTTCTTCAAGCATCGAACTTAGACATTTCATCAATCAGGTGGTGTGCATCATTGTATAAAGCAAAAATATAAGAAAACTTATCTGATTCGATCCCCAAATTCACAACCTCTAAACAATAATGAAGATGTAATTAGTTCTATAAACATAATCCAATAATAAAACACTGCTGATAAACATCAATGAAAGATATTGAAGACCTGCGATTATGGTTGCACGGAGAACCAACAGAGAGAAATGACACGAAATTGAAATGATAAACATAATCAAAACTCAATAATCTAACCTGAATCTTGATTACTGAAGAAAAATATCGATTATTAAAGATCGGTAATCACTGGATTGAACAACTTGGAAACCGATTTTCTTTGATGCGTTCTCGATCAAGGAGTGTTGGAAGCGAATGGGTAGAATCATAAAAGAAGATGTAATTATAAAAGAAACTTACATTGATCCAAACTCCTTCGGATTATACGGCGGCGATTTGAGTCATCGGAGATGAGGAAGGGGGAGATTGGCAGGTTTGACGGCAGATGAAGTGGGAGGAGAATGAACGATGGTTAAGCGAAATTAGGGTTTTTAGGTGACACCGTATGCGATATATGGGTCGACATATGGGTCGGGTTATTGATAGGATTCGCGAATTTCTAAAGGGGAAGTGATTTAGGCGGGAAAATGATGCTGAGGAGGGTTGTGGTGATGCCACCTCAGCATCCATCTTTTCTTTTATATAGTATATAGATAGATATATAGATAGATATAGATTTGATACCCGTGCGACGCACGGACGGTTTTAAAAAACAAATACAAAATTTAACATGTTATAAAAATGTATATATATTAATTTTTAATATGGTTATAAATTTCTTAAAGTAACAAGTCGTAAACATGAAATGAATCTTCCAGATAAATAAAACGACTAAAATCAACTAGTCAAATTAATTAAAAGTAAAACCTCTACAAGTGATACATTTTTGTTGAGAATATATGATTAAATAAAAGATGTGAAAATTCTATAAAAGGTGAGAAGTAATTCAACAAAAGATAAGGCAAATTATTATGATGATGAAGTAGGGGTGTTCGATTAAGATGAAAGCTGAACTCTGTCTATGTCTTTGGTTTGGTATTTGAGTTAAATAATTTAGAATCGGGTTAATCCGAATAACCTGAATAAAATAAAAAAATATTATTATATTTGTGTGATGTCAGATGTGTGAGTGAGATATATATATGAAGAAAGGGAATACAGTGCTGTTAAGCACTTAATTTAGGTGCGAAACTCACCAAAACGACGTAGTTTTAGTTAAATAAAATCTAAAACCTGATTTTCATCTAAAACTTACTCCCCCTACACTTATTCGAATTTCATTGCTAAGGTTTTACGTTCAAAAAAATACCTCCCCTCGTATGTTTTTCCTTCGATCAGTTCTTGGTTGTACCAGCTGCTACTTTAGTTGTACATTATTTAATTAGTTGGTGAATTAGTTAAGTAGTTAGCAGAGTTAGTTAGCATCGTTAGTTAGCATTAGTAAAGTTTGTTAATAGCTGCCTTGTATATATTCTTGGTTTTCGGTTGAATGAAGCTAAGCATTCACACAAATCAATTTTATGTTTCTCTGAAACTAACATGGTATCAGAGCAGTTGCTCTAATTCGTTCCGATCTTCCTCCGATTCCTTCCGCCGTTCATTTTCCGTTCAGATCCCCTTTTCTTCTTGAGATTCGTTTCCTCTTTTTTTTTGCTCGATTCATCATGTCTGGCACTCAATCCAATCCATCTTCATCTCAAATCGATTCAATTGATTCCTCCAATCCTCTTTATCTCCATGCTTCAGATCATCCTGGTCTTATCCTTGTTTCTAAACAATTCGACGGATCTAATTTTGGATCCTGGAAACGTTCGATGGCGATTGCCCTATCTGCAAAGAACAAATTCGGCTTCATCGATGGAACTGTTACAAGCGCTGATAATCCAGAAAGCTCATGGAAGAGGTGCAATGATATGATCATCTCGTGGATCCTCAATACTCTCTCTAAGGAGATTAGCGAGAGTGTCTTGTATGTTACTACAGCTAAGCAGCTATGGACTGAGCTAACTGATCGATATGGTAAAGCCAATGGACCACAGTTGTATCAATTGCAGAAATCCATATGTGAAATCTCTCAAGGTAGTAGTAGCATAGCTTCCTATTTCACTAAACTCAAAAGCATATGGGATGAATTAAGTTCTTTGTCTACTATTCCTACCTGTACTTGTGGTGTTTCTTCTGCTATGGCTAAGAAAGAAGATGAACAACGGCTCATGCAGTTTCTCATGGGACTCAATTCAAGCTATGATAATGTTAGAGGAAATATTTTGATGCAGGATCCTCTTCCTTCTATTAATCAAGCTTACTCTATTCTTATTCAGGATGAGAAGCAGAGAGAAATTCATCCTGCAATACCTGCTTTTCATGAAGCATCATCTATGAATGTTCATTCTAGATCTCACAATGACTCAAAGAAAATGGTTTGTACACATTGCAAGAAACCAGGACATCCAGTTAGTAAATGCTATAGACTAATTGGATTTCCCAAAGATTTTAAGTTCACTAGATCAAGATCTGCAAATTCTTCTGTCATTGATTCTGAAACTTCCACACCTATTCTTCCTTCTCACACTTTTAACTCTAATTCTACATTGACTTCTGCTCAATGTGAACAACTTATTCAATTTCTACAGCAGAATCATCTGTCTACTCCTCTGGTTTCTTCCTCAACTCCTTCTTCCTCATCCAATAATGAAGTCAAGTATGCAAACTTTGCAGGTATAATGGCCTGCCCTTTATTTTCTAATATGACTTCTACTTGGATTCTTGATTCTGGTGCTAATGACCATATGTGTTTTGATGCAAGGTTGTTTTCTGATATTCAACCTTTGCATAAAACCATATCTGTTACAATACCCAATGGTGAAGTAATTTTAGTTACTCATTATGGTACTGTTACATTGATTCCAGAAATCACTCTTCACAATGTCTTGTTTGTTCCAAAATTCAAACACAATTTGTTGTCTATAGCCAGGCTATGCATTCAAACTGATGGCCTTGTATGCTTTTCTAACACTCAATGTGTTTTGCAGGCCCCTTCTCTGAAGAGGCCAGTGGCAATTGGTAAACTGTTTGATGGACTTTATTTGCTCCAGCAAAATGAAGTTCTTCCTGCTGTTTCTTCATTTCATTCTACATCTTCCTTTCCTGTTTGTAATGTTGTTGTTACTAGTCAAGTTTGGCACACTAGACTAGGTCATCTTCCTTTGTACAAACTTAAGACATTACCTAATGTTTCTATTCCCAATAATAATGATCTTGCTATATGTGATATTTGTCCAAAAGCTAGGCAGCATCGACTTCCTTTTCCTCATAGCAAAAGGGAAACTGCTCATATTTTTGATCTTGTCCATGTGGATGTATGGGGACCATATAATGTTGCTACCTACAATGGTTTTAGATATTTCTTAACTATTGTAGATGATTTCAGTAGAATTACTTGGACTCATTTACTGTCCACTAAAAGCAATGCATTTTCTGTTCTTCAAAGTTTTATTTGCATGGCTGAAACCCAATTTAATGCAAAAGTCAAATGCATTAGGACAGATAATGCCTTAGAGCTTGGAACAGCCCCTTGTCATGCTCAATATTTTTTATCTAAAGGCATCATACACCAAACCAGTTGTGTTGCTACTCCACAACAAAATGGAGTTGTGGAAAGAAAACACAAACATATTCTTGAAACCTCAAGAGCCCTTTTGTTTCAATCTAAACTTCCCTTAAAATTCTGGGGTGATTGTGTCTTAATAGCAACCCAACTCATTAATTTGTTTCCTACAAAATTGTTGCAAGGAAAATCTCCTCATGGAGTGTTTTTTTGAAAACCTCCTAGTTATCATCATCTTAGATCTTTTGGGTGCCTATGTTATGCCTCTACCCTCAAACAAGGAAGATATAAGTTTCAATCCAGAGCTATTCCCTCAATTTTCATTGGTTATCCCATGCATAAGAAAGGTTATAAACTGTATAATCTTCTTTCCCATTCCATTTTCATTTCTAGAGATGTTATTTTCCATGAAACTATCTTTCCTTCCACTTCTGACCCATCTATTCTTTCTCCTTCTGTTCCTGTTTTCTTTGATGACCCCATTCCTTCACATTCTCCTCCATCTTCATCTGTTCCACCTTCATCTAGTTCCTCTATTCCTTCTCCAGCATCTCTTTCTCCTGATTCTCCTTCAACTTCCATTCCTTCTACAGATCACTCCTCCCATGCTCCCTTTCCTCATTCTTCTACTGCTTCTATAGACCCTCCTGAAGGTCTTAGAAGATCTACCAGAACTCATGTTCCTCCTGCTCACCTTTCTGATTATCATTGTTCTTCAGTTCATACCTGTGCTCATACTGTTACAGCTTTTTCTGCTGTTAAACAGTTCTCTACTTCTGACATTTCAGAGTCTTCTAAAACACTTATGCACAATCTTGATCTTATTCATGAACCTACTTCTTATAAACAAGCTCTTTTGTCACCTGAATGGACTGCTGCAATGCAGCTTGAATTAAATGCTTTGGCTGCAACTAATACTTGGATTTCTACACCTCTTCCTCCTCATAAGAAGCCAATTAAATGCAAATGGGTCTTCAAAGTTAAATATAAAGCAGATGGGACTGTAGAAAGGTGTAAAGCCAGATTAGTTGTTAGAGGAGATACTCAACAACCTGGCATAGACTACACAGAAACTTTCTCTCCTGTGGTCAAAATGACCACTATTAGGAGTCTGATAGCCACAGCTACTAAAATGCATTGGCCTTTACATCAATTGGATGTAAACAATGCTTTCTTACATGGTGATCTTGATGAAGAAATATACATGTCCCCTCCTCCTGGTTTTCCTTTATCAGATCCTACTCATGTTTTGAAGCTTCAAAAATCACTTTATGGTTTGAAACAAGCTTCAAGACAATGGTATGGAAAGTTGTCAGATGCTTTAAAATCCAGAGGCTATATTAGATCTTCTAATGATCATTCACTCTTTACAAAAACCATGGGATCTTCCATTGTTCACATAGCAGTATATGTTGATGACATTTTGTTAACAGGTAACAATGTTGAAGAAATGATTGCCTTGAAAGATTTTCTTCATTCTTCTTTCAAAATTAAGGATCTTGGTATCCTTAATTATTTCTTAGGCATTGAAGTACTTCATTCTCCTACTGGTACTTTACTCACTCAGAGGAAATTTGCTAAGGACCTCATTCAGGAGCATCTTTCTTATCTTCCTTCTTCTCCTAAACTTTGTCCTCTTCCTCCTAATCTTCAACTTTTGCTTGATGATGGTCCTTTATATTCTGATGCTTTACAGTATCGAAGGCTTATTGGTAAGCTTAATTACTTAACCAATACTAGGCCTGATTTGTCTTTTGCTGTCCAATTTTTAAGCCAGTTCATGCAAAATCCAAGAATTCCTCATTGGGAGGCTGCATGTCATACTCTGAGTTATATACAGGGAACTTCTGCACAGGGTCTGTTTTACAATAATACTTCTGATTTTTCACTCCAGGCCTTTTGTGATTCTGATTGGGCTGCTTGTCCCAACACTAGAAGAAGTGTTACTGGCTATTTCATTCTTCTTGGTGGCAGCCTCATTTCCTGGAAGTCTAAGAAACAGCCAAAAGTTTCTCTGAGCTCAGCAGAAGCAGAATATCGCTCTATGAGGAGGGTCACTGCTGAGCTTACATGGTTAACTAGATTGCTGCATGAATTTTCAGTCCCTTCCATTCTTTTCAATTGAGAGATATTGTTTCCGTTCATCGAAGTTCGAGATGAATTATATTGGAATTTATTCGGCATTCATACGCATTTTAGTGAACAGTTAATTGCTTATATTGATATGCAAGATCCTTTAATTGTTTATCGACAAATAACAATTGTTTATTCATTTGGTTTTTTTAATCATAAGTAGAAACATTGTAAATAGAAACATCATAGTATGAATCGGATTTTTTAATTTATTTCTTCATTCCTTTGCTAATTCATATCATATGTTTCCATATAAAAAAGGATATCGACTATTATTCAGTTGTTTTTAATCAAAACTATGTCGTTTTGGTGAGTTTCGCACCTAAGTTAGGTGCTTAACAGCACCGTATTTACTTTCCCCTTTATATATATATATATATATATATATATACAAATATATATATATATATATATGGGAGGGATATAATGAAAACCTCTCCGAGTTTGGAAAACCGTGAAAACCAAGCTAAAAAATTCGATTTTTGTTCCGATTTTTTTATGGTGATTCTTTAAGTTAAAAAGACCCCCTTTATGCAAAAAAAATTAAAAAAAAGCCTAGTAATTTTTTTTTAAAAATATTTTATAACCGAGGTTACATATGTAACAGGGTACTGTTACATATGTAACCTCGGTTATAATTTTTTTTTTTTTTAAATTTACTAGGCATTTTTTTTTTATTTTTTTTCATAAAGGGGTTTTTTTTAACTTAGAGAATCACAATAAAAAAATCGGAACAAAAATCGAATTTTTAAGCATGGTTTTCACGGTTTTCCAAACTCGGAGAGGTTTTCATTTTATCATTCCTATATATATATATATATATATATATATATATATACAATATAATAAACAAAAAGTTTTGTCATACTTTAATTAGTAAAAAATGACACTTGTCATCACCATAAAGTTTTGGGTTAAGTCAAATTTTTAATAAATAATTATCCAAATACTAAATTTTCATATTAGGGTTTATTTAGTTTAAACTTTTAATAAATAATTATCCAATAAGTAATTATTCAAATACGAATTTTTTATATTAAGGTTAGTAATTATCTAAATACTAAATTTAATATTAAGGTTAATATTTTATTGCATATATATTATATTTTATTAAAATAATATATTTTATTACATATATACTTTAAAAAGTAATTATTCAAATAAAAAAAATTATATTAAAGTTAGTAATTATCCAAACACTAAATTTTAATATTAAGGTTAATATTTTATTACATATATATTATTTTTATTAAAATAATATATTTTATTGCATATACTTTAATACTTAATATATATATATATATATATATATATATATATATATAATGCTTATAATACTTTATTCATTCATAAAAATATTTTAATTAAATATTATACATGCAATATAAAATATTGTATTCTATTTAATTTTATAAATTTTTTTATTTTGGTTAAGTTTAACTTCAAATTTACCAAGTATTTCATTTTAATATAATAAACAAAATCCTTATTTTACGTGACTAAATTTCTTTTTTTTTAATTGCAAACAAACGGTTACCCGGGGGGTCTTATCATGGCAAACGATGTTACACACGACATGTTACGACCGCAGTTCATGCGAGTAACCAAGATCATCTGTGTTGCACATCCGTCCCAGAGGAAACCCATTACCCACCGCCTAATGTCCACTGTCGTAAAACATCTGACTCACCTATAATTACTGAGAAATTTTTAGATAGCTATATAAATACATAATTGTCGTAGATTATGATTGTAATAATAGTTTTTTTTTAACTCGGCCGTGTAACACACGGGGATAAATTAATCGAATGCGAATATATTTCTAAAATATATGGACGAACACTTAACAGAGATGCGTAACAATAGACATAATGTTAACAAAACAATAACCTACAAGCTGTGGTGAAGCCCTGGGCCGAAAGTCAGTTGGGGCCGGAAGTCAAGGCCAAAAATTATAGGGCCGGACTTAAGTATATAAAAAAAATTCGGTCTGGACGGGCATAAAATTACACAACGGAGCGAAAAATCGGATGGGGATGGGGCACGGGCCCCGTCGAGTCCGTGAAAAGCTACACCCCTACCTACTAGGGGTGTGCAGAAATAACCGAAATCCGAATAAACCGACAAACCAAACCGTATCCATATCCAAATAAACCAATCCGAATTGTGAATTCGGTTTACGGTTTGGTTTTCAACCGTATCCGAATTGTGAATTCGGTTTATGGTTCGGCTATGGTTTTGAGTTTTGTTTTTATTTGGTTTATTCGGTTTATTCGGTTATCCGTTTAAAACCAAATAAGATATATATATATATATACTAGTTTTTTTATCCCCGTGTATTACACGGCTGAGTTAAAAAAAAACTATAAATATAAATATAATCATAATCTATGACAATTATGTATTTTTATAACTATCTAAAAATTTCTCAGTAATTATAGGAGGGTCAGGGCATTTAGACAGTGAGTTTCCTCTGGATGGATGTGCAACACAGAGGGTCTTGATTACTCGTACGGACTGAGATTGTAACGTGTCGCGAGTAACATCGTTTGCTATGATGAGACCCCGAGTAACCAGATTTTTACAGTTAAAAATAAAACGAAATCTAGTCACAGAATATAAAGATTTTGTTTATTATATTGAAGTGAAATACTTAGTAAATTTGAATTTAAACTTAATTAAAGTAAAAGAAATATAAAATTAAATAGAATAAAATATTTTATATTACATGTATAATATTTAATTAAAATATTACATAAATAAAGTATTAGAAGCATTACATATATATTAATATATTAAAGTATATGCAATAAAATATATTATTTAATAAAATATAATATATATGAAGTAAAAATATTATCTTGAATAAAATATTAACCTTAATATTAAAAATTAGTATTTGGATAATTACTAACTTTAATATAAATATTTGTATTTGAATAATTTTTATTGGATAATTACTTATTAAAAGTTTAAACTAAATAAACCCAATATGGAAATTTAGTATTTGGATAATTATTTATTAAAATCTTAATTTAATCCAAAATTTTGTGGTGATGACAAGTGTCCATTTTTACTAATTATAGTATCACCAAACTTTTTGTTTATTATATAGGAACAAACTTTTTGTTTATTATATAGTTTAGATATTAAATTAAATATATTTATAAACCATTACACCATTTAAGTTAAGCCCATTTATCCATAATCAAACTAAATACGACCCATATATCCATAGTTTCTTTTAGGGTAAAACAAGTCTATTGATAACTCTACCACTCACTCTACGTCTCTACTCCACGTTCCCACCCTAGATCGTAAAGAGTAGTCATCGTCTTCTCCTCTTCCACTCTACAAAAAACAAGCGCCTACCTGCTACCTCGACCTACTGTTTTCATTTGAAGCATATGTATGTGAGTTCGATCGCTCGATTTATTCATACGATTTGTAGGTATTTGGTTGTGGGTGTTTTAGTTGTAGGTATTTGGTTGTGGGTACTTTGGTTCTAGGTATTTTGGTTAGAAGTATTTTGGTTGTATATCGGATTATGGTTTTAAACTCTAGAGATATGTTAAAAATGTTTGCTCTTTGTTTTTTATTAGCAAAAAAGTACGCAAAATATGTTATTTGGTGAATACGGCTTAAACGGTTTGAATACGATTAATTCGGTTTCAACCGAAACCGAATCATATTGAATATGGTTTATTCGATTCGGTTTGTGAGATTTTCAATACGGTTTGGTTTGGTTATGGTTATCATAAAAAAAAACTTCAAACCGAATAAACCGAATCGAATAAACCGAATAAACCGTAAACCGAACCAATGAACACCCCTACTACCTACAAGTAAAACAATAAAAGATAACAAAAGAGACCTAAAACTTAACATCCTTGTTTCGCGTCGGGAGCAAAATATTAGAGATATATTCTAGGGGGAATTTTACATATATCCATATACTTTCTATTATTACCATGGTGGCCAGATATATGGTTGGTGATGGTGGTGGTCGGATATTTGGTTAATGGTGGTGGTGGGATATTTGGTTGATGGTGGTAGTTTAGGAGTGGTGGTGGCTGTTTTTTTATTTTTTGTTATTTGTTTTTTAATTTTAGGTTTGAGAAAATTACAGAAGTCCTTGAAGAGTAAAAGTATCAAAATATTCTATCTGCAAAACACATGACTAGATTTATCAGTAAAAATTTAAATTCCATTAGGAAAGATAACTTAATGTGTTACAAAATCCAAATGTAAACCGTGTAAACCGTAATTCTTATTATCATCTTAGTTGAATAACAAATCTTAAAAAATAAATACTTAAGTTGAATAACAAATCTTAAAAAACAAATACTACTTAAAGGACTTCAAGTGTAAGTTACTCTTATATCTATTAATTATGTTTGTGTTAATGTATGCCCTTAAACTTCACTTGAAAGTGTAATTTGCACCTTCCGATTTGTAGTTTACTTTTTCTCTTTTTTTTCCTCATATGATATTATGGAAGTGTCAAACTTATATTGTTTTTTTTTCTTTATAACTTTTAATATAACTAGGTTAGTAACCCTTGTACTATATGGGCTGAATATAGATTTATAATATTAGATAAATACAAAGAAAAAAATAATGATCATGAAATTTGAAAATTATGACTGATATAAATTTATTATAATATATTAAATAATAATTTAATACATTTAAGAAAGTTATTATGTTTGACAAGTTGTTGATTATTTTCCACAAAAGACTAAAATTATTGAGTAAATTAATCAAAGCTACATTAATTTTATCAAAATTTTAAAATAAAATTTTAGTTTTGACAAAATTGGTAATTAATCTTAATTAATTATTTACTAAATTGGTAATTCAATGTGAGTTTGACATGTGGCGGTGGTGATGTGGACCCTTTATAAATGAGACATATGACATAAATTTTATTACTTTATTAGGATTAAAATAAGATAAGATGTTATATAAATTGAAAGTAACGTTGTAATGTTTTAGTTTTATCTACATTTAATGTAAATTTCGTTTAAAACTAAGATATGTGTGATAATGTACAAGTCATCAATGACAAACGTACAAGTCGTCAAAGGTGATTCAGGGTCTCGTTTTTTTATAGTTTGTTCTTTCTCTTTGATCTTTAAATACGGTTTCTTTTAAATTTCCCAAATTATCCTTTCCATTTTCTCATTTTTGTCAGTGTTTCTACATTAGCTTTTCGTAGAGTGGACACCAATATACAAGTCATCAAAATCAATTTTTCTTTATGTACTTAATTATGTTAATATCATCATAAATTTTTCAAGATTATACGTTGTTAAGTATATATCTCAAACAAGATTGGGTGGTTCTAAATAGACACTACACATGAAGATATGACGTGCTTATTTGATAACATTTGTGAATAAATAGATAAGATACTTTGAATTGGACATCAATGGATGATAGGAACCATAAGGATTAAGAGTGATGTCACTTTATCTTCTAGCTATGGAAACCGGCCATAGAATACTCGAGATTTTGTGCATGTATTCCTTTGTGATGATTTATCTTTATTGGAATAATCATCAAGATTTAAACCACTCAATCATTATTTGCTCGATCGATAAGGTGGACTTTATTTGTACACCACAAAAAAAAAAAAAAAGTATACAAGTTGTAGGTACAATATTAATTACTTCACATTATACAACTCACACGATAAGGGTGAGCGGTGTAGGGGATAAATTTTTTAGGATGAGTAAAATATGATAAGTTTTTTAGCCAATAGGAGAGTGACACCAGGAGAGAGAAAAAAATATATGTCTTTTGTGTTTTTTGAATGGTATGGGTGAGATAAGTATGGGTGGGATAAGTTGGATAGTTTTTTGATTTATTTTTTTATTTTAATTTTTATATATTATATTTAAAGGAAAACTTTATATTTCATAAACATACAACTAAATTTTTCATTAAATAAAACATGACGTTTACATTAAACATCAACGCCTCCGTGTCCGAGTCACTAGAACTACTAGACGATTATGTTGAATAAAAGAGTAGAATGATAAAGTGAGGTAGTGTGCAGAGTGTTTATAAAAATTGTGTGTATATATAGAGAAAGAGTAGGAAAAAAAATAAAGGGTTGAAACGGTCATGTGACCGTTCAACGGTTACATTTTAAAAAAAAAATCCGGTATCCCTCGGCATTTACTCGCTGAATTATTCTTCCAAGGTTGCCGAAAATTGTGTTGCCGCATAGCATGGTATACTACTTATCCATGCCGATTTTTTTGCCCCTTGCCGAAAAGCCCATGCTGAAAAAAAAAACCTCATACCGCCCACCCTAAAAGGTTTAACCGAGTTATTGTAATTATGTTCTTCTTGATTTTTAATCAAACCATGTAAAACACAACTAAAAGAACTTAACAACATGGAGTCACATTCGCACCCTAGCGAATACAATAACAAACAACTCGAAACTAACAAATAAGAAAACACGGAGAACACCAAAACATCGATTTCTCAGGAGAACACCGAAACAAATACTCGGCGTTTCGAAGCACAAGAAACAAACCAAACAATCTTTACTCCAAAAAAGTAACCAACTTGATAAGAAGTTCCCAACAAAAAACTTTTTAATAGCTATATATTTTCTTAAATTAAATTAGTTTACCAGAGTATACCATATATTATGCAGAAAAAAAAAACTCAAACATGACGTTAAGTGGACCTCAGAGATCCAAGATTTTGTCGGAAAAATCTTTGCGACAAAGACCAAACCTGAGGTTGAGAATTCTAGGACCCATTTTACCACTGTTCCAATGGATAACACCGATGAGCTGGATTAAGATATCTTGCAACAAATTTTTGTGTTAGGATTTAAGGTATCACTTTTCAAAAAAATATTATTTTAGTCATTTATAATCTTTAATTATCTCTGTAATGTCGGAATGAACTTTCTTTGAATATAAAAGGCCCTGGATACATACATATATAACTAATATCTACATAAATCCTAAACGGTCATATCGGGTCATATGATCGTATGAAATATTTTTTTATTTTTCTATTTATTTTATTTCTCTTGATATATATGGGTTCATATGGTCGCATGAAATATCTTATTTTTTAACGATCGTATGGGACGATACGTTCATATGAATTTTTATAAAAAAACGCAACAAGCATATATATAACTTTAAACCTATTCTAGAGTTCTAGTGACGTACTCTGGAGCAATATAATAACTTAAGAAGAAAAATCAAAGAGTCAGTAGTATTGATTAAAAGTTAGTCACAAAGTTAAGTGAATCTAAAATACTAGATAAAATAGAAGAAATTAACATGTCAAATATGCTAAATCTCTTTCTGAATTTCTGAATTATGTGTTTCAACATTCGATCTATATTGATGATTGCATACGATCTTTTTTTATTATGAAATGAACAAACAAGTGTGTGTGTTTAAACCCAAGTAGAACCGACTATTACTTAAAATTACCACATGTATGGATATGTGTAATAAGATAACATACTTTGTTCCCATTATACGAGTATTTAAGTTGGAATTTTGATGTCCGACAAGCTATCCCCATGCATATTTTAAACCTCACAGGCCAAAATTAAAAAAAATTCCCATACGATCGATCATATCACCTCATACGATCGCTAAAAAAGTTCCTTACGACTATATGGTCCCCTACGATCGTTAAAAAAATTCATACGACCATATAGCCCCATACGATCGTAAAAATAAATCATACGATCATATGGCCCCATACATTTTTTAAGGCTTGTGTGGATATCAATCTTATATGTGTGTATCAACACCCATATAAAAATAGATTTGTCATTAAAAATTAAATTATTTTAGGATTACTCTAATATATGTATTTTCTTATATTTCATATAGTTAATTAAACTGTATTAAAGTTAAGTTACTATGGCGTATTTCGTGATTGAATCATCTAGTTTTGATAGTTTGATGTCACAGAAAACATCTTATTAGTGATTATTTAATATTTTTATTTAACGTCGTGCATTTCTGATTCATAAAATAGATATCAAATTTCGATATTATACATTTAGTACCTGTGTAAACATGGATTTGAAGGGGTAGGTGGTCATGGATTCAAACATGAGTTTCACGAATTAGTGCTAAATCACTTTAACTATAGTCAAAAATCAAAATTAAAAAGATTATAATAACTTTTTGTTTGTGCAATGATTTAAATAAATTTTTTTTGACACTAAGAGGCTGTTTGTTTTTACAGACAAAAACTGTCTGCAGTCTGATTTCATCTGATTCCATAGTGGGGTGGTGGTGGTGGTGATAGTGGTGGTGGTGATGGTGTGGTGGTGGTGGTGGGGTGGTGGTGGTGGTGGTGGTGGTGGGGTGGTGGTTCTTTTGTTTTTAAGCTTGTGAGTTCTAGTGTAAAGATGAAATAAGCAATGTTTTTAAGCTTTTTTTAAGATGTTTTAAGCTTAAATAAGATCTTCATAAAAAAAATAACAAACAGTCTTCAAGACATATGTCTGCGCGCCTGCAGACATAACCTCCTCTGAAGATGTATTAAGCAAATACAAACAGCACCTAAGATCTATAAATGTAGATTTTAAACGTTTTAGTTTTACTATACAAAGACAATTATCGTCGTTACTTGTTGCTCGTTTACATTCTATTTTCATGTAAACTTTTGAGTGTTAAATGTTATTTGAACTAGATTTGTTACCTATTGTACGTAAGAAAATCTATTTGTACACTACTATACGTAAGAAAATATATGTGTACATATTACACCATAAAAAAACATCAACTTATGTGCTCAAACGAGTCATTCGCAAATACAAAAAAAATTACATTGCAACATTAAAATTTAGAAACCGAACGATCAAAGTGTTGAGCTTATGACCTAAAATTATGTTACACGGCTTTACCAGTTACACCACAAACTTATATGCTGAACTCGTTAGAGTGAATTACAAATTTTGGCATTTAGTTTTGCACATTTTGCAAGTTTTGTCCTTTATCTTTACAAATAACACTGGATGTTCTTTAAACTTCACAAATTTCACTCAGTGTCCTTTGGCTTAACAATCCTTACACCGAATGTCATTTATATTGTACAAAAGTTACACTGAGTGTCCTTTTGCGTAAATAACAAAATTGGGTAAAATTTATAATTTACTCTAGAAAAGTCTATGGAATTGGTAGGTTAGCGGAATAAGCTCAAAAAAGTTTAACTTTTTTTTTTATTTCACTGTAGGTACGGGGAAAAAATGACAAAATTGTAAACCTCCTAATAGCAGAGTGGTAAATAACTCCATATTTTCTTAATGGCAAAATTGTAAATAACTCCAACTTTGATAAAGGTATATAGGTCTAGAATCGGGCTATATCAGGTAGTAGGAGTGAATAGGAACAAAGACGGACTACCGAGTTAGATCGATTTCAAGAGTGAACTAAATTTGGATCAGGATTAGGTTTAGATCAAAGTGGAGAATCTTTTGTAGGTCTTGACTAGCAAACCTGCAAAACATAAGCACCGTTAAACTTGGGTAGGACTGGGGGTTGTCCTGCAACTAAGCTCGTGCGTGAGAATAAGCATGTGTTTCGAGAGATTAAGTATAATCAGACGAGCTAGAACGCATTGAATGAGACATTATACCTAGTGGTCGAGGGGTATATATAACCATCAACATTCGTCTTACAATGTCATTAATGTGATGTCCCGATTAGACATGTTACATGTCTGACTAAGAATCTGGAACATAGTGCAACAATACCTATTTGGGGTAATCGCATTAAGTGTTATGTCAGGTAGGAAGTGAGAGTGCCGACCTGTTGTTTTTAAGCACTGGTTTGTAGTGTCCGTTCCGGACTATACATGTTTAGTCCAGCCTGTCTTAAGCAAGTTAGTAAGTCTAGACTGTTAAGCTTGTTAAGGTTCGGCTAGAGGTGTAGGCCGACCTATATATCCGATGGTATGTCCGACCTAAGGGTTTAGGTGGGGTCATGCACGGGTTGATGTCCGATTTGAACTTGTGTATCTGAAGAGCTCCAACCTAAACGTTTAGGTCAAGCTAGTCTTCTCATCGATGTTTTTTGGATTGTATATGGAAATGTCTACATAATGTTATCCGATCCGAACATATCTTATCAATAGGTATATAATTATTGCCCTAAAAAGTTAATAAAAAAATTATTATAACATTTTTTTATTTCAATTATTTACTATAGTTAAAGTGATGTAGCTTGATATTCATGAAACACATGTTTGAATCCATGGCCGGCCACCTACCCCTGCAAATTTGTTTCTTTCTCGCATGCATGAATCATGAGACACCAACGATTGCAACTTTTTATTATTTATATTAGTTTACTTTTTATATAATCGTATTACATGTGACTAGCTTAAACATATTTTATCTTTTTTCAATAACTTTTAAAATATAATGGTTTTTTTTTAACTAGCACATCATTACGACGTGATTAGTTTTTGTTATGTTTCAGTATAAGTTTACTAAAAATGTGGCCACTTCAAAATCCAAGTTTCGAAAAAAAAGTGTTTTTCTTCTTTAGGCATTACCAATATAGTTTTCGTTTCTCTCTTCTGACTTAGCGTAGATACTAAATTTCTGTTACAATGCGCGAATTTATAAATTTGTAGACAAAATTTGTTTTTGTACGTTACAAGTGCGTTGTGATATATGTGTTAAATCTTATTCATTTAAATTTCAGTGTTTACACACATAAATTTTTCCCACCTCAACAATTTTTAATTATTTGGTGGAAATAATACATCATTAAATTAAGCCAAAAATCACTACAAATCCCGTCTGAAATCATCCCCAAAATTAACCAAATCATTCTTTGGACCCCAACCGGTTCAGAGCTAGCTAAAGACCTAAACCGCTATCGAGTTTCAATCACCATAAGTTCACCTAGATTATCAACCTAAATGATTGCAACACAACTCTAATAACTTCTACAAATTGTAAAAGTTGCAAGGATAATAGTTGGATATAATTAGAAACTTACCGCGTCAATCACATTGCAAAACTATCGGCCCGACCTTTCTTGGACATACACGGCGCAAAGCAGGGGCTAAGTCAAGCATCGAAAATTCATTCTTTTTGGTACATTTTCAATTACAATCTCATTTGAAATTTCAATGACATCTCTAGCCGGCCACAAAAGAGTTGGCTAAGCACTAGTCGCAGGGGCGGACCCACATAGAGCCCAGGGGTAGCGCCCGCTACCCCTGAACTTTTACCCCGACGTGCAAAATTTTTTTTTTTATAGGTTTTCGGTTTTTCGCGACCCCTGAAACGAATTTTTCGCGACCCCTGGAAGAAATTTTATGGCTTTTACTTAAAATTATGATCAAAAGTCTCTTAAAAATATGATTAAAAGCCCGTTAACTACCTAAAAAAAGTTTTCGGGGGCGCTGCCCCCGAACCCCCGTTAGTCCCCGCTACCCCTGATATTCTTTCCTGGATCCGCCACTGACTAGTCGGCTAGATGGTGGCCGAGGGTTTTATAGTCGGAGTTGGCTAAATGGCTACATAGAGGCGGAAAATTGTTGAAGGGAGCGCTTTGTGTCTGTGATGGTGTCGACTATGAGCTTGATGATAAGTGCCTAGTCGTCCTGAACAAACGCTTATTTCTTAGTGGTTGACCTAATGTAATTTGCACTGAATTTTTTAGCATTTACCAATGATTAGCCGGCTAGAGGGTTGTCTCCTTAGAAGGCTTCACTAATGTGAGAGCATGCTATGGTGGATACGGATAAGTCTATATTGGAGAGGACAAAAAACTCTAACCATCTGGCAAAAATCAGGATTGGGTCTCAAAATGGGTAGTAGGAAGTGCAAATTGTAATATCTCTTGGGTTGAGTGGCTTAAAAACTCTCTCGTGATGTAATTTTGGATTTTGGGTTCGGCTTTCTCAACCGTTGATTTGTCTTTATAAAAATATGCCGTTTCAATTGGTCAGGGGTTGGCATGATATTAAAAAAAACTTTAATTCAGAAATATTTGAATAAGCCAACGAGATTTCTTGGGTACTACCGGAAAGAAATTCATGTTGGCACTGGCCTATTCGGCTTGTTGATTTATTTGGAAAGTGAGAAGGGGCTTGTTGGTTTATTTGAAAAGTGAGAAATGGGAGGTTGTTTTCTAAAAAAAATCATGGGTGTTATAGGTCATAGATGAAATCATGACACAAGAATTTTGGTGGATCAAACAAAGGTAGGTATGAGATTGGCAAATTTGGTACAAGGAACCGAGAACCTGTTTTCCAAATGTCTTTGGTAGAATATTGTAACTGGCGGATCGATTGATTTGCCTCTTTCTTTCGTGCTTTTTATATTGTATCCACGTGATCGAGTTAGCTACCTGGTCCCTTTCTATTTAATGCTATTTTTTTGACTCGTAAAACAATAATCTATATGTTCTTTTCATTTATTATAAACAGAACATTTATTTAGTTTTATTAATACTTTTACAGTAAATAACATACTTTTTATCAATATATATATACACACACACCTATATAAGATAAAATCGTGTAATCTCACAAGAAAAATAATTAGAGATATCAAAATAAATAACTATTTTACTTAGAATTGAATCATTGGACTTTAAGCACGAATTGTCGTGAGTTTCAAGATCTGGTAATTTAAGGCGGTTAGATTAATCCAACCTTTTACTAACTCAAATTGTCGCTTTAGTCTACGACCCCCAACGTCTATTTCTAGATGAATGATACATTTCTTCCTTATAATCTCAACTACTATAGCAGCAGCCGTAAAAACCGATTTTTTTCACCCTCTTCGCCTTTTCTTTGAAATTTCATAAACATCATATTTTTATAAGTTGTAAACGGAAAAACGAAATCTAATAACTAGGACACGTTTAGGTATGTGAAAGAGCCACAAACTATGTAAGAGAGTAAGAGACGTTGCTCCTCGACCATGTTGTTTTAGACATGATTTTGTAAATGAGAAATTTTATAATCACGAACTAAAATATAGAGTAAATTACGGGAATCGTCCATATGGTTTATCCAAATTTCACCTTCCATCCCCATGTTTCAAAAATTACCACTATGGTATGAAGATTTACACTTCTGTAACATCTTTAGTTCATAACGCTAACTGCCGTTAAGTTTTTCCATTAAGTCATTGTAAAATGATCATTATACCACTACCATCTTTTAAAAAGAATAAAAAAAAAAAACCTCTAGCACTACTATGTCACTGTCATCGCCACCACGACCGCCACCATCTATACAGTCTCTGAACCTCTTTTTAAAATAAAATGATAGGGGTATAATGGTCATTTTACACTTACTTAACGTAAAATTTTAATTGCAATTAACGTTAGAAACTAAAAGTGTTTCAAAAATACAAACATGTAGACCATAGACGTAATTTTTGAAACCTAAAAACGAATTAAATTCAAGCAAACCTCATGAATGATTTCTGTAATTTACTAAATATAATATATGTCAAATTGTTGGTACAACAATTTATTCAAACTAGTATTTTAAAAACTTAAAAAGACGCCATTTTGATGGAACAAGAAAATGAGCGAAGCTTCCGAAAATAAGGGTAAAGTCGTTGGCCGACCCAAATTCAGCCAATCAAATGGCTTGTTTGTCATATTGGTTAAATCGAAAACACGTAGGTATATTATAGCAGTTTCTGGATAAGAGGATATATGGTGGATACAATACATGTGGAGCCATGCAAAATCTAGAATCGGACCTGTTTTCAGGCATAACAACAAATATACGAATAGACAAACGTTGTCGCCAACTGAATTCGTTGAAGGTTTATTTTTTTTCTTTTATTATATAAAAGTATGATAAAAGTATCTATTTTATTTATAAATTACTTTGTGATGAACAAAATTTACTTTAGTGGTGTAGTTTCAATTTTTTTTACATTCACGTAACCTTTACCGGAGTATCAGTTTGAAAGTTTTATAATAAATCAATAACATTAATTACTTTTTTGTTTAAATTCAAAGGACAAAGATTTATTCAGTCGAAAGTTATTTGAGTAAGTTTTTTTATCGACATAATTATTCTTAACGATTGCTTCTTGCTGATTATGTTTTTTTAAGGAGGAAAAAGGTAATTACATATTAGGTACGTGGACCTGCGGAGGTAGATTGCCACGTCGGATTTGGATAAGATTGCCACGTATATATAAGATGGATGATGTGACATTCCTCTTTATGTTT
Source organism: Deinandra increscens subsp. villosa (assembly GCA_039602395.1). Taxonomy (NCBI): domain Eukaryota; kingdom Viridiplantae; phylum Streptophyta; class Magnoliopsida; order Asterales; family Asteraceae; genus Deinandra; species Deinandra increscens. Next base: position 129,844,398 of record JBCNJP010000007.1, on the reverse strand, counting down.
CGAGTGATGGAAAATTGGAAATGGCCGGTTTGGGTTGTCACGTAGAATCATTGAATAATAATCAGATTATTAATTAATTTACTTCAGATTTATATTTTATAGTAATATAGCATTGTAAAAAGGCCATCCTTCTTTATCCCGAAAGTGTAAATAAAAAATATATAATATATACTTTTCTAACTAATTGAGACACTTGGACTATGTGTGGAGGTATATATGGGCCATTAAAATCAAGGTAATCATAGATTTTTTAACAACAATTTTATTCTCAATACTTTCTAAGGATAATCAATATATGTTATTTAACTTTTTAACAACAATTTTATTACAACTTACAAGTCACAAGATATAAGTCTTTGCGCGAACGAAATTATAGACAATAGGAGATGATTTAATTAGGCTCTCAAATATGTTACAAAATCAAAACCATAAATCCTAAATATGAACTATTATAACTTAAAACTCAAAACTGTCAATAGAGCAAAATAAATAGATGATTTGTGTGATCAACTATAAACCGAATGAATAAAAATGCTTTCACTCAAGTAATCTACCTAATCAATTACTAATTTAGTATTTTTACAAACGATATTCGTTGTGGAAAACCAAACATATTAACCTCAAAATTCCCAAACTCTAATCCTCGTTTAACATGCTATTGAACCAGGAGGTCAAATGGTCAATCAGAGGTCAAGCATTATTTATCATTGTTGCTAAAATAAAACAATAACCCTATGAGAAAATTATAAAAATAATAAAATTTCAGTTGGATGGAAACAAAAGTTTGGGTATATTTAGAAATTAGTGGAGGGGTTTTAATGGAGTACTTTCTTTTCCTATTTAGATCGAGTGATGGGGCATGATTCTTTTTAATAACAAAAATTCATTTCATTCCACCTCAGCACCTCTATAATCTTATCCAAAACTCTCATTTTAATTCAATAAAATAAGAAAAATAAGATAAATTATTAAGTGTTGACCGTTTTAATAACATGACATGATCGCAAGTTTTGCTACCTATGTTTTATTATAATAACTCATTTTATTATATATTTATCTAAATCTAAATTTTAATTACATATATTCTCTTAGTAAAAGATATATATTACATATTTATCAGATTTATTTAAAATAATTTATTAAATGACTATTATATCCATATTAATATTCATATATTTTATCCTTCAAATATCATACAAATTCAATCTTTGGAAACAGTCCTTATCAATTGCGAAGATTTTTTTATGTCTATCTCGATGGCAATAAGGTTCAATTTTGTAAACGAAGCTTGGGGAGAACAAGACTTTTTTAACTTTTATATCTGTCCATTATTTGGTTCATGTTGGACTAATCTTGTAATTGGTCCATAGTTAAGGATAAGTTAGTAAATCTATATTAATTATTTAATTAGTATTTTGGTTAAGATATTGATTCTTTTATTATTTTATTTAGATTTCTAGTTTGTGTATGATTAGGTGTCTTGTTTTTCAAGTTTTAGAATTAGTATAAATAGGGGTTATAGAGTCTTTGTATATTGTCCCGGTTAAATTATAATTGAGTTGCTTTCTCGTTCCTGATTATACATGTGATATCCATTAATTGGTATCAGGACTTGGTAAAGCTCTTACGAAGAACGAAGATCGGAGACAAATGATCGGTGAAGGCTATCAGCGTAACAAGAAGATCGAGGTGGAATGTATACTAGATCTTAAGGTGGGTGTTCTTTGTCCAGTGAAGAAATCGTAAAATTCAAGGGGAAAGGGTTGGGCGTTAGTTGAAACAGAAATCACAACTCCAAAGGAAAAATTGATGTGTGTAACATCCCACATTGGTGGGGAGGGGAACTAAGCATGTCTTTATAAGGGTGTGGATACCTCCCCCACCAAGACGCGTTTTAAAACCGTGAGGGGCGGATGCCTGAGGGCATGCCGACTCCCAAAGCGGACAATATCTTGGTTGCGACAGGTCTGGGCTGTTACAGATGGTATCAGAGCCGGTCGTCGGCCAGTGTGCCAGCGAGAACGTTGGTCCCCTAAGGGGGGAGGATTGTAACATCCCACATTGGTGGGGAGGGGAACTAAGCATGCCTTTATAAGGGTGTGGATAGCTCCCCACCAAGACGCGTTTTAAAACCGTGAGGGCGGATGCCTGAGGGCATGTCGACTGCCAAAGCGGACAATATCTTGATTGCGACGGGTCTGGCTGTTATAATGTGCGTTTGGCGGTGAATTGGAAAAGGCAGTTGTTCATGAAGCAATATTTAATCACTTTTTTTCTAATACATAATCCAAACTTTAAAGTGTGCTAAAATTGGGAACTCTGATCAAGGATAAATAATAAATTGCTTTGTAAGCTTCTGTCTTGATAGGCTCGGGAAAAAAGAAAACCAAAATTGGAGAACTTTTCTTTCTTTTATTTTGGCTATGACGTATGAGAAAAGAATAGCAGGT
>JBCNJP010000007.1:129791433-129841448 GCA_039602395.1 Deinandra increscens subsp. villosa | reverse complement strand
GGTTTTCTATTGTTTAGGTGTCTACAATCAAACACGGGGTGAGAACGATAGCAGTTCGGTTCTTTAAAGCTTTTGTTATCTAATAGTAACGCAAAAGAAACGACTAATAGGTGGTTAAGTATTCGTTTGGTGACTTAGAGAACAAGCAGATGGCTAGTTTTGAGTTTTTTGTTAAGAGCATCGGGAGGTTAAAGGTCTATGAAGAGAGACTTTGAGGTAAGAACAAAATAAAAGAAGATCAATCAAGACTGTTGTTTGCTCAATCAGGACACCGAAACCGCACCCGAAGGACCGGTGTTATGGGTTCTCAACGATCGAAGGACCGATCGAGGACGAGGTCATAGGAATGGTGGAGCTAGGGGGTACCGAAACAACAGAGTCTACAATCATGACGAGTTTCAGGGTAGGAGACATGAGTTGGTGTGGTCTGAGTTTTCGGGTAGGAAACAAGAGTCCAAAATAGAATTTGTTTTGACAGGTTGTTTAAGTAGCGAGCTTTATCATGATAGGATAACAAGGATGTCAATTTGTTTGTGGTTAATTGTTCAAGTGTTTGGAAAATTTTTGGGTGTGAATATCCCAACGTAGTCAGAGAAGAGGGGGTGCGTTTTTGTGTTGGTTGCAGCAAAAGTGTTGGTGCAAAGAGAACACAAAAGACCGTTGATTAAGGTAGAAGAATTTCGTGTCTTACTCAGTATTCAAGACCTTGGAGGAACATTACAAGATTAGGGGGTGATTGTTAGACTAATCTTGTAATTGGTCCATAGTTAGGGATAAATTAGTAAATTTATATTAATTATTTAATTAGTATTTTGGTTAAGATATTGATTCTTTTATTATTTTATTTAGTTTCCTAGTTTGTGTATGATTAGGTTTCTTGTTTTTCATGTTTTAGGATTAGTATAAATAGGGGTTATAGAGTCTTTGTAAATTGTCCCGGTTAAATTATAATTGAGTTGCTTTCTCGTTCCTGATTATACCTATGATATCCATTAGTTCAATGAAATCAAAAGCTTGGGGGAGAACAAGAAAAGTGTGAACAACAATGTGTATTTGGTATCGTAATTCGATGAGGTGAAAATGTAATACCTAATTTGTGAAATTATTATGAAAAATAAAAAGGATTGTACACTTTTGAATTTTGTATTGAATCCGACGATTTCACTACTCCGTCGATCGCCAACGCTCCAATCTCAATTGATGTCGGTAGTTCCTTTACTGTGCAATTTGCGACTTCACGGAACAAATCGGACTCTATTCTCAAACCTGATCCGAATTCCTTCAAATCGCGACGGTAGGTCTCCAGTAGTTATTCCGATCTGGTTGTTAAAGTCTTCGCCAGGTCTCCGAAACTCCAAAAACCCCCGCTACCGTCAATTTTGCCGAAAACCTCTACGGAAGAAGTGGAATTAAAATTCGTATACGCTATTTCAGCTCTTTCAGTTTGTTGATGATTTGGATTACGTTCAGCAATCTCCTGATGTTTAATCTACTTAGAAAATGAGCTCTCAATAGTTTGTTGATGATTTCGATTGACCGAAGATGATGCGTTTTGATTTTACTTTTTTTTTCTAAAAATTTAAAAGGGTAAATTGGTAATTTCTTATAAAAAGAGGATATGTGTAATTTAATTTTAAATTTGAGTATATATGTAACCGAATGACTTAGCCAGTGATATATATAAATGTCTATTTATTTTATTGTTTTTAAAAGAGATGCTATATATATAAAAGTAATAGCAGGTACACACCCCTTGCGATAGAGCGAACCATTATGTCTTTTAACATATGAACTTATACTATTGAGTTGTTCATGTGATGCTGACTAGCTATGTTTACACGAAAACTCAAACTAATATTGTGTCGGAGCATTCAACCTTTTTTAACGCATAAACCTACAATATCGGGCTGATTATGGGAAATCGAGTAATGTTAATACTCTTGTTTCACGTTGGGGACGAATCCATTTCCAAAAAGTATTGTCAAAAAACTCAAACCGAGGTGCAAACGCCATCACAAAGATAAAAATAACGTCAATAGAAAATATAAAGTAGATAAATAGACCAAGACACAACTCAATTCTTTAATTTCCATAACAGTTGCAACTCTGTTCTTTTTTATTTTTCCGACCGTTTCGTTATCGCCGGTTCCATTCCATCTTAATCTTGGTCAATCATTTCTTGAATCAAAGAGTTATTGACACTAAAGTTGAAACCCAGTCTTATAGACGTATTTAAAAAAAATGTCTTTTTTGCACTTGGAAATTGGGAGGGGACTGGGGAGTATAATCGATAATGAGAGTTGAAACCCTAGTCTTATAGGCATATTTAAAAAAAATCAGTAATTACCCTATAAACAATTGAGAAATAAATGAATAGTAATTTGAAGTGAATAGTAATTGTGATTTACATCCAACCAAGCGTTTTGTACAAGTATTTTAAGCATGGAAAGGCTTTTGTTAATGTTACCTTCACCCAAGCAATGGGTACAAGTTCTTTAAGCTCTTTAAAGTTTTTCAAAACACCAGTACCTATGGTTCACCACGGCAAGCGCGCAACGCGCGCATCCCGCCAACTAGTAATTGATATAATTGGTAAGGGATGGGATTTGAACACTCCACGTCCGCATTAGCAAGTAGTCCGTTAACCAACCAAATTAAACTAAAACCATGAATAGGACCGACTTTAAATATTATATATGAGTTCCCTTAGTATTTTATTATTTATGAAAACCCTTTTAAAATCGATACCTCTGAATGAAAAAAACGTAAGAATTGAGATCCCTCTGACTCTTTATATAATCCGCCCCTAGTTTCTTCAATGCTTTCTTTTTTACTGGAATATGTCTTTAAATACGAACTCGTAAATTGGTTGCACCTTTATTTAGTCTTGCACATCTTACCTAACTTTAACCTATCGAAATAAGATATGACAAATCCAATTCAGTTGGGTTGTAACTTGTAACCCAAAGAAATTGAGGCCGATTTATGCCTAATTAAATCACATGTGCGTGATGTGACTAATATGTTAGGCCAAGTGATCTTTTGAGTTTTGGGTAGGTGCATAAAATAAAAAATACTTTTCAAAAATTAAAATAAAATAATTACTCAAATAGTATTATTACTGTAACAATAAATTGGTACAATGGCATCATGTGCTTTGCACAAACTAATACATCTTTATAACTTACAAATGCCTTAAAAACGGCCACAAACTCCAAAATTTTGTACAAGAATAAAGCAACAAAGAATGACCTTTGCAAAAGAGCTACCTATACAACTCTTTCAGCATCCAATGTTTCTTCTACTTTACCGTTTACCTTTTTAACAATAATATTCGGTCGATTTTAGACATTCAAATCGTCTGATAACTAAGCTGCGGTTTTAAAAGTCTGATCGATAATAAATTCTGCATTTTTCATACTCCAAGCGCTCATTTGAGAGATCTTGACGCTTTGAGTCCCATTGTTAAATGCAAAAAGATGAGCATCTTCGTTGTTGAGAAATTTCGGATAGATTCGGCTTGTGATGCATGTCTTTCCTTCCGCTCCAAAACTCTCGATAATTGAGTGGTCAATCTGTAATATTCAATAATAAAAGTGTCAAAATTAATAGATGACAATCAAAAGACTCCAAAACTCGTACTTTGGGTATTTACGACACGCATTTATTTAATCATTATATATATGAAATTTACGTACCAAGTTTCTAAGTGAGATCTCATTGTATTGAGGATCTATGTCAACAAAGGCTCCAAAACTCGTGGTGTCGATATTACTTCGAACAGTAGACCTTTAAAAATAAAAAAACATAAATATAAGTATACAATTAGAGATTAATAATGCTAGATTTAATGTTGATTTAATTTACCACAAACCTGCTAAGATCGCTACACATGAGCACAGAGTATCGTCCATTTTGGTTCTGAAAAACCCTAAAGAATATCGCGGTTTGCTCTTTTAAGTCTTTAGACGCCATAGCCAAGATACCAAAAGGCCCGAACGCACCCTTGACCGACGCCCCTCTTTCGGTACAAAGTGCCTGCGGGTCAACCGAACTCGTATCCAAAACCTCAGCCTCATTTAAATTCTCTAACTTAAACGAAATTGTAACATCCGCCTAAAAACAAACACAAATTAAAACATGTTAGAGACATAATTTTGATAATACAACTGGTAATGCAAAACGTATAACCGTACAACTTTTATTGCACAAGGTACAAACCTGAGAAGCGGTAACGCCCTGGATTTCAAGAATAGAACCGGGAGTAAGATCCTTGTTTTCAAGCTTCACTTCATTTTCACGAAGTAATTCTATCTCCTCCACCGGCCATTGGATCAGCTGCTTCCCACTTCTGTCAATCCAAATAGCCCTCGGAAACGACTGAAAATTAAAAAAAAAATAAAAAATCGTGTAAACGGCGTCGTTTTGGAAATCCGATACTTTTCAAGAAACTGAAATTGGAGAAATTGGGATTATAAATTTATAACTACCTGCAGACCGGCCCACCCTTTTTCAATATCGTCTTCTTGCGAATCAGTTTCAGGAACCCACGCCCACAAGAACCCTTCGGTTCTTCGAATCATCGAAGAACGATTTCGACGCGTAAAACTGGCCGTAATCGTACCTCAAATCGAACGTATTCAACCCGTTTTGCGGCAAAAAGTTCTCACGATCGGGAGAATAAGTCCCGATCGTATACCAATCATGCCCTTCAAACCCCGCCTTCATCACATGCTTCACGCTCCCGCTATACACCGACGTATCCAGCCCGTTCGTACTGTTCAACGGCACCGGGAAAAAGTCCGGGCACTCCCACGTCCCGGTGGCGTCCGCGGACGCCAACGGCTGCTCGTACCTCGTCCAGTGTACGAAATCCGTACTCTGGTACAAGAACGCCATGCCGTTGTTGTCGCGGTCGGCCCCGACGACAATCCGCCAGACGCCGTCGGGGCCGAGCCACGCCGTGCTGGGGTCGCGGAAGCAATCGTCGTTGACCCCAGCCGGCGGGGTGATGATTGGGTTGTTGGCGTACTTGACCCATTCGCGGAGGAATGGGTCGGAGAGGTTTTTGGGCCACGCCAGGTCTTGGACCTGGCGGGATTTTGAGTCGCTCCCGGTGTATAGCATCATGGGGATGTTTCCCGGGAGGATGGTGGCAGATCCCGACCAGCAACTGCTGATGTCGGCTTCTTGGGTCGGGTAGATTGCCGGGTCGAGATGGATCCAGTTGACTAGATCGTATGATACGGCATGGCCCCACACGATGGTGCCGAAAGTCGCGGCGTCCGGGTTGTATTGGTAGAAGAAATGGTACACTCCTTCGTATAACATTGGTCCTGCATACACCGTATAAATACCGTTAAGTTTTGTAATTTTATTACTTTTTATGTTTTGAATAAAAGTTTTAAAAAGTAAAACAAATATGGGAATAAAGAAAAGGCTAAAAAGGGTAAATAAGAAGCATCTCGATCAAAGGTGGGCGTGGGCGGTGGGGATGCTAATTTTCCACCATTTATGCGTATTTGGTGGGGATGCTTTTCTTCCTAAGCACCCTATCCATTTTTTCAAACTAAATGCAAAACATGTTTTTAATATTAATATTTTTTTAGTTAATTAATATTTATTTATGATTAACATTTAATAATATTTAATATTATTAGTATTGCTATTATCTTTCTTGTATTACACGCCACCCTTTTTTATCGATTAATAAACCGATAAGACGACTGGTTCGTTGTATGGTGTCATGGTCGATGGTTCTAATAATATTGTTTAATACCAAACAAGTAATAAAATGATAAATATATTATATAAAATATAAACTCACCATTGGGATCTGCGAAATTCCATTCAACAACCGAATCCAACCAATGCGATTGAAAAGAGAAAAAGAGTTAGCTACTATAAATATATCAAAATATATCAAAATATATCAATATATAGAAAAGAATAAAGGAAATATAAAAACAAACATACCATTCATCCACATGCTTGGTGGTTGAAAATGATAACCGGTTCGATACGGTTGTTCATTCTTTTGATTCGGGAGCATTATCCCATTTGTCAGACTCCGCCCAGTGGCTTCACAGGTGGGAGTCTGATATGCGATAATAAGAAAACATAACGTAAGAAGAGAGGAAAAAAGAGGATTGCCCATAGCGTTTCTGATATATGTGTGAATTTGAAGGTTGTCGAAGAGAAATGAAGGGGTGTTGTGGAGTGAAATGTGAATATGAGGATTATCCATTCGTTTGCTTTTATAGAGTTTTAGCTCAATAGTGGATGTCGAATTATTTTCTTTTAACTACCCCTGAAGTTTGGTCGCTTTTTTATAACCGCCCTGGTCCACATCTAAATTTTAAATTGTAATTTATGTGTCGACGTCAGATATGAATTTTATATCTCGTTTTCTGTGTAGGATGCGTTGTATAGTAAAGGACTTTGACTATCAAGACGACATAACAAAGATTCGATATTTAATCATTTAATGTACGTATTTTTTCTGTTAGAATTAATTATAATAAATAAGTTTTAGATTTAAAAGGTAGAATATTAAAAATACTTAATTTTGTCATATATATTTCTTAGTTTCAAACATTATCTAGTGCGTTATTATGGTTGAAACAACGTGTCAAACCATTAACTAATTGTCGGTACAAAAGGGTCCATAGAGCATATACCATTTGCAGGGTTTACAACAAAACTATAAGACGACCCCCACAAACTTTATAGGTTTGAAAGGTTTGAGGCGAAACTCGTAATGGTGGCCCACAGAGTGATCGCGTGAAAGAAGCCAGCCGTGACCAACAGGGACTTGAAGTGGTGTCTTAAAGAGTGATGGCTTAAAGATAGACAGTCGTGACCTATGTGACTGTGACTGTAACATAGTCGTTACTGATAATTTCCCGCCGCAGAAAAGATTAGCTGTGAGGTCCGAAATGGCAAAATCATCCAAAACATTAAACATGTCGTTGGTGTAGGTGAACCTATGACGATGACACATGTGCCGACGATGTAAAACAGGTATCCATACGACTCTATAGCGACGACCAATGTGAAATGCCGTCACTACATATAGGTTATCACACCATCGTCTAAATCAATGGCGAAGTATTGAAGGGACCGGAGGGGGCGACCACCCTCACGGTTTTTTCGGTTAGAATCACTGATATTCGCGATTTTATGTAAAAAAATTATATGTATTGAGTATCGCCTCCTTGGTAGAACTTTTAAGCACTGCCTCCTCGGGGTTTTCTTTCAAGCTTCGCCACTGATCTAAATGTCGACATTTCATAGTCGTAGGGCATGTCGATTTCTTTGCTACATATGTGTTCTATTGTAGTGTACGCCGGTCTTCACCATCACAAAGTGTACCTACCTATACGTGTAGGTATGTAGTATAGACATACATATCTGTAAGTTATTATCCATATATATACTAAACAGAGTACCAAATATATATACAAACGTATATCTATGTTTGTTTAATTGTTTAATATAGATACGTGTATATTTAGATAAACATACATGGGAGGGAGGGGAAGTGAAGACGTGAAGTGTTTGTTTAACTTTGGGTTGTATTTATTTGAATTAATTAAATATATATATATAAACTAGCTAGGGAGCCTAGGGTCGGCAGCTAGGCAGGAATGAAAAAAAGAAAAAGAGTTGTTTTGACTGGTTTGAATTTTGATATGATAGGAACCTACGTAGTAAAAGGAGTTTTACAAGGAACAAACTCAATCCATCATATCATACGATATATACATACGACGACTTATATCTATCTATAATTTTTATATCGATATCTATATATCTATATATATGTTTTAACAAACTTGGACGCCTCCTCCGTGGGCGGACCCAGCCCCCGGCTGAGGTGGTGGATGGTGGCTTAGCTTCTTATCAAACCGGCCACTCTCGTACGTGTCCCACTTAATTTGGTCTTTATTCACATACCAAATTTAATCCTTTAGTTTAATTTCTTATTATTATTATTATTATTATTATTACAGTTTGACAAAACATAATTAAGCTACTCATGCGTACACGGTACATTTCGATCACGTATGTTATCTAAATGCTAAAATATTATAATTTATTCTTATATAAACTGACTTTTCCTAATGATAATATATTATATAAGAATACGTAGTTTTATTTGATTGTTATTATTACCTAAATTTAATATATGCATGTTTAATCTGGTCTTGAAATATTGGAGATTTAGAATTCTGGATGTTGAAAATGTTGGTGGTTAATTTAACTCAAGATAAGTAAAACTTTATGAGTACAGTTTCGTGTTTCATGAAGGTGGTATTAAGTACCCTTTTAGGATTTATACTTTACCTATTTATAGTATACTTTGATACGGCTACCATCATGATGTTTCCAACCGTTTAGACGGTGACATCTCTTCTTTTATTGCTGCATTTCATTCACACATTCCTTCAAGGCTAGGTGTCCATCTCTCATTGGTTGATAATAATTTAGTGGTTCTATTCTTGATTATTCTCTGACATCATGAACGGCGTGTGCTGGGCATGTCAAGTCAGGCCCAATTGGACTACGGATAACTATATCTCGTCATTAACACATATTCTTTCTTATGTGATTGGTTTTTAATATGTAGTATAATAATATGTCATCATATTATTATACATAAACTAAATAACTTTCAATCTAAGAAACAACTAGAAGACATTATGGCTTAGGTGCGAAATTCTAATGGTTAAAAGGAGTGTATCACAGTTAAGAAAATAAGAGTTTATATCTTTCTGGTGGGTATCCTTAATTCTCTCATCTCTTGAACCTATTGTCCTCGATCCAAAACCGAAATGACCCTCTGAATTATTCTTGGTTGTGAGACACATTCACATTCAATATAAGTCCCCAAAATCAAAATAAATATAAGAAAAAAATGAAAAATTAGATTAGAGGGGGGGGGGGGGGGGGGGGGGCAATTTTCTTGTTCTTGAAAAAAATGATACAAGGAGTGTATCACAGTTAAGAAGAAAAAAAAAGAGTTTATATCTTATAAGTTATGATGTATTTAACCTAATAAAACTAGAAGATACTATATAGCACGTGTTTGTTAATCTATCTTAAAAATTTTCCGATTATTGTTTTTTAACTATATATTATTTTCTTTATTGATATTATTTTTTTTCTGCTTGTTACTATTTGTTTAACATTTTATTCATCCAACTTCATATAATACATGGGTTTTTCTAACCTAGTTGAAGGTTGCAAGAACAAGAGGAAACTTTCAAGAGAGGGAATTGAAAGTGTTGTAGAGATTAAATCTAATTTACTAGAGAGAAGGAAGAGAGACACAAGAAATATGAGTTTATACCATTCAAGGGGCACAAGCAACCTGTTTTCTCATCATTTGGAGTTTCGGGTAGATGCTCCACAAGCATCAGTTGAAAGAGAGTCATCTGGTTTGGGTGTCTTTGCGGTGTACCGGTAGGATTTCGTCTCCAACAAGCCAATAGGGTCTTGAATTCAAATTTGTGCACCGCTTAAAGAACACAAAAGCAAAATTTTGGTCATTGATTTGTTTGGTCCCATAGATGGCATATTGAATAAAAATCTCGTCACTTGGGAGGGTTTCTACACTGAGGGAGCTTGAAAAAAAAGTTCTCTTGTCAAGTTTTTGTTTTATATTATTGTAAACTCAAGGAAGTTAACAAAAATAAACAATTAACGAAAAAGAAAAAATAATTAAATTAAACGCTCGAGTCAATATATGGATTTTACTTTCCTAAAATGATATTTGTTTCATCATCTCAATGAGATTGCATCACATTACACCCGAGTCAGCAATTAAATCATATAACATCATCTAGAAGGTGAATTATAAATATCCTGCGAAAGTGAAGAAATGTCATTATCTAATAAGTAGGTTATACTTGAAAGAAAAAGGTAAAGAAATATAAGATTGTTTAAGAAATAGTAAATTAGATTTATATTTTTATTACAAATTTGACTAAAGTATATAGAATGGCAAAGTAGGCTAATTTGAAAATTCCAAAAAACCATGAATACTCACAATACAAGTGTAAAAGATGGCCAAAATATGAAAATATAAGTTGAAAAAAGTGGACTTGAAAATTTGATACTTTGATGGTGGGAAACAATGACTAGGTCAAAATTAGTCGAACCCAAGATTTCCACGTTTGACCATAGTGTAAATGTTCTAACAAACACCAACATATAGGCCAATTAGACCAAATTAACTATTGTTGCTTGAAAACTCGGCATAATTTTTGGGTGTAAATGAGTCGAACTATCAAACAAGACTAAACTCGAGCATGATTTGTTTGCCAAGGGAATTTAACATTTAGCTTGAATAATAAAACATCTAAAGTGTAGGGGCCAAAGTTGTAAAAGGACAGTTAATAAAAGGACAGACTTAAGGTGGAGGGGGTGAAAGTTGGCCTCAATTCCTTTTTTCTATGGTTCACTTTCTCAAACCAGGAGCTTCTTGATTTCAAAATTTTTGGCACAAATTGGTGGAATTGACTAGTACATGTCGAAATACTTCTAAATGTGCACACCTCTATCTAAAAATGCATGTTCGAATTTTTTAGGCACACAATAAGGTTTCTACACAAAATCTCAACTACACTTCATATAACTGTACAAAATCAAATTCTAGAGGCATGTTTGGAAAATGGTACAAAATAAAATTTTAGAAGCATGTTTGCAAAATGGTAACACTGTTTCATGCAAAATGGTAAAGATAGTCTGCCGGAATATAATTCCATTTAAAAATACCTAAACTCAAAAAGCATATAATTTACAAAAAAAAGCACCTGTTGTGCGGGATTTCTTGCTTTAAAACATCGAGTACTGTATATTTTGTTAAGCCGAAGCGAGATCTTTGGGTTGGGCATTTTCTTCAAGAGCTTCTGGAAGATTCAACACGATCTCTGCAAATGCTGCAACGCGAAATCCACCGAAGGATGTCAGTCACAAATTAATCAACATATACCTAATTAGCTATTAAGATGACGTTTAAATTTTGTTTAACTCGTTTGAGATAAAACACAACCCAAACTGACTTCATAAGTAAAATCTCTACATATCTGCATAATGATGCCGAGAGAGAATATACCTTCGGGCAAACTTAAGGTACGCAATGCAGTTTCTGCATAGGATAAACGCATGGGACCTGCATTGTTTCCAAACGCTACTTTCGCCTTTTTACCCCTGGCTGGGGACTTTTTTGATTGGTTCATGGGCCATGCCACAACACTTATACCAGTTGGAAGTATAGATAACAAATCTGCATATCTAAGACTCACTGTTACCTTGCTGCAAAAATTAGCAACATAGTTATACCAATATTAATCATGTATTAGGAATATAAAAGTGAATTACAAGAAAACACCAACCAATCAAAATCTTCCACGAAAAATTCAATCATATGATACGAAAGACTATGATACAGTTCGCCAATCTGGTTACCATACAAGTCATTTATGAGACGAACCTACAACAAGTAGAAAACAACAAAACAAAGGTGGTTAGTCATACAAAATTTTTAGATACTTGGTAATTATAAAAAATACCTGTTCCCGTCTATCAACATATGCTTGCAATAGGTCTCCAATGTGATCGATAAATTTCTGAAAAAGCACAGGTATTAATAGTAATCATACAAACATGAAAGATGAATGGAGGAATGTTATGAGAATTACCATAGCATTTGAAGATAAAAGATCATTTTCTGCTTCACGTAATGGCAAAAAGAAAGGAACAGTGTGTTCAAGGACAGTCATCTTTTCAAGAAATGATTTGCTTTCAAGAACACAGTGATATTGTTCACGTGGCTCACCTAAAAACATATAAAACTTTAAAATAAATGTGCTGTGATTTATAAGTTTAAAACATAAGAAATAGGTTCTGGCTATTTACCAGCAAAAGATGTATCATATTGTATGCCAATGCGTGCTCCTTCCAAACAACAAATTATCTGCTTAAAAGAGATGGTGTTAACATAGGGGCGGAAATTCCTGTCGCGACCCTCGACCCAAAACTCGACGCGAGAATAATCAGTTTTTTGGGGTAATATGGATAAACCCAAACACGACCTGTTAACGGGTTGAACCGTTAACCAGTTTAAGTGTTTTTTAAAATTTCATATTTAGATTTTAGATGAGTTTATTTTAAAGGTGTAAGCAATTCAAGTTTGATACTTCCAACAACTTTATTAGTTAGTCCCAAGTCCCAACCAACCATATTCTCACTTGTCAATTCTCCAATCCTTTCCATCCGGTTCCTCTAATCTCAAGCTAAATATATAAGGGGAAATTGCATATATTCCCCTAATTTGGAGAAAAATTGCATATTTCCCAAAAATACAAGTTTTCAATGCTCTTTAAGCATGATTTGGGAAAATATGCAATTTTACAAGTTTATAGGGGGATATATGCAATTGCCTCAATATATAAATCTAAGTTTATTAACTGAGAATAAGAGAGAAGGAACAAAAAAATATAAATAAATAAAAAGATACTGATTACAAAAAAAAAAGTTCTTTGAGATAGTCACTGGTTATTTAAATTGTTACCCAGTCAGCAAGTATTACACATATTCGCAAATTAACATTAAATGGGTCAAGCATGGAACAGGAGACGACTTTTAAGTTTGTTTGGGTTAGGGTTGATGTCTCTGACGTGAATAAATATATGGGTCGTGTTTATGTTCACCTATTCAATATGCCAACCCGAAATCCTCCAACCAGCCAACCCAACACCATTAACACACCTATGTTAGTGTATAGAAGGGATTCCAGATGCTATTTAGACAAAACTATGTATTAAAACAAAAGTCTCGTGGTTAAGTAGATAATAATAGCTTGGTTCCAGTTCACAAAAGATACCTTCGTTCCAACTTTATATGTAATTTTATCATGAAATACAGACATCGGCATCATGCCTGCATCCCCAGGTGACTGCATTGCCTTTCTGTCAGCCTCCATATGAACCTGATATAATAATAAGACATGTCGAATACCAAACAGAGCTAAACATTAGAGAAATGTAAATCTTCCCGAAATAGACAATTAAAAAGTTTAATTATGTTGTTTTGAGGATAATAAGAAATGAATATCTAGAGAAGATGTATAAAAAAAGAAAATCACACCCGTTCCCTTATAGTTGCTAACAACCCATCATTCCACTGTTCGCTGTCTAAACAAACCTCTGAGAATAAAGGAAGATAATCTCAGAATAACCAAACTTGTGACAACAAAAGGTAGAAAAAAAGTAACAGAACCTACCTTGAGTTTGGGAAGCACGGGCAGCTTCAAATTCCCTTTGTAGACGCTCAAAAATCATTTTATCAGAGTCCCTAATAATATTTTTTTTTTAGAAAAAACATAAATTAATACTACAGAGAATGTGATAGACTTGATAAAAAAATACACCTTTTGCTTGAAGTACCGGGTATAAATAAATATTCCACATGACCAAAGCAATATTTGAAGTTAGAGGTATGAAGTTGGAAGTGGAGATCAAACATTAAGAGCCAGAAAAGTAATATTTAGTATTTCTAAGAGTTAATACCTAGAAAGACGCTCAGTTAGTTCCTCATGCCTTTTGAGGACACTTGCAACTGCCAAATGAAACAACTATAATTCTTGAAGACATAAAAAAATAGTAACTTGATCCAAACGTATAAATTATTAGATGTACATCTAGCCCTTGTGGTCTCTAAATGTATATCATCTTCCTGCATAAAGTCCTGTTATACAAACCAGAAGTTAGAACAGTTATACAAACCAGAAGTTAGAACAACTGTATTACCAGATGCATCAAGTGAAAAAATCTAATGCATAGTATGTAGCCACAATAGAATAATGAAATTTTGTTTAACAGTTTTTGTTAATCCTGTAGCTCAATGAACATTATAAGATCACTAAGTAACTCTTCAATCATGCAATGTATGACGCAAAATTGATATAGAATATGACTTGATAAATAACAAAATGCATAGGAGCATTAATGCTAAAAGAATGCAAATGGTTACCACTTCCCCCATCTGTTTAACTGTTTTGGTGAATCCTTAATTGGAAATTACTGCAAGCAAAAAAAAAAGAATAATCAATAAGCAAAACTAATAAGATTGTAGAACAGGGGTACAAACTTAAAATAACAGTTGAAAATTACAGAACACTTTTTAACTCCAACATTGATATTGAGGTTCCCAAAAATACAAGTGTGTGTATGTGTGTGTGTTTTCAGCAACTAAACTTGAACACTTTCCTCAAGCACTAAACTACTTTTTATTTATTATAACGCATCATCAAGCCTTCTTATTTTGCTACTCTTTCCCCATCTTTTCTTATAATGCACACTTTTTAGTTTTTACACATGACCATTTTTCCAGCAGAAATTGTGTAATGTACTAATACGGTTGAAGTACTCCAGTAAGTAACAGGATGATTAGTTGATTCAATATACAACTACACAAACTATAACTTTCATCACCAAACAAGCAAGAATACAGTGAAAGTAAACAAAAAATTGTTGCTCACAGGTGTTTCCAAGAAAGCTGGTTGATAATCACTGATTTAACAAATTGACTGGAATGTTAGACCTAACTCGGTGAAATTTCAAATTCCTAAGGTCTCAATGGATGAAGTCATGAAGGCATGAATCCTAAATGCAAATCACAGTTCAAATACCGATTATTCATCCCTAGAATCTGGAATTAAGAGTCGTGCAATTTGAAATAGAGGGTTTCAGAGCCAGTAGTTAGATTAACCCTAATCAAAGTTCCAAGATATCAAAGTTTCATGCTAATAAAGTACTCTGTGGACTGATGGGGGAAACTTTTAATTGTTGAAAGAATAGTGAAATACTGAAACTACTGAGCTTAATGGTCTCTGCCGGAGGAGGATATCCCTCTACGGAAACGGATCAGTGACGGAGCAACGAGCAACAAATTTTGGTTCAATTTCACATGAACACGAAGGGCAATCGAGCTACGCATACAATCAAGTATATTTGACGGCAATTGATGCTTAATTTTTGTGAGTAATTTTTCAAAAAGCGAAATCGGGGTGATACTGAAGAAAATTATGAGCAACAGTAAACAATTAGGGCAAGAGATAGATTGGTAGACGAAATATACAGTTTCATAATAAGAAATTAGGGATTCGAAGGCGGTGATTATTGCATTTTCGTAGTTGTGTTGCCGGAAAAGAGAAGGAAAGGGTACCTGCTCCTCCGATTGCGGCGGCTACACGCTAACGGAGACGAGAGTGAGATTGGCGGTTGAAAGGTAAATTTCTCGACAGGGTTATTTTTCCTTCTTAAAACCGTTAGAGTTTTCACAATAATTTTTTTTTTCTTTTCTGAACGGCTCAATTCATTAGAAACGATGACTAACGAGAGACAAACGAAAAAAACATTACAACCATTCTTTTTAACAACAAGATCGGGACTTACAACGATTAGAAAACCACATAAAGCTCAAGATTTTAATATCGAGCAACACTCGATGTAATGAAGGCGCCCGTTGATTGAACATTATGTTGTTTCTTTCCATCCAGATACACCGACAACCCGTGAGAAAAATGATGTTTAACACATTGGTCTTCCACCGGGTAAAGGAGTCGGAAATGTGAGCATTCGCAAAGTCCAAAACAAAAAAAGCATGAAACGGTGGGATCCGCACCATTGCGCCACCAAAAGCTACATTGTATTCGCGAAAGAAAACCTCGGAAAAACATGGTCCGATGATTTCGATCCCTCCCCACACAACACGCAAACCGCCGAAGGGACAGGGATATTTCTTCGAATTAGACCATCCTTAGTCGGAAGTCGACCAAGAATTGCACGTCACATCATGCCTTTTCACGTTTTGGAGGATCTATGAGTATCCATTTTTATTATCCATTTTAGGAGTGTTCACGGTTCGGTGTAAAATTGTGAAACCGTCTAAGTCAGTTATTGGTTTGGTTTTACGGTCGTTTTTTCTTTCATGCTTTTGGTCGGTCGGTTTCAAAAATTTCCAATCATAACAACTGTTTCGGTTTATGGTTTCTTTCGAAAACCAGCCATATGAAAACGAGGAGGACTGTAAGTTTTGTTATACTTTATTTCTTTTAAGCATTTCATGATAGTCGTGTGTATAATTTCACCAGATTAGAACACATGTATTACATAAATGATTTAATGTAAATTTTTATAAACAACAATTTTTATAAAGATTTGTCTATTAGATGTTATGAACCATTTATGAAATCAAACATAATGAATATTTAAAAACTATAAAATAAAAAATAACAGAGATTTAAGCAATATAATATTATATTTTAAGATAAGATATAATTAAAATTTTATTTTAATTTACAAGTTGAAACAAATTATTAGAATAAAAATATTTATATTTTATATTTATTTATATAATATAACTATTTAAAATTATCATTATTTAATAGATAAGAAGACTCGTATTTAATAGAAGAGAAGGGGGGAAATAAGATGAAATGAATATGAGAGTGACATGTGACAACAATTCTAATCATTTAGTTAACTAAAATTGAATAACCAATGATCTTTAGCCAATTGGCGGGTGGGAGGTATCCAAAGACATTATAAATAATAGGCATTGGGTTAAAGTTCCACTTGTAAAAAAAATGAGGATTATAGGTTAGGCCGGAGGTTTTCTCACCTATGATGAATTTTCTCTGATGAGAATTGAATATGATCGGATGGTGGTGTAATATTCCCAACAATTATTCAAATTTGTTGTTAAAAAATATAAGAAGAAAAAAACTAAAATGGGCTAATCAATTTATTCGGGGCCCAGTTCTTTATCTTTTAGATATTTATTCTTTAAATCTTTATGACCTAAAAACATAAAAGAAAATATTGTATAACTCAGAAGCATCCCCGAATGAGATCTGTAAGTTGTATCATATTTTTTTTTAGTTTGCTTTTCAATGTTTTTGACAACTTTAGTTTGTTTTTGGCAGTTCATTTCAAATCTTGTTTTAGACAGTTTTTTTTTTTTTTCTATACAATTTGTACAAAGGCCTACAGAAGTTCATTTCAAATCTTATTTTAGACAGTTTTTTTTTTCCTATACAATTTGTACAAAGGCCTACGGAGGTTAAAAATGTTCCAGACGACTTTTTGGCCACAAAACCCTCCCCAAGACGTTCCCACATCAACACCCCACCCCACACGTATAATGAGATTACTAATCTATCTATCTATCTATATAATCTATATAATATATATATATAATATATATATGAAAAGTTTAATTGCCACGTGGCATCACCACAACACTCCATTCATTGGTTTTCCCGCCTAAATGCAATCCTCTTAATCACTCCACGGATCTGTTAGGATCTTGAGAATAAAAAGCTACCCAAACCAAATAATCCTACTTATATGCGTTCCTACTTAGAAACCCTAATTCCCTATAACATTTGTCATACCCCTCTCAATTTCATCTTCCTTTCTCTAACCAGGTGATTCATAAGAACAATCGCCTCCCAAATTCATCTCCGGTCACAAGCCACAGGCGGATTTTTTTTGAACGGCGATTCATCACATCTTTCGATCATCTCTCGCACCATTCGATCTCTTGCAACTGATGTTCATCTAGGTATGTATTCGTATTCGATCCTTTGCAACTGATTTACCTAAACCCTATAATCTTATAATCCATCCCGCGGCAATGATCATCAACGCTTTCAATTCAAGGCATCTCATCGTCGTCCTGCTTCTCCACGCCGATCATCGCCGGTTTCACTCTCACAGACACGATTAAGGTCTCAAATCGTGTGAAGATCATCAGTCAACCTCTTTACGGTATTAATCATTCTATAAACATCTCCGTCTTCGGTGTTTGAATTTTAGTTTCAGAATTTCGTATAAACCCTAACTTTTTTGTTCCTCAATCGGTTCAAGTTTCTTCTCTGCATATTGTTCATCCATCGATTGATTCAGAATCTTATATATGTTTTTAATCGTTGAAATCCTAATATTTGCGACTCCTTCCGTTTTAATTTATTTGCTCCAACATTATGGACTTTAAAGCCCCATCTTGCACATGATGGTTTTTTTTTCTTCAGATTTTGGTGAACTCAACTAAGATTTTGTTTTTTTTCTCTTGAACAATGCAAACAATTTATCAAACACATTTACGTTATGTAGTTTGATTTTTATTGAATGTATACTATTTTTACTTTTTTCTGTTTGCGGGTTTGAGTTAATGATTTTCATTCTGTTTACGACTTCTAAGTTGAGATCATTTTTGTGTTTTTTTAATGGTGGATACCTTTTATTTGTTCTCAGGTTCTAAATTCTATTTCAAATTTTACTTATTATTGTTTGAACATTGTAAATTTTAAGCTTTATAGTTATACAATGGATGATTTATTTAGAGATTTTATTGCTTGCTTGACTACGTACAGTTGGTTTAAGAGCTGAGTAGAGCAGATATACATTGAGTGGATTGAGTGAAGGAGGAGTTGCATTTCTTCTAATTAGTAAACTTATGATTATTTCTTTTTATCAGTTAAATTAGTTCTTCTTTATTTTCTTTCTAAGTTTCAAGCTGTTTGATTGCCACGTGGCATCACCACAACACTCCATTCATTGGTTTTCCCGCCTAAATGCAATCCTCTTAATCACTCCACGGATCTGTTAGGATCTTGAGAATAAAAAGCTACCCAAACCAAATAATCCTACTTATATGCGTTCCTACTTAGAAACCCTAATTCCCTATAACATTTGTCATACCCCTCTCAATTTCATCTTCCTTTCTCTAACCAGGTGATTCATAAGAACAATCGCCTCCCAAATTCATCTCCGGTCACAAGCCACAGGCGGATTTTTTTTGAACGGCGATTCATCACATCTTTCGATCATCTCTCGCACCATTCGATCTCTTGCAACTGATGTTCATCTAGGTATGTATTCGTATTCGATCCTTTGCAACTGATTTACCTAAACCCTATAATCTTATAATCCATCCCGCAGCAATGATCATCAACGCTTTCAATTCAAGGCATCTCATCGTCGTCCTGCTTCTCCACGCCGATCATCGCCGGTTTCACTCTCACAGACACGATTAAGGTCTCAAATCGTGTGAAGATCATCAGTCAACCTCTTTACGGTATTAATCATTCTATAAACATCTCCGTCTTCGGTGTTTGAATTTTAGTTTCAGAATTTCGTATAAACCCTAACTTTTTTGTTCCTCAATCGGTTCAAGTTTCTTCTCTGCATATTGTTCATCCATCGATTGATTCAGAATCTTATATATGTTTTTAATCGTTGAAATCCTAATATTTGCGACTCCTTCCGTTTTAATTTATTTGCTCCAACATTATGGACTTTAAAGCCCCATCTTGCACATGATGGTTTTTTTTTCTTCAGATTTTGGTGAACTCAACTAAGATTTTGTTTTTTTTCTCTTGAACAATGCAAACAATTTATCAAACACATTTACGTTATGTAGTTTGATTTTTATTGAATGTATACTATTTTTACTTTTTTCTGTTTGCGGGTTTGAGTTAATGATTTTCATTCTGTTTACGACTTCTAAGTTGAGATCATTTTTGTGTTTTTTTAATGGTGGATACCTTTTATTTGTTCTCAGGTTCTAAATTCTATTTCAAATTTTACTTATTATTGTTTGAACATTGTAAATTTTAAGCTTTATAGTTATACAATGGATGATTTATTTAGAGATTTTATTGCTTGCTTGACTACGTACAGTTGGTTTAAGAGCTGAGTAGAGCAGATATACATTGAGTGGATTGAGTGAAGGAGGAGTTGCATTTCTTCTAATTAGTAAACTTATGATTATTTCTTTTTATCAGTTAAATTAGTTCTTCTTTATTTTCTTTCTAAGTTTCAAGCTTAAACATTTTAATTGGGCTTTTGTTGGTTACAGGAAGAGAGATTGGTTGATGGAATCATTCATTTCAATTAATCATGAACTGATATTAGAATTGGCTTTTTTCTTTAATTATTTCAGGTTATGCAATTGATATGGACAACCCAAATTTGCAGTTTCGTTGCAGGACTCTTCTTATCTTAGCTATAAATCGTGTACTAATAGCCATTGTACAAATTACAGTAGAATTTCCTAGATAAGGCTATATACCTAAAGGAGTATTAATCACCTAGCATGATGAAATGAAAAAATGCAACCGAAATCTTAAATTCTATATATCAAGACATATAGGGAAATAATTAATACGCTTGAATATTTAGATAAACCATTGTCTTATATCAAACTGATATTCAATTAGTTTATTTTTCAAGGTTATAATTCATGTTTTTTTGGGTGCTCATAATATATATGATTACTATATATATTTAGATAAACCATGTGGTTCATTTGAAAGGTGTTTATATCATGTTTTTGGTTTTGGGATAATGGTTTATGTGATGTATTGTCTAATCTATTAGTTTTTCTATATTTATCTTCTTTAAACCATACTTGATTGTTATTGTCTTTATTTTACTATATATATATATATTTTCTAAACCAAAGCCTGTGCGATACACCTATAAAAGTTTGTTACGTATGTATTTTCTAAAAGACAACTTTTATTTTTTAACAGGTTTTTTAGTTTCTTTTAGTAGGAGATGAAAAGTGACACCTCCTGCTTATACAAGCTTCTGCAGCAGCCCTTCTATTCATGTTTTATTTAAGGTGAGCAAACATAAACCGAGAGGGATTAATCGGTGAACTTGCTTTTAAGTATAACAGCAGCAACCCTTCTATTCATGTTTTGGCGGACCTGCTCCTCATTGCCTTAGATTGCAACTTTTGAGTGAATGTTTCTTTTCATTTTTCCTATTTGCTAATTTGCGGTCACATTTATGAAATCGGGTCTAATTTTGGGATTGATTTGGAAGGGAAGTGCTTTTCTTTCACCTTTCATGTATGTGCAGGTTTATATATTCTCTTTTGAAATTATGTTATAGGAGATCTTTATCGGTGAGAAGCCCTGTGTAAACATGCACCATGGTCCCATTATAGGTGAGATTTGGTTAAATGTTTGTTGGTTAAAGTAAAGAGTCTTATTATGTTGACTTTATTGTGTTGTATAAGAAATTATTCATGTTTCTACAAGGATGATATAACTTTTGTTGTCTTTAAAAATAAGTTGTTGAATCTTCAAGCAACCAGGTTATGCTTTTCATCAATTCTTGAATTGTCTGCCCCTCTTCTCTTGAAATTGGTCGCATGATATATCAAAATAAAGGTAGGTGTTTTCACTTCTATACTTTTATGCTTTAAACTTCTACTTTCAACTTTCATGGTATATATTTACTTACACTTAGTCATATGTGGTGCATCTTATTTTTGTTATAGGTGCAACGATGGGGTTTAATTAGCTGCACCATCATTGTTTTTCTTCTCAGTACTAATGTTGTTTGGATGTAAGTTGTTGATGGATGCAAGCCAATTAATTTTCAGATTTTTATTTATCCATTTGTTCATCTTTTTAAGTTTAGTAATCTATAAGTGGTCTTCCTTAGCAAATAAATCAACTAACTAGATACAACTATCATATACAATAAATGTTGGACTAGGTTACAAAAGTTACCCAAAATTGGTCAAAATAAAGGTAGGTGTTTTCACTTCTATACTTTTATGCTTTAAACTTCTACTTTCAACTTTCATGGTATATATTTACTTACACTTAGTCATATGTGGTGCATCTTATTTTTGTTATAGGTGCAACGATGGGGTTTAATTAGCTGCACCATCATTGTTTTTCTTCTCAGTACTAATGTTGTTTGGATGTAAGTTGTTGATGGATGCAAGCCAATTAATTTTCAGATTTTTATTTATCCATTTGTTCATCTTTTTAAGTTTAGTAATCTATAAGTGGTCTTCCTTAGCAAATAAATCAACTAACTAGATACAACTATCATATACAATAAATGTTGGACTAGGTTACAAAAGTTACCCAAAATTGGTCAAAATAAAGGTAGGTGTTTTCACTTCTATACTTTTATGCTTTAAACTTCTACTTTCAACTTTCATGGTATATATTTACTTACACTTAGTCATATGTGGTGCACCTTATTTTTGTTATAGGTGCAACGATGGGGTTTAATTAGCTGCACCATCATTGTTTTTCTTCTCAGTACTAATGTTGTTTGGATGTAAGTTGTTGATGGATGCAAGCCAATTAATTTTCAGATTTTTATTTATCCATTTGTTCATCTTTTTAAGTTTAGTAATCTATAAGTGGTCTTCTTTAGCAAATAAATCAACTAACTAGATACAACTATCATATACAATAAATGTTGGACTAGGTTACAAAAGTTACCCAAAATTGGTCAAAATAAAGGTAGGTGTTGTCACTTCTATACTTTTATGCTTTAAACTTCTACTTTCAACTTTCATGGTATATATTTACTTACACTTAGTCATATGTGGTGCATCTTATTTTTGTTATAGGTGCAACGATGGGGTTTAATTAGCTGCACCATCATTGTTTTTCTTCTCAGTACTAATGTTGTTTGGATGTAAGTTGTTGATGGATGCAAGCCAATTAATTTTCAGATTTTTATTTATCCATTTGTTCATCTTTTTAAGTTTAGTAATCTATAAGTGGTCTTCCTTAGCAAATAAATCAACTAACTAGATACAACTATCATATACAATAAATGTTGGACTAGGTTACAAAAGTTACCCAAAATTGGTCAAAATAAAGGTAGGTGTTTTCACTTCTATACTTTTATGCTTTAAACTTCTACTTTCAACTTTCATGGTATATATTTACTTACACTTAGTCATATGTGGTGCATCTTATTTTTGTTATAGGTGCAATGATGGGGTTTAATTAGCTGCACCATCATTGTTTTTCTTCTCAGTACTAATGTTGTTTGGATGTAAGTTGTTGATGGATGCAAGCCAATTAATTTTCAGATTTTTATTTATCCATTTGTTCATCTTTTTAAGTTTAGTAATCTATAAGTGGTCTTCCTTAGCAAATAAATCAACTAACTAGATACAACTATCATATACAATAAATGTTGGACTAGGTTACAAAAGTTACCCAATAGAAACATAAGAAAAAAATCCAAGAACTTATTGTTTATATTATTCAAGCAAAGAAGACCAGTTATGCAATTTTATGATTAAGCGAGTATTTTTTTCTCATTTGTCAGATAGACATGAGTTTATTAGGTTAATAACCTTGATTATTTATTAAAAATAAATAAATATGAAGTATAAGGGAAGCATGCTTATATAGGTATGTTAACAAAAACTTAATATTTTAATTGTCACACAGTTCTTTAATATCCCAAAGTTTTTTTAGTCAATAGCTCCGAGGTTGATATTCTTTTGCCTAATAAAGTGAAACTCTGTGTATTTTCTCTCTATTCTATCCATGTTTAGTGTTAAAACTTAATATTATATTTTTCTTCTACTGGCCAACGAATTATTTTACCATCTTCTTTTACTGGAGAGATGGACTAAAACTTCTAATATTAGATGAAGATGGAACTGTGACAAAACAAATGTTGAATGTTAATTTTTTTCTTTAATTTCAATTATCGGATTACATTTATTATAATATTCTAAATTTTGGATTCATTTTTTTAAAATCTGCCCGTGCGTCGCACGGGTATCAAAAACTAGTTATATATATATATCAATTGAGTTTGCTTAGCTGTACTCATAAAACACACTGTTCATAACACATGTGTATCTCAAGTAGCTAGCACGTATCTTCAATGCTGACTCTTCACTTTGTAACACAAACCACTTGCTACAAAACCATGGGCTTTATTCTTATTCTCCTGTTTTCGTTTGTTGATATATTTCCACATTTCCTTATCTCTAAAAATCAGAGACACTTTCTCTCTCACTCTCCTAAAAACCTACATGTTGAACCTCGCCGGCGTAACCAGACGCCTCTCTCTCCCTCCCTCCTCCGATCTCCGATCTTCGATCTACCGCCCGTCAGAAACCCTAAATGGGCGGCAGCTCCTCATCGTACATTGTTTGCTTCTTTCTAAACGTTTCATCCCGAATCTTTGACTGCATCTCCCTTTCTTTCATCCAATTGCTTTGAAAATCCGACATCATCTCCAACGCCCTTTCCGAAGCCGAACTCTTTGCGGTGGACGAAGAATCCCCGACTTGTTTTTCCCTTTATGTTTTGGGTATGTAGGGGTTGAGTTTTCATTTAAATCGGGCAATTGAGTCGACCCAACTTCATTTGAAGTTGTGTAATGCCCCGACTCGGACGTCTTGGTCCTTTTAGCCGGTTCCGGTATTTCACCGGCTACGACCGGAACCGAAGCCCACTTGGGATGGTCTTTCACCTCGAGCCAACACGCCAAATGAGAAAACCCACTTTTCTCGTATATTTGTTTATACAAGTTTTGGGTTTTTAACAAAATATCGACATCCGCACTCCCGCTTGCCCAAATGTTACTCTATTACAAAAAAAATTTAAAAAAAATTAATCAAGATATGTACATTTACAAAACTAAAGTTAAATAAAAAAAATAGTTGTTTTTAACCGTTTGGATGTAGAGAGCGTTGAAGTTCGACAACTTGGTGTTCAACTTCTTCCACTTTGAGGCTACTTGGTCCCTAGTTCGCCCACTAGGTTCACCCATCAATCTGTCGAAATGAGCAAGAACTTTACCCCAAAACGAATCACGACTTTGTTGATCCGCCTTTTTCCCATCTTCGGTCCAATGGATGTAAGCTTTAGTCAAATTTAGCTCCTCATCCGACGTCCAATTTTTCCCTTTTGCTCGCGAGTGAAATTTACCTTTCTTAATCACTTGGACGTCCTCATCCATCACCTCAATCTCCTCTTCTTCAACCGCAACTTCATCATCTTCTTCCTCTTCAACTTCTTCTTCATTCTCTTCTTCTTCGGTTTCGGACTCGATTGCACGCCTTGGATCAAGATATTGCGTGTTTCGATACATGGCGTTTGAAGTGGAAAATTATTGCACTTGTGTTGAATGTGGGGGATATAACTCCCCTTGAACCCCGTAACGCCCAGATAGAAGATCAACTAACGATTGTTGAGAATGATACGGTTGATTAGTGTAAAAGTTCGGTTGGGGTATGTAGGGAACGGGTTGTGATTGTGGTGGAGGAGTTGAGTTTGAGGTTTGACCGGCATTTCGTACCTTTTGTTTAAATTTTTTAGGAGGAGCGGGTGGTTTTTTTGGTCTCGAGCAGGCGGCGCGGCAAGTTCGAATTTCTTCTCCTTTTTCTCGCCGTCCTTTCGATCGCCGGGATTACCTTGCCGGTTCAATCCACTGGGAGTTCCTTCACCCATGGTATGATGGATTGTCAATTTGAGAAATTGGATTGGGGGTTTGATGGTTTTTCAAATGTCTTTCTGTGCAAGAAAGAAATATCAGAAAATAGGGATTAGGGTATGTAGATCTGTAGAATATTGTAGATTGGGGCGGTATTTATCCGAGCCAACAGAATCGCTCATCGACCCAGCGAACGTGAAGCCCTCCGATAACATATCGAATGGAAGGACCGCTCCAAAATTCTCCCCAATCGTCGTCCCCCCTTCTAGATCTAACATCACAGAAATAAATTAAACATGGAACCCAACAACGAAAGGAAACAGAGTACGAAATCGGGAAAACAAATGAAGAAAGTAACCGATTACTTACCTGTTGATTTCTAAATCTATCGTCAGAGCTTCTCGATCGACCGGAGAATCGGACTTAGCTTCCGAGCAGAGGCAACGACCGGCGTAACCGCCGCCGCTTCAACGCCAAGGCGGAGCAACAGCGGCCACAACCGTCGATCGACCGGAGAATCGGACCTAGCTTTCGATCTCAGCCACCGGAAAAGCTTTCATCTGAATATATGAGAGAGAGAGTGTGTGAGCAGATAATGAAGCGTGAATGATGAGAGAGAGAAGTGATGCATAACAAAAATAAGGAGAAGAAATACTGATTTATTGAACAGAAAAGAGACTGACACTTTTTGTATTTTCTATGATAAAAGAACACGTATCACAAAAACATACACGTATCTCATACGTGTACCATCGAATTGAAGTTATGAAGGGAAAAGAGCACACGTGTCCCACACAACCACTCCGGACAAAGAAAACACTAAAATATTTGTAAATATTATAACATAGAAAGAGAGACTAAGAAAAAAAACATCATGAAGAAGATTCGATCTCGTGCAACTATGCAAAAAGACTAACACCTTACCACTGCACTAAAAGCATAATAGTTAACAACATTGGAAAGGTTAAATACAAATACAGAAGTTAAATCTGATGAAATTAAAAAAAAAAGGAAATTCATTGACACGTGGCGTGACCACTGCGTGCCACGTGTTACGAATAGTGCCTTTACTGAGTACACCTCAGCACGGGTTCTATCCTAGTGTTTTAATATAATCTTTTGAAGCCATGTGAATAACCCTAAAATTGGGCATTTTGAGTTTGCTTAGTTGTACTCATAAAACACACTGTTCATAACACATGTGTATCTCAAGTAGCTGGCACGTATCTTCAATGCTGACTCTTCACTTTGTAACACAAACCACTTGCTACAAAACCATGGGCTTTATTCTTATTCTCTTGTTTTCGTTTGTTGATATATTTCCACATTTCCTTATCTCTAAAGATCAGAGACACTTTCTCTCTCACTCTCCTAAAAACCTACCTGTTGAACCTCGCCGGCGTAACCAGACGTCTCTCTCTCCCTCCCTCCTCCGATCTCCGATCTCCGATCTACCGCCCGTCAGAAACCCTAAATGGGCGGCAGCTCCGTCTCCCTCTCTTCTCCGATGTAGCAGCCGGCAAGATTAAGTCCGTCTCTCTCTTCTCCGATCTATCTCATCTAGGGTCTCTTACCCTTCAACCGCCGACGTAGGACCCCGTTAACATAGAAGCAACCATACGGTTGCTCCGTTTTCGTTGAGGAAACTATGTCAAGGGCGACTTAGCAATGGTTGGTCGGATCTGGAGATGGCGGCGTCGCCGCGAGCCGGCGGAACCCTAGCCTCAGTTCACGGCTGCTGCCGCCGTGGGTAGACGTATTTAACGTTCACAAACATTGTGACGTTTCTTTCGCGAGTTACGGAGACGAGACAACCACGAGGTTGCGCTGCCCCATTCTTAGGAGGAAGATCTGGCCGAATTTCCTTGCGAGATCGGTTAAATTCCAGTCATTGAGCTCATCGCCGACTTGAAGCCAGTTGCCGAAAATTGGAACAGGAATGGGGCCCGGAGGGAGCTTGAATTTCTTACCACGGTGCTTAGAGGAGGACATCCATGGCGGATTGCGGTGGTGGCCGGTGACGGAAAATGTGAAACGGAAAGTTAATTTATAGAGGTGGCGATTGAAGGGGGTTGGTGGTGGCGTCAGCCAGTTTTGACGGGAGTTATACAAATTCGTTTTTTCCATTGCATAAAAATGTAAATTTAATTATTCAAAGTTGCTAACCCATAAAAGTTAGAAATTCTAAATTATCTATATTTAAAATATGAATTTGATAAACTTTCTCAAATGTTTTGTTAATTCAAAACCATCTAAATTTATCAAAATAATATTATCTACGTTTTCGTTAAAAGAAAATTAGGTTTTTATATAAAAAGTATATAAGAAAATGATCCAACAGAATATATAATTTGTTTATTTACAGTTCAAATCAGTTATTTTGTGTAAACTTTTAGAAAGTAATTTATGAACAAAAGAATGATAGATTTGTCGTTCAATCTTTTAATACAATAGTAAACTGAAGGTATAACTTTTTTTATTTATTTATAACCTTTTATGATTTGATAAATCAAAGGAAAAGATTATACTCAAGTATGTGATGGATCAGATGTTTAAAAATTGCAATTAGTCAAATTTTGTTCAACTGTGTAGATTGAAGAAAGTAAGAACACTAAATGAGATCAAATGCTTCAATATTATTAATTTGAGAGAAAAGTAATTAAAATTGATGAATGAAAAGGACGAATGATAAAACTAAACTAACCACCTGAACTAATCGGCTTATTATGACTACTAATACAATAAAAAAAATTTGTTGCAATCCTAACTACTATATACACAAAAATTTTTACAGAAACACAGAAATCCTCTACACAAGAGGATAGCAGGAGGAAGAAGGCTAAAAATGTCATTTCAGAGTGACTATTAGATATATTTCTTTTCTGCCGAAATAGATTCTAACTACTTATGTAATGCTACTTATAACACCTATGTGATGCTAATTACTTATTTCAACTTTAATTCTCTGTTACATCATTAGACTTAACAGAATTACACCCGAAAACGAGGCCTCGCCCGCCGCAACATGCAGGTCGCAGGTCTCGTTATGTATCATTACAACAAAAGATTGAATATTTAAGGGCTCATTCTAATGAGAAGTATTCATCCACATTTGGTTCAAATCTACTACCCTGGTCTTCACCATATGAATATAACTAGCCTAATGAACCACTTGTGTCAAATCTTCTATACAGATGAAACTTGCTTTCAGATTACAAAGAAATGAAAATGGAAAGAAACTTGTATTATATGTTGTTTTCATCTTGCTGAACTAGAACCCAAACACATCCTATTTTGGGATTGTGTTTCGCTTCGATTTCTCTTGATATTTCGCAAGTGAATACCACAAACCACCCAGGGTATTAATAACCAACCCACTAACATTCAGAAAGTGTACTTGAACTCCTCCCAGTAAGAAGAACCCGAGCGTCTGACCCACCAATAAAAAATCAAGTTAGGTACATTTCATAAATAATCAAAACTAGAATTGGCAATTCCAGACCCATATAGTTAGAAGTAAAGCTTAAAATCAAGTAACACTTGTTACCGGAAAAAAAAAGGGAAGCTTGAAATCACCTTTAGTGTATTTTTATTGCATAAAACGTCCTAAATCATTTTACAAAGATTTAGATTGTTACTGGAAAAGAAATATAATTTTGTAATCATACTTGATACAATAATTACTTATAAAAATCTTTAAAATGTTGGAGAAGAGGTGTTTCAGGTCAACTCCAACCCAACCCATTTTGTCTCTAACCAACCCGCCTATTTTGCCACCTCTAATTAGAACTAGTTCATTAATGAAGAAAGCCATGGTTGCTTACAGTAGATCCAACGCCTTTGAGGACTCCAACAATGGTTGTAGTAAGGGCGGAGTTGACTATTGTACATAGAAACATAGTGTAGTTCAAGATTATTCCCATCACCAATGAAAGAACAAACATCACAAAAAAGTATACTGAAGCACTCTGTTACATGAAACAAAGAAAACAACCCAAAATTAGCTGCAGATTTAACACAACAAGATTGGGTTAGCTTTTATTATAAAAATGAGTATACCCAAATAATTTATACTCTTTCCTTGCATTTCAAAAGATAAACCAAAAACATCTTTTTTTACTGTATTCATCAAATACAAGAATTAAGATCCTAACCTTTGCGTATAATAAAGAGAGCGAACTTGGGAATTCTCCGGTAACTATGATGAGAAATACCAGAAATGGCAAGGATAAAAGGCTATTGTAGAACATGATTTCAATAGATGAAAGCCCGTCTTCAGCACCCGATCTTTCTACCAAGACAAGGTACATTGTCTGCATATTGCATCACAATGTCATTCCTACTGGATAAACATAAATAGTTTTTGGTACAGGTTGGGTTGATGTGGAAGGCTTTTTGTCCACTTTTTTAAATCTGCTTAAAAGATAACAAGTGTGGTAAATATAATCACATAAACTATATTATTACAACATTTATCTAATTTTTGGATAAAGTGATTAAGGAGATTGTAAGCATTGAAAATACACTTTGGCTGACTTTCAAACCTTTTGACCAGTTTCCTTTTTTAATATTTTGGTTTGTCTCATCTGACCGGTCAGGGATAAAACATAACCCAATTCGACTAACTCACCTGGAAGAAGACAGAGACAAGAGCCATGATGTATCCAAGCATGTCAAAGGAAAAATCTCCGAGTGCAGCAATCATTACCCCCGCAGCAGTTAATGACACAGAAAGAATTACCTGTAACCAGAAGCAAAGCAAAAGGGTCAAAAAGTTGGTTCAATTTCTTTTTAAAAAACAATCAGCATTTATATCATTGGTTCTTTTTTAGTTTTGTGAATAAGTAATATATGTGTAATATGGTTACAAATGCTATTATTACAACAAAACTAATGATACAACTATTGCAATAATGCCATTTATGAAATAGCGAACACTTTAGTATTTTAGGTGACTTATAAACGTGTTCATCTGTTTCAGTTTGACCCATTTTTTTTAACTGAATGTTTTAGTATTATCCATAACAACTGTTATCAGCATTATATAACCAAATTAACCCATTTTCACATAAATGGATTCATTTTTCCACCTCTCATGGTTTTTTCATATTATTTGGCTCAATTTGCAGCATAAGGCTAATGCTTGGAATGAACTATGAAGTATAAAGAAAGCCAAAACTAAGAATAATTTATATACCTGAAAACCTAATGTAAAGGATTTGAGACTATGTGCGATCACACCAGTGTGTGTTTGTGTATCAAAATCACCAAGGAGAAGCTAATAACATAAAGTTCATTTCTACTATGAAGTGTTAACAATCAAACTTCTTAAATTTGGTTATTAGCTAGTCAGATCAAATATATGAACACAACAAAATAATTATTAAATGGAACAGTAATGAACTTTAAGATAACATACACATAACGGAATGCAATAATTTACCTGTTTTGAGT
Organism: Deinandra increscens subsp. villosa; assembly: GCA_039602395.1. Taxonomy (NCBI): domain Eukaryota; kingdom Viridiplantae; phylum Streptophyta; class Magnoliopsida; order Asterales; family Asteraceae; genus Deinandra; species Deinandra increscens. Next base: position 129,810,687 of record JBCNJP010000007.1, on the reverse strand, counting down.
GTGTTCCCTTCTTATAAAAGAGCCCAGCTATTAATACAGCCAGAGGTGTTAACCGTTTTATAGCAATGTACATTGGAATATTAACCCCTTTCAAACTTGCTAAAGCAAACGCCACATTTGCATTATAAAAGAGTGAAACAAGAACAAGTTTTTTTGCAGTATCAACGTTTAACGCTTTGGCTCTTGTCCATCCCATTCCTCTTCCAAAATGTATGAGTAATGCGGTTGCCAGTTGCTGAAAAGTTTCCAAAAATAAATACTCGTAAACAAGAGGTAACGCGAATGATCTAACAAAAATTGTGAAGATTAATGTACTTAGTATTACCTGTAATGTAAGAAGGGTCATTGAATATGCATACTCCATGACAACTGCTTTGTTTATGAAAACCATGGCCATTGATGCAATTCCATATGATAATGCAGCAAATAAACTACATGGTAGATTAGCATAATGACTTTATCAGGATACATTCACTTGAAACTTAAGCTCTCGCTACTGCAGTTTTCAGGTGTGGATCTATGTAGCCATAACCGGTGTCACGTGCAAAAAAAATTGAACTTTTTAATGTGTTATTTATATTACATCTTATCCTTAAATTTTTTTGAAAATATAAGAAAATGTCTATTTTTTCTCCTACATAAACATCTAAAACACTCGTTTATACCATTTTCTTTTAATACTTTTGGATTACTTGTGCCTGAGGCCGTAGAGTTACTTAGTAGACTTCAATGGGTCATGCATGGTTATGTTATGAACGTAGTTTTTAAAAGACTTAGGATTCAGGATTGTCATCCGAAAAAGGTCCAGTTTTCCTTGTATTTCGATGTAAACTTTTATTCAAGGGTTAAAGGGTTTATATAGCTAAAAAAACCTTTAATTTCAAGGGATAAATATAAAGAATTGGTAAATATACCATTCCATTACACATATATGGTTTATTTAAGGATAAAGAATGTGATATGAAATGCTTTTTAAAAGCTTTTAAATTTATGGATAAATATGTTCTTTTTTGGTAGATTATAAAGATAGAAACTCTATTGTGAATGCTATGTATGTATAAATAAATACTCAATTAAAAACCATAAGAAAGCAAAAAGTGTACCAGTCCAACAGAACCCAATAATAAATATTCAACCCCAAAACAAACAGTTTTTTCACCATAAGCAGTTCTACAAACATCAATTACATACATTGTTAATTAACATACTCCTAAACACAACAGTAAATCAAGAACCGATCCAACAGATCAGATCAGACAAATTGATCAGTTACAAGTAAAAAAACAAGATTGCATAAACCAAATCCAACAGCTAAATTCACAAATGATCAAAATTGAGAAAGATCGAGCTAACCTGAGATAAGGAGGCGTCGTCTCTTTGTCCATTTTAATGATGAAAAGAAACGGTTGATACAACGGCAGCAGTTTCAGCAAATTTTGATGAAAAGGGTTGGCGATTGAAGATCTAACGGGTTTTATTTCATCGAGTGAATTGGGGGTACTACTGCCCGCACCACATTAGGTTTAGCAGTAGTAGTAGGGAGGCAGAGAGTCAAGCAACTGGATGATTTCTCATGAATGAAAGAAGTTTAGGTAAATCGACGTTTGGGTTTTGGGGGAGATCAAATTGAGTGGCATTTGGGGATCTGCAGTTTGGGGATTGTTTTTGGAGTTTGGATCTCCGTTTAATTACCTTCGGGTTTTTTTTTTTTTTTTGAACGGTCAATGAATGCCCCGGAAAACCTGGGGACTATTTACACCAGTTGAGCTCATTTCAGGGAAAATCCACCTCCGCGAGCGGCCGGGTGGTAAAACCTGGGAGCTCAGGGATCGAACTTGTAACCTTTCAGCCCCAAGTCTCCCCTCATCGCAATGCCCCTTCCAAAGTGTTGCCCGTAAGAATCGAACCTGTGTCTCAAGTAGAGAACACAAGCTTCTTACCACTACACCACAATGGAAGTTGCAATTACCTTCGGTTAAAAGATAATTTTATTGCAACTCAAAAGTAAGTGGACACTTTGCTAAAAAGTAGAAAATAAGGAGAATAATCATGTGTGTCACAGAAAAGCTTAGGTCTAGAACCATTTTGGGTATAACAACAATTTTGTAATTATACCAACAAAGTGTTAAATTGAAAGCAATGCAAAAGAAAATAAAAAAATCAGGACTAAAACGGTGTTGGTATCACATTATGATTTATAACTACGCCAATAGAGCATAAAATGATAACTTTAAAAACAATGATATTTAATATCATGGTTAAAGTAACAATCATAACATAATTCATTGTTTTAATAATGAGAAAAAATATCTAGAACAAACATGTGTGATTGCTTGCAAAAAGTAATTATGCATCACACACATGTTGTTTAGTCATCAAGACTACAAGTGTGTGATCAACACAAGTGTCTAGTACATAATGAAGATTTGATTACTCAAGAGGATGCATAACAAGTCAAAGATGTTTAAAGTTTAAATCGAAATATCTTCTGAATTAAGAGACATCAAATGAATTCAATGTTTTTAGAGTCGGATCGGTGAGACCAGACTTAGAACCGGACTGGTAAAACCAGACTTAGAAACTGAACGACGTTATCATTAACTTAAAATATTTTAAAGTATATTTATAAAACTTTCATAACAAAATATGATCTAGTTTAGTTATCATTTATTCAAACATGATATAAATTTTAAAAGTTGTAAGTGTTAGGGTTATTTATTTCTAAAAACTAGTTATAAAATCTGTATTTACGTGTTATATGTTTTTTGAGATTTTGCTTTTAGTTAATTTATAACTTGTCATGATAACTATAACAAATAATAAGCAAATTCATAACATCAAACTCATCTTAGTAGAGTTGTACTTTCTAAATCCTCATCTTTAATCTTCATGTTCTAGTGTTCCACATCGCTCCCATTAATATTTCCAAGCCCTTCCTCTCTCTATATGACTATTCGTAGTGGGTTTTATGGGGAGCGTCATCAAACCCTATAGCACCCCAAACACCACTACACCCCCTTAATATAGCGCCCCACCCCCCCCCCCCCTCTCTCTTGTAATTGGCTCAATTTTAAAAGCTCTGATATCATTGGTCTATATTTTCTGATTATTAATTTTTTTTTAAATAAGGGCTTTAGAGGAGGGGGGGGGGGCTCCATCCACTATACCATTTTGCACATGGAGCCCCTTGCTGACTGGACCGCCACGTGTCAAGAAACGTTCAAGGGCGAGACTCTACCACCACACATAGCCTAAGAAGGAGTCAAACACGCACAAGAATCAAACTCGGTTATTGGTGCTAAAGCAGTTTGAACATGTTATGCAAAATTCACCATGTTCAATCACTCGATGGTTAAAACCCTTGAACCGAAACGAAGAAGCGTCTAATTCCGATTTAACCGGCTGGTCTAGTCCAATTTTTAAAACACTGAATGTATAAAAAAATATGTTAATTATAAAAAACTTATTTTTATATTAAATCAAGTCATTTCACCAAGATATTTTATAATACATATACTAAGGAGTTGTCTTTCAAACAACCTAAGTGTCTAGCTTGCTTGGAAAACACAAGCTCACCCAAAGTGGTATTAAAGATTTCTAAATGGGAATAGCCACCTTTGCTTATAGTTACGTAAGAAAAGTCCTCTGCTTTCAATCAAGTGTGATAATAAAGCTATCTAGAAATGAGGTGAAATGACAATAGTGTGATGAAGGATAACCTTCAACATTTAAAGAAAGTCACAAAAAAGTAAGCTCGATGTCGTCGGTCAATCCCACGATTGAACGTGGAATGACCGGCCTCTAGGCTCATTTTTGTCTTGTCCTTTCTAGAATACCAAGGCATTGTTCAACGTCACCTTCACCTCTTTTGCTCTATAAATTCAAATATCTCTCTTGATTCCTTCATTACTCGAATAGTATTTGAAGAAGAGATCAAGATCAAATTTAAGATCAAAATCAAAAAGCAAAAAGAATTAGTCGTGCTTCAACTTTCACTTTCTTCATTCTATTTTGTATAAACGGCACCCCTTCACTAAAAGGTGTTTAGTGAAGTCATTTGTATAGGTGGTCATTTTTCCTTGTTAAAAAGTCAGACATAAAAGATGACCACTTCCTTGTAAAAAGTAAGACGAGAGATTGTAAAGATGAACTATTTTATACATAAATTATAACATGGTCATGGGGATTCTATTCATTTTCGCTCTCGCCTTCAAACAACGTGCCAATGTCGATATCAACTTTCACGAAAATCCGTTACCACTTTATGAATACTTTTTCAAGCACAGTAGGAGAACTCAACTCAACCATTTTGCAAATTCTAACCCGTTCTCCCTTTAGGTTGATTTCACACTTGGTAAGATCAACTACAAGTCTAGAGTCTTGGATTTTATCTTTCAATAATTAAACATACTTCTACGTTTATTAATCCCATTATTTCATTTTCCTATTTGACGATTACAGCTTCCCTTACATATATATAACTAGCATTTCAACCACATACGATTCATACTAGTTATGACAAATAAGAATGCTTTTAAAGCTAAACAATTTAATAGTCAATAGATATCTTGGTTATGCAACCCCAAATAAAAGGACAATAAGCCCATACCTACACTTCTCTTTCATGCAATGGTCACCAGTCACCACGTACTAATGGTGATTATATAATCCTTGTCAACCTACAACTTGTGTAATTCCACTTACAATTCCACATGTCAAACCTCATTAGAACAATTCATGAATGATAGGTAACTACTACCATTGAAATATCCTCCACTATTAACATAACTTTTAGAGTTCCTTTGCAACAAAACTTATAGTTTAACTAAATCATCCGTCACTTTTAAATCTACCAATTAAATGGCTATTAAATAATTAAACCATCGGGGATTTCGATTAAAATATTCAACTCGGATTTGAGATGTTACATGAGTGGGGCACGATACCTTGAAAATTAGTTAAGCAACGAATCAAGAACTGATTATTTCAACACCATACGACCACCAATAGATAAGGATTTAACCTTCCATTGAGATATAAGACCAAAAATGTCAAATACTGACTTCTAATTTTTTGCTATGTTCATGTTGGCACCGACTTGAAGACCAAGATGAGTAAAAAGGAAGGAGCCATGCTATCATCTCAGGATGCCCCCGTAAACTGCGACTTAACATTGTCCACTCCAATTCCAAATAACTTGCTTTTCTACATATTAACCTTTAGTCATGAGATTGGATAAAAGTATCTTAGACCACGTCTCAGGTTATTTGCATTAAACTCCTACCATTCAACTAAGAAGATAACATCATACGCATATAAAAGGTTGACAAAAGTGGCCGTTGTTAGGAGTATGAATGTCATGAAAGATCACAACTGACATGCCCGATTCATAAAGTTTGATAGGGCATTCATTGCAATAATGAAGAGAAACTGCGAAAGAGGATCGCCTTGTTGGACCCTTCTAAAACATTAAAATTTATTGGTAGTACAATTGTTAACCAATACAGAGGCCTGGGCACTCTTAAGGCAGCCCTTGATATCCACACACGGCATTTAGATGGAAAATTCATCTATGGAATTATCGACTCAAGAAAACCCGGTTGGCATTCTTTTCTTTAATTTTTGTAATAAAAGTATACAAAATGCCCCTTGCTCATAAATAAGATATTGCCTTAGGAAGACTAAATCAAAAGTTATGGTGTTAGAAATTGAATTGAAAAGACTTCTAACTTTAAATATAGAAACAAAATACATACTTTCAACAAAGGCTTTTGTGATTTAAATAATACATATCTATTTTAAACTGATCTTGAAAAGACTTCGGTATTTAAAATTGCATTTCGTCCTCCTCTTAACCTCTTTTATATTTATACACGATACATCTGTAAATAAAATATTGGATGGTCCTTGGCCAATGAGTACTCATTCAACGACTTTTATGATTCTAAATATGATTCAAATCACCATCACACCCACCAATAATACACATCTTCTCTGAATCAAACGACATCACGGGCCCTGATCATAAAATTAATGACCTTTATCGTTTCCCCCAGATCGATCCACTACAAAGACCCCCTACACTTGACCCAAAATACACATTTTCCACTTCTTCATGGGGTTTAAGTTTAACATTAAACTATTGTCTCCGAAACTTTTGATCAAGATTTATGTTGTTTGTGTCTTTTGTTTCTGTTATTTGCTGAATTCTCATGGAGCCCAGGTTGCAGCTTTCAAGGACCATAGATTGCCACCAAAAGTCTCTCAACAGCCTTACAGGACTGCATATCATTTCCAGCCTCCCAAAAACTGGATGAATGGTACAACTTTGTTTGTAGTTGTTTGTTGCTAGTTTATGTTTTTTAGTTGGCTAACCTATGTGTTGTGTTTCATGTTCTTTTTCTTGGTCTACTTGTTCAAATGGTTGCTGATGGAACTTGCAGATCCCAATGGTAAAAACTAAATCAACAATCTTTTATACCCTTCATTTTGGACCATTTATGGTGCATTTATTGGTTTTGTTGTTTATAATGTAGGACCAATGAGTTATAAGGGAGTTTACCATTTTTTCTATCAGTATAATCCATATGGTCCATTATGGGGTAACATATCATGGGGTCATGCAATATCATATGATCTTATTAACTGGGTACATGTTGATATCGCTCTTAGCCCGAACAAGCCTTACGATATCAACGGGTGCTTTTCCGGATCCACCACGATTCTACCAAATGGTGAACCCGCGATCCTGTACACAGGTGTTGATACCAATGGACACCAAGCGACAAACTTGGCGTTTCCTAGAAACGTATCCGACCCGTTACTAAATGTATGGGTAAAATCTCCGCGTAATCCTATACTGAGTCCTCCGGATGGAGTTGACCCGGAAATGTATAGAGATCCTTCGACGGGTTGGTTGGGTCCGGATGGGGAATGGAGGTTTGTGATTGGAAGTCAGGTTGATAATCAAGGATCAGCAATTCTTTACAAAAGTAAGGATTTTAGCACTTGGGTCAGGTCTTCGAGCCCGTTACACTTCTCTAACAAAACAAAAATGTGGGAATGTCCTGATTTCTACCCTGTTGTTGTTGATGGGAAGAAAGGGCTTGATGCATCTGCTCAAGGGAAGAACATTAAGCATGTTCTGAAAGCTAGTTTTAATAACTCTGATTATTATGTACTGGGGAATTATGATCCGAAAACCGACCAGTATGACACTGATGTCGACTTTCTGGACAGTAAAGCCTCGTTTCGGTATGATTACGGGAGGTTTTATGCTTCAAAATCTTTTTATGATGGTGAGAAGAAGAGAAGGATATTATGGTCATGGGTTAATGAAGGTGACAGTGAATCAGATGCTAGTTAATAGGGGCTGGTCTGGCCTTCAGGTAAATCAAGACTTGTTTTCCTTTCCATGTGTTCAAAACTAGCAGTTTGGGTTAGGTCGGGTTGGGTCAGGTCGGGTCGGATTGGGTTAACAAGCAAACACTTTTTTGTAAGTTTCTTAATTTAACTTAGATAACTAATCTGATTATAAAAAAGTATATCAATAAATACATTTGTAACAGTTTTCAACTAGTATAAAGTGTTCTCCCTTTTGAATTGTTTCCTTTTATAGTTTAACCCGTTAGAGATAAAACATAATTGAAATCAATCCACTGACTTTTAAACAGGCTGAAATTATAACGTCTAAATGTGAAATGTAACGAATTTTCAGACAATTCCCAGGAGCATCTGGCTCAGTAAAAGTGGAGATCAGTTAGTGCAGTGGCCCGTCAAGGAACTCGAAAAACTACGAACACAGAAAGTGCATTTCGAGAACAAAGAACTCAAGGGTGGGTCCATGATTGAAATTTCTGGCATCACAGCTTCACAGGTGATCACTAAATCTAATCTTGTATTAGTTAAGGCATATCAAGAATAAAGAGTTCATAACTTCATATGGACTTATTTGACTTCAAAGGTCAAACAAAACGCTTTACAAATCGAAATTAAATACGCATTTAGTCACTAATTAGATGGTTAATAGATTCTGTAGTAGCTTTTACCATTCATATATATCCATTTACTAAAAAAAACAGACCAAAAAATCATTTACTCTATATCAGGTTTGTAGCTGCAAAGTAGTTCATTTGACCTCGATAGTCAACAAGTTACATAAACTCAAATGAGTGATAACTTTGTAACTTACCTCTTCTTGTAGGCTGATGTAGAGATTGCATTTAGCTTGTCGAATCTCGAAGAAGCTGAGCAGTTGAGTGCTGAAGTAGTTGATCCCCAAATTCTTTGCAGACAAAAGAATGCTTCAACAAGTGGCAAGTTTGGGCCTTTTGGTTTGCTGGTTTTGGCTTCCAAGGACCTGAATGAACACACTGCAGTCTTTTTTCGTGTTTTTAAAACTGCTGACAGTTTTCGAGTGCTCATGTGTGCTGACCAAAGCAGGTTTTTTGTCCAAAGCTATTAACTTTTATACATAACAAGTGATTCAAATGTGAATAAAGAACTTATGAATAACTAGAAAGCCACTTAATGCTGCTGTTTTGTTGCTGTTTCTTCTTAAAACAGGTCGTCTGTAAGACCAAAGGTCGACAAATCGATCTATGGAGCTTTTCTTGCGCTTGATCCTCGAAATGAAAAGATTTCCTTGAGGACCTTGGTATTTTTATTACCAGTTTTAAAATTATTTTGGGTTGGCATATCTAGCCTGTTTAAAAAACGGGCCGTGTTCCTGTTGACCCGTTTAACCCACCAACCTATTTGGTGAAAATAGGTCGTCCCACAATCCCGTTTCTTACCCGTTTAACCCTTTTACTTACAAACTTACTTCCTAACTAAAGTTTACAACTTGGTTATTACCCTCCAATCCACGAACCCGTTTGACATGTTTAGATAAACGGGTTAAACGGGTCGTGTTCAAGATACGATTCGGTTAAAAAAAGTTTCTTTACAAACTAACTTCCTAACTAAAGTTTACAACTTGGTTATTACCCTTCAATCCACGAACCTATTTGACATGTTTAGATAAACGAGTTAAACGGGTGCATGTTCAAGATGCACGATTTTACGTTTTTTGCAAATCGGTTAACTTTTTTTTTTATACGAATAAAAGTATGGGTCGTGCCGCAACCCAACACCATTGACACACCTAATTTTGTATGATTTATGTAAAGCTTCCCCATTTAACCATATCATATATGTGTATTTGCAGATAGATCACTCCATTGTTGAAAGTTTTGGTGGAGGAGGGTTAGTGTGTATCACAGCAAGAGTTTATCCAGAAATGGCAGTTGAAGAAAATGCACATCTTTATGCATTCAACAATGGCAGCCAGAGCTTGAGTATTTCAAGTCTAAGTGGTTGGAGCATGAAGAAGGCTCAAGTTGTTTCCATAAGGAAAAGAAGAAAGCCCATTAAATAAAAGAACCCTTGTTTTGGATTCATTAGTTTACAAATTCTAGCCCATCTAAGCAAGAGTATGGCATCATAAAGTGTACTTGTGGTTAAAGCAAAGCTTCCACAAAAGTTGTTTGTTTAATTAGTTTGGATTTCAGTTTTAAGAGTTGAATTAGTGACAAGTGGTTCTAAATTCTAATTAGCAGCATAAGTTTTTTGAACTATCAATAAAATATTGGAATTGAGATCGTAAACAACTTAAAGATATGCAGTACCGGCAGAGGCGGATCCGACGACCTCCGGCAGCGAATCCGGCAGGTGTTTTGAGTGTTTGTAACCGGAGAGAGAGATGTTTTCAAGATTGCGGATTGGATTGGATTGGATTGGGGTAAAAAAATTTAGGTTATGGGAGTTTGACTAATGGACTTATGGGAGTTGGGCTGTGGTTAAATTAATATTGGGCTTATATTTATATATGGGGTGTACAAACAAATTTGTTGGTTTAAATCGCTTCGGATTGCCGGATTGGGTCAGCAAAATTTAAAACCTGTTTTCTTTTTTTTTTTAAAAAAAAAAAAAAAACTGGTTTGGGTTAGGAACAAGTTTCTGTAAGGGGCGATCGAGTTGATATTTATTTGGTTCGGGTAATACCAGGTTGGAACCGATATAAATATGTAAGTGTTTAGTTGGGTCTGATCAGATTGACGGGAAATTGATGTGAAAGATATTTTAAAGTTTTTACGCATTCATTTTGTATTTATGTCTTCTTTACGATAATAGTCATTTTGTGTTTTTGTTTTCTTACATCTGAATCTATATTAAACAAAAGCGTACAACTTGAAAAAGATAATATACACGACATCAAGTCGTCATGTCGGTGCTAAACTCTTTGGATTCAGTAATGTAATTGTTTTATAAATCCGTATTATCACTGCGACAACACCGGTGCTAAACTCTTTGGATTCAGATCGGGATTATGCCAACAATTATAAACCACAATACGTCAATACAGATCTTTTTTTCCAAGTTGTGATCGCTTTATTTTATACAAGTGGATTATTAATATCACCATATATATGCTAATCATAGTAAGAAAGAGTGTAAATCTAATTAAGAAAAAGAATCAAGAAATGGATGAAATGATAAGAAGGAGCCTAAGGAGTACACTGTTAGATCAAGGAGACGCAGAAACAGTGTGATAAATGAAACCAAAACAACTAAAAAAAGGCAAAAACACTATATAAGTAACTATAAAGAGAGTAAATAATCACCAACCAAACAAAGTTATCATAAACAAAGATGTCAAACTAGGGCCTTCAAAAATGATCAAGTGTTGAAAACTAAGAATTAATACTGAGGGTAAAAAGGAATTATAATCCATTAATATGACATAAAAATAGTTAAGTAATCAAGTTTACGAAAATGATAGGATTAGTCCTCCAGGTTTGTTTAAATAGGAACAAGTTTAGATAATGACATGATTGGTCCTCCACGTCAGCAGATACTAACGGTGTTAGTTCTTTTCAGAAAAATTATTAAAAAGAATAGGGTGTAAAGATTAGTCTGTTGTATTACAAAAAAGTAAATGAGATTATTACCGGCCAATAACGAATAGGTAACATTATTTAAGTCTATTTTTCCTTTAAATAAAACATTCTAACTCTTGAAATTATGATATGATAACAAAATATGCAATTGGTAGCAGCTAAAGTACCATTTGAATAAACATTATAAAGAAATGGTTTATGTCATTACATAACAATATATGTAAATGGTACCAAACCAAATCATTCGTAACACTCAACTTTGAGCATCGATAGCTCATTCATTATAGCTTTGATTTTGAACACGGTTTGGCTTGTTACGAAGGACTCACGAAGAGAACATGAACCCGCAACTAGTAATTATATTAACCATAGTAACATATAAGTATTGTGTTCAAAGTTACCGAAAAACCCCCATTTTAAATAAAATTTTACAACAGAGTTTTCCTCAAGAAAAAAAAACCAACATGCTTTCCATAGTAAACAAAGCATAACAATAGGACTCTAAATGAACCAAACTGAACCGAATGGAGCCTAACAATAGAATTATAAATATACCGAACTGAACCGAATGGAGCCTTATTCATATTCGTTTATTTAGCATTGAATGTGTTCATGAACATATAGACATTTGACCCATTGTATCTTGGTGTACGTGTAATTGTCTTCCTCCTTTGAAACTCTAGAGTTCAAATCTTGCGGTGGGCATTTGGCCCAATGGTATCTAAGTGTGGGATTGGTGCTTCCTCATTTAGAAGTCGAATGGTTAAATCCTATAGTAATCAGGTTAGATAATTTTAGCAGTAGATTAGATGTCAGTAAAAAAATGATAATGGAATTGTAATCCATCATCATGACAATCATCAGCTACCGCTCATTGCCACCCCGATGTGGCCAGAGTGGAGTCGTAGGCGAAAAGGGTGGTCATGGGGGTGGAGGATGCGGCGTTGTTAGTGGAGAGGAAAGAGCAACATGAGTGATCATGGTGGGGGTGGCAAGGACAATGGTGGACTTGGGAACGATGACGAGGATGATAGCTGTGTGTCGAGAGTGTATAGTCAAAGATTTTTGTTCCTATGGTTAGTTCATTCATAATTTGAAAAGAATGTACGTTTGAATGTCTTTACATGAAGAATTTGAATGAAGTAATTCAAGTTTCAATTCTTTTTAAACCAAACGCATTAAGACTGTTATTTAGATTTTAAATTTTCTTATCAATTTCTATAGAACATACAACTTGAGAAATGAAATTTAGATTTTGTGAGGGTAGAAAGTGTAATTCTCATATTCTCAAGGTTTGGGCAGGAGTTACAACTATCGGATAAATACAGGGGTCAATCTTGTAACTTTTTTAATTCGTAATTAACGGCCGGGTAACAACTTGAAAACGGGTTAGAATTCGGGTTAATGGGTTGTTGATTACCGTTAGTTGTTAGACTATAAATCAAGCTGTCTTAGATCAGATTTTGTGTACTTTTTCCTTTGATTTGTAATCATCTATCATTCAATAAAGTTTGTCATCGTTTTCGTTCAATTTCTCATCTGATTCGAGTGTTAATTTCTAACAGATTTCAATTAATCGAATTCCGTAAAAACACATCAAAAGTTTTAAAAAATGAGAACGGCCTATAAATTCCAATCGGATTTTATTGTATTTTTTAAACAATTTTAACATCCCAAATTTTCAATAATATCTTTGGGCGGAGCATGTCTTCTAGCCCCACATAATGCACACCACATGACACTACAGATTAATGAATAATCATCTCACCCGTCACCATAACTCAACAAACATGAGTTTCCTTCTCAAACATCACTCCCGCCACTGTTGCGTAGGCGTCTCCTACCATATCATGACAGCCCTCGCCCTCGATCGGGATGATGATCTCTCGGTCGATGGGCTTCTACATGACTACATCATAACAATGCTCGTTAGACACCATTATTAACTAATTAGGGGAACCTTAATTGGAGTAAAGGTTATAAGATTGCGGTCATGTGACATGAATGTCGTGATGCAAGGCAATGTTGTGTGCGTCACGCCTACGCTTGACGTGACACCCTCAAACCCTGCATAAGCATGGGCGAAGCATTGAAGGGATCGGAGGGGGCGACCGTCCCCGCGGTTTTTTCAGCCAGAAGCACTGATATTCACGATTTTTTGTAAAAAAAAAATTATATGTATTGAGTATCGCCCCCTCGGTAAAAGTTTTGAGCCCCGTTCTCTTGGGGTTTTCTTTCAAGATTCGTCACTATGCACAAGCAAATATTTGATGAACTAACCAATAACATTATGAACTCTCGTGAGAACAAAGTTAGCACACAATTGGTAGTCGATCTAAAGGGTCACACTCACTTTGAAACTATTTGTCACAGACTCATTTTATTGAAGTTTACTATTTTCGTCCTGTCTTCATCCTAACTCCCAAGTGTGATAACGAGTTAACTTGCAGCCCACACGTTAAGCAGCTTCCCATGTAGACCCATTCTTTGACTCATCACATCTTGCCAGAATCAATCAATCTTCTAGCCAGATATATCTCACTAAGGGACACACACAATCTCATAATAGTAAACTTTGTGATCTTGTAAAAATCTTACGCTTACAAGAACAATCAATGGACTTTTTTAATGTGAATAACAAAAGGGCTAATCTAGGAAAATACCCATTTGACCTTTTTTTTATAAAAATGTTCATTTTTATTTTGCATTCTCTAAATGACCATGACCCCAACAGCCAATAAAAAGCAGCCATGTTAGCACCGATGCAAAACATTCTTTGCCACGTGTCACTAAAAGAGCCACTTACAAGCCGTCACATAGGCAAGACGACAACTACGTCAAGCTCACATGGTCAACCTCCCAATCATTGAATATTCCTAGGGCCTACGCGTCACCCAATCAGATCCTACCACATGTCCCAGAAGGCAAAGTTTAGCCGGCGACAAAGCTTAGAAGACAAAGTTTAGTCGGCGGCAAAGTTTGGTAGGCAAAGTTTGCATTTTTAGTTTTTAGTGTTTTGGGACACGTGACGGTTGGTGATTCGTTGAAATGTATAGAACTATAGAATATCCAATGCTTACGTGGCATGCTGTGATTAGCCCAACTTGGTCAATGGTCGTATGGATAAGACACAAAATTGATGGGCATTTTATTAAAAACCTTACTGATAGTGGCTAAATTGGTGATTTTCCTATAATAAAATATAACAATCAAGTTTATTAAAAGCTAATAGTTACTTGTCCAATTCATGTTTTCTAAAAACCATGAGGCTCACCTAACACTGTTATACTATTTTCTATTTGTATGAATAAAACAGAAGATATAACCATTATCAAATGACCCCTTAGCTGTCTCCGTATTATTAATGTAATGAAATATAAACAACTAGTTGTTTAATTATTAAGTTACATAAAAAATAAAATATTAAAAATATATAAAAATGATGAAATAGTGACGAATAGTATGCTTTTAGGGGTTGATAGGAATTGATGAATGAATATAGAATGATATGCATGGATATTATTTTATTACAAAAAAGATTATTTATATTTTTGCCTTTTGGGGATGAAAAGGGAATCAAAGTAGCAGGTTTCCATGAGCATGTCTGTCTCTTGGAATTTAGATCACGTGACTCTCTTTCTGGTTGCATGCATTCATAACAACTCAATTTTACTTCTTTCAAGAAACTAAATTGTATGCAATCATCTCAAGTTAAAGGCAACCAATCCAAATTATATATAAAATCTGGAAAATATCATGCAAGCAATCATAAAAGGTTAAACACGTATAAAAAATCGTTTTTGTTGATGTTGTTTATATCAAATTTATAAAAAATGAAATTATCTCTAAAGATAATTTATTTATGTTTATGTTATAACGTTGAAGCCATATGGTGTCAATTACTCAATTAAACTCGTTTTTATCTCAGTTGAATAAAACTCACTGGATCCAGATTTGGAAATCTGGCTTGTGTGAGAAAGCACTTTTAAAGCTTTTGTTGACATGGTGTATTTTATGAAATTTTGCATGTTTATGTGACCACCAATAGGAATTAAGATGTCAAATTAAATTCAATCGGTTAAGCTATGTGTAGTAGTGTGGTGGTATAAATATGACTATGTTGTCACATAGGATGCAGTGTAATGGTGAATAAAGTGTGTAGTGTGTCGAGTGATGTTGTTATTTTAGTGTAATTGGGTTGACTTTGACCAGTGGGACTTATGACTTACATCGAGCGGGTCCGGAGCTGCGGGGTGCATGCTCGTATAGAGGTTATAATTCAGAAAATCTCAATGGGGATTCAAGGGGGACAACACCCTTGAGAGAGCAGGGTCCAAGGGGCAGAGCCTCTGGTTGAGGTCGAGTTGTACTTATTTTTTTT
Organism: Deinandra increscens subsp. villosa; assembly: GCA_039602395.1. NCBI lineage: Eukaryota > Viridiplantae > Streptophyta > Magnoliopsida > Asterales > Asteraceae > Deinandra > Deinandra increscens. Next base: position 129,795,366 of record JBCNJP010000007.1, on the reverse strand, counting down.
TATTAAACTACTTCATGGAAAATGCATCATAAAATTATTTGGTCGAAATTGTACTTATTATTATTTTTCGGATGTACCAGATGCGTAATTTAACAATTCTTGATTTAAAACTCAAAATTAAGATAACTGCAAAAGAATTTATCTTGGACGCTCCTCCTTGATATATATACATATCTGATTTGGTCAACAAACTTCTTCTTGCTCGAATTTCAACCACTTCAAAATTTCTCTGGTTTCATAGATCGATTCCAGATCGTATCCGATTAAAATTATCGAGTGAACCGTCAAAATATTCAATCCGAAAGTGATCACACGCTTTCTGAGATATTCCAAGTATTCTCAAAATTTCTAACAAGTGATGGTGTGAATGATAATTATGTGAATGTGAGACGAGGTGTAATATTTATATTGGAGGAAAAATTAAAAAAAAAACAAAAAAGAATCTTGAAAAATGCTGAAGCCTTCATCACACCCCTCTAAAATATCCAATACGCCCAAAGGGCGGTATTTAAGGGCGTTAATTATCCTCTATTTACAATTTACTTAATTATTATTATTATTATTTAAATCTCCTAAGTCACATGGACCAGTCATGGGCCAAGCTTAAATTTAACTACCAATCAAAGAGAATGTGTTTGAGAGTTATAGAGCTTCATAATGCCACAGTAACCCCATTACACATAGGATCTTAATACTATCTCTTAATTCACATATTTTATTTATTTTGAAACTTGGATCTTTAATCAGATACTTGGACATGCACTTAGGAAGTGACATCTTCATACACTTTTTAATATACTACTAAGGTTATGTTTGGCGCACTCGCTGAAAAGCTAGCTGCTAGCTGATAAATATAAGGTAGCTGATAAAAAATAACATTTGGTAAAAATTAGCTGATAAACTATGGTAAAAACTAGCTGATAAATTAGCTGAAAAATGTAAAATGACATAAAAGTACATGTATATAAATAAATTAAAATTTAAAAACAAAATATAAATAAGTTTTTTTGAACGACGAAATATAAATAAATTAAAATTTAAAAACAAAATATATTTAATTAAATTAATGTAAATCTTAAATAACATTATTTCGATTATTTATACTTAAAATAAATTTCTTGCATCCCATATCATAGTTGCAATATTATCACGAATTCTCTAGTATTTATTTATAAGTTAGGGAATGAGTAAAACTGAAAATATTATAAAAGCTAGTTGAAACGCTACTCCAACTAGCTTTTCAAAAGCTAGCTCATGGCACGCCAAACACGAGCTAAAACACAAGCCCTTTTGCGACTCTTTTAAGTTACTTATAAGTATTTTAAGTAGGGATTTTATATCAACTTGGTAAAAGATATATAAATCATTTATATTTTCAACTAAATATTATGAACAAAATACATTAGGGTAGTGTTTGGTATGCAGAATTGTATGATGAAATGGAATTAGTCATTACGCCGGAATAAAAAATGACATGTTTGGTAGCATATTAGAATTGAATAAACTATTACATACAGAATATGTAATTCCTTTCATTGTAAAAATTTTCAATGATCAGTCTCAGTGGTCCTAACTTTCACCCTATTTATCAATAGTGGTCCCGCCGTTAAAAAACTTAACATCGTTAAGTTTTTAATCCATTTTTTCAACCCCATTCTTGATCAACCATAACTTCTTCAAATCTTGATGAAATTCAATTTGTAAGTTGCTATGAACTCGTGATGAAAAACCGAACAAAACTAGATCCACATTACTTAGGTTTTAAACAGGTTATGATGATTCTAGCAGATTTGGCATGCTCCATTGTGTTTGTGCTATTAATCGATTGAGCATCAAAACTAGATCCATTTTTTTATCATGACTTTGGATCAAAAATTGAGCACAAATTCCATTGTGTTTGTGCTATTGATCGATTCCAGTAGATTTGACATGTTCTCACGAATCTATAGCAAGTTACGAAATTGATTTTCATGGAGTTTTGATCGAATTTCAAATGTCACAACTTCATCTTCTTCATGAAGCTTCTCAACTGGTTTTCAATGATTTTTGTTGCTATAGATTCGGTTTTTTCATCACGAGTTCATAGCAACTTACGGATTGAATTTTCATCAAGATTTAAATAAGTTATGGTGGATCAAAGATTGGGGTTGAAAAAAGTGGATAAAAAACTTAACGGTGTTAAGTTTTTTTAATGGCAGGACCACTATTGGTAAATAGAGTGAAAGTTAAGACCACTTAAAGTGATTACTAAAAGTGAGATTATTATCGGTCAAGCCTCAAAAGTTGGAATTATTTAAATCCAATTTTCCATAAAAATAATATTCATTTCATGAATAAAACATCCCTTCCGGAATGAATTTTTTAAATAGTATATTAATTCCATTCTATATATAATTATTTAATTTATCAATATTTTATTATTTCTTTGTTTTTTTTAATTTTCTTGCTTTCTTTGTTTTTTTGATTTTTTATTTTTTAAAACTTTTTTATATTTAAATTTTATTTACTATATTTTCATGTTTCTGTTTTACTTTTAGTTTTTAAATTTTTTTCTAAAAAAAATCAAACCGAATAAAAACATCCCTTTCCTAAGGATGAAAATTTGTAGAAATGAAGGAATCACTTTTTTTTTACGTGAATGTCAATTCCATTTCTGTGTGATACCAAATATGTCATCTTTTCATTTAGACGAAATGAGGCATTCCATTCTCACTTGCATTCCCGCATACGAAGCACTGTGTCTTTTTTGTATGGAGTAATAATATAGAAGGAGGAATGAAGTGGACGGAGAAATAAAATGATAAGAGAATGAAATGGATTATTATCATTCCATTATTGTGTATAGTTACCCACATCGGAATAAAATGAATCATTACTTCATATTGTTTGGTAAATTGTAAAAACGAAGGAATGAAATAGTATTTTGCCGACATTTCTTTTCGTACTGGCTTTATCCGTTTTTACTTTATTTTATTTTATTGCATTTTTTAGTTGTTTATATTCTCTTTATTTTTTAGTTAATATTTAATTTTCAACCTATACTTATATTATATTTATTTTATCATTTTTTATTTTAATTTTTTCGTTTTCTTTGTTTTCAAAATTTTTCTACTTTTTCTACTTTTTAAAATTTAAAAATTTTAAATTTATATACTATATTTTTATTTTTGTTTTTTATTTTTATAATATATTATTTTTAGTTTTTTTTATTTTCATAAATATTTAAGAAAAAATCAAATAGATAAAAAAAACTCATTTCATTCTTTAAGGAATAGAAAAAACATATATTCCATAAGGAATGAAAATTCTTAATTAGAAGAAGAAATCAAATATCTTGTCTATTCCATTTTTATGTGATATCAATACGTCATCTTTTTATTCAGGTTTAATGAAACATTTCAATCCACCACTTGTATTCCTGCATACCACACTCTAGTGACCATACACGACCTTTTCCAAGTCTCTAATCCGCATCTTTAATTCATTTATTTTAGATAATTAGCGGACGGCCAAAAAGATTTATATTAATGTTAATTAGCTAGCCTCTATATGGTACAAACTCTGTAAAAATTATTCTTTACAAAAACAATTGAATAAAATTAAAAATTGATGTAACAACAAATATATTATATACAGTCCCCTCTAATATTTTAATTGACCACACTTAATTTATGTTCTATTTGATCTATCTCTCTCTCTCTTTGATGTGATGTGGTTAACTTATCATTGTATATTTGTATGACACATTGCATAAATGTTCACAGTTAACCAAACTAAAATACATGATTTTTACTTGAAACTAAATGTAAAAGAGGAAGAGTTAGAACATCCACTCCAATAAAATTGATCTATAACAAAAATCAGTTGATATAACTTCTAAATAATGCTCTTTTTTCTTAATGATAAATTTAGATTACTAATAAAGTCACCGAC
>JBCNJP010000007.1:129660412-129790933 GCA_039602395.1 Deinandra increscens subsp. villosa | reverse complement strand
ATCAACACCCTAATTTAGACAATATTTTCACTTCTTGACTACAGTACTCGAATATCACGCTTAAGAGGAAACCCACTACATATGAAAAAAAACCCCATGACCCAATCAGAACCCTCAAATGTTTTGTCACGTGTGTGACTTGAGCCCAAAATCTTTCATTTTAATTTTTTTTTTGATATCTAACCGCAACCACTTGGGCTATATGATAATATTCAAATAGTATAGAGATACGTAACTATAAAAGGGCTTACAAAAGGAAGATTAAATGTCAATCAAACCATAATTTGTATTTTTTCAACGACAAATTTACTCAAATCCAATTTACTCAAATCCATCATAGACAGGATAGCACTTGACCTCAAGTAGTTTGTCCCTTAATTGGTCTCTACTACTCAATCACTAATCTTCGTAGACCTATGTTTAAGTAATTACTAATTATTTTTGAAGGGATAACTTAGTAATTTATGTGTTTTTTTCAATTAAGAGGTTGTTGGTTTGAAGTACCCTAAAATTTCTAGGTATGAAAATTGTATTCTTAATGTAAATTTTTAAAAAAAATTAAGCCTTTCAAAAAGAAAAAGTCATTAAATTAATACTCCTTTTTATATTTGAAAATAGGGCCATTGGAATGTTACATGGCTATAAGAAATGGAGGGGATGAAGTCATTTATGATTAGCATTTACAACATTAAATTATATATAAATGACTTCTTTTAATCTCTTACCTCTTTTGATTTCTTCTAATCTACTCTATTGTTTTAGGGTGGAGCTTGAACACATTGTGAAAAAATACCACTTTGTTTGGCGCACTAACTGAAAAGCTAGCTGCAACCTAGTAAACTATAAACTAGTTGATAAAAAATAGCATTTGGTAAAAACTAGCTGATAAACTAACTGAAAAATATAAAATGACATAAAAGATAATGTCATAAATGTAAATAAGGTATTTATTTATAAGTTAGGGAAGGGTAAAACTGAAAATATTATAAAAGTTAGTTGAAACGCTACTCCAACTAGCTTTTCAAAAGCTAGCTTATAAGCTAGTTTTTTTTACGTTATCAAACGAGACTTTTTAAAAAATCTAGCTTTAAAAAAAAACCAGTTTGGTACGTCAAAAAGTTAGCTTATAAGGTAGCTTATGACACGGCAAGCACAACCTAAATCTAATAGTTCTATGTTTAGAACACACATTTCTAGTTATTAGTTATAACATTTACAATAATATTTTTATTTTATTTTTGTTCATGCTACTCTCTTATATATATACATTTTCATTTGTAAAGGTACAATTATACACCCTAAATCTCCACTTTTATCACTTGTGATTAATTGTTAAACAATTATGCATGCAATTATGGTTGCTTCATTTCTCATAGTTATAGCACGGGATACAGACATATATAAATACATTTAATTGAAATATAATCTATTGGGTGATAAAAAGTAAAATGTTAATTTATTGAAACTATATGAAAATAACAAATATGACAATACACAAAATGTTGTTACATAAGACAAACAAAGATTGGCAATTTTACCTTTGGGAAAAAACAACCGCAACCTACTACAGCAGTACATGGAATATATAATATATATAACATAACAAATATATGTGTTGAATTCGTTGACTATATATCATTAGCTATTAAATATTGTAGGATTACATAGAAAAATAGCGAATACATCCTGCCAACAATAAAAACAAAATCTCATAATATTTTCTTTGACTGCCTAGAGAAAAAATCTATAGGTGGTTGAATAAAAATTTTAGTCCTATTAGGGAGAAGACTCTCTGTAGGGAGCATGGTTGAATAAAATTTTAGTCTTATTAGGGAGAAGATCTAATTTCATATTATGATTTAATCATTAATTAAGGGGCTGTCTGTTTATCTCTTAATGAGGTCTGAATTAGATGAAGTGTATATTTTGGTCAGACATTTAATTAAGGGGTGTTTGGTTGGTTACCTCTTAATCTGAAAAAAAAACATAATGAATAAGGGTTTAGCAGCTAGCTTTTTCATTCAGAATTAAAAAAAAGAACGCGATGGTTCCTCCTCCTCCCTCACGCTGCTGACCACCAGCGCTCCCTCCTCCATCCTCGTCGTCCGACTGCCATAGCGTCGGCGACGGCAGCAGCTTAGGCGTTCCTTCCTTCTCCGGCGTTCCTTTCCTTCTCAGCCCTCCTTCTCCAAGTAAGTTTTTTTAGGGTTTTGTTCAAAATCTACAATTTTTTTATAAATTGTTGTGTTTTTATGCTCTAAATCAGTGTCTGATTAACATTTATAGTTGTATCCATGCTCGAAATTTGTTATTCATTCTTGAATATAGTTTCCCTAAATTTTGTCTGTTTTTTTCAAAATCTAGGGTTTTTTTACATGTTGGTTTAATTTGATGCTTTAATTATGTTATTGTTCATTGTTTAGTTTGTTTTTGGTGCTCAAAACATATGGATCATTGTTGAATGTCGTATTTACCTGAGATATTAGTTTGGTTTTTTCTCAAAATGTAGGGTTTTTTTTTATATATTTCATATTGGTTAGGTCATTGTTTGATCATTGTTGATTGTTGGTGTGATATTAGGTCCTTCGATATGGTTTTTGGTTGATGCTACATGTTTTATATGATTTTTTGAATATGTGAATGAAGAAATTGGTTGATGCTCAATGTTTGATGTTATTTTTTGTTTGATTTCTACTTGTTGATTGGATATGGGTTTATGATTGTTGGTAGGTGTTTGTTTGTTAAAAGAAAATGGAACCAAAAAAGCTTAGAACAAATTGGAAGAAAGAAGGAGTTGATAAAACTTTTTTAGAATTATGTATTCATGAAGTGGCACTTCATGGTGGGACTCTAAAGCTGTCTCCATGGAGAATAATTGAAGAAAAAATGAAAAAAGAATATGATTTTGAAGTGGATTAATAAAAAAATGAAGAACAAATATGACTACCTGAAAAAAAGTTTACAGTTTGGTCAAAGCTTAAGAACAAAACTGGCAATGTCTATGACCCTGTAAAAACATGTTTAACTTATCGGAAGAGGAATGGCAACTTGAGATTAAGGTATTTCGTTTTTAATTTACACACACACACACACACATATATATATATATATATATATATATTTCTATAACCTTATAGTAATTTTTTTTTAATTTTTTTCCACGTAGTCCCACAAAAACGTAGAATCTTTGAGAACAACACCACTTGAATATCCCGAGTTATGCATTCAATTGTTTGAATGATCTACTTCAACTGACATTGATAGTTGGGGTCCATCTTCTACACTTTCGCGTCCTTCTATAGATGTGTTTGATGAAAATGTATTTGAGGACATTCATGACAATGAAATGCCACTTGTGGTTAGTCAAAGGAACAAAACAACACCACCAAGTCAAGGTGGTAGTGAAGAGTTTTCAGAACGGTCAGCTAAAAGAAAATCATCGAGTCAAGGTGTTAGTGATGAGTCAACAATTCGACCCAAAAAAGGAAAAGCTAAAGAAACATTCAAATCAAAGGTCTTGGAAGTTGGGAGTAGTATTACCAAGGTGGCAAATATGTTGCTTGAGAAACACAATGATATGAATCAATGCTTGCAGAAGTTAAAGACATTAGGATGGGGACCAACAGATGCGTGGTTCAAGACGACTTTTTTTGTTATTTGGTGAGAGTGTTGATATTAGAAAGGTGTTTCTTGGACTTGAGGAAGGAAAATGTGAGCTATGGGTTAAGATGGTAGGAGCGAAGTATGGAATGTTTGGATTTTAGGTTTGTGGATGTCTTTTAGGTTTTATGATATGGATGATGTCTTTTGGGTTTTATATTTTGGGATGATGTCTTTTTGGATGATATATTTTGGGATGTTGTCTTTTTCTTTTGAATGATGTCTTTTGGATGTTATATTTTGGGATCCTGTTTATGATATGAAATGATATTTGGATTACATGTTAAATGAATGTTATTTGGATCACATATTTATTGAATGTTATTTATATGTTTTGATAATATTGGATGACAGGTCATGAATACACACAAGAATTGTTGCATGGCTCTTCTACACAATGTCTTGAGATGATGTGCATGTGAACTGAATCTGTTCAGATTTTAATCTAGAAGATTCTGTTGTGTGCTAAATCTGTCAAGCGAGTGCATGTGTCACTAAGGATCAAGAAGCATATTACTTCAATCATACTTTGGATTGTGGTTCTACTATGTTTATTATTCCAAGTTTGGTTGTTAACGTTTCTATGATCATTCTTGACTAGTCTTCTTGTATCACATAGGTGAGATGACAATTGTAGTTATTTGATTTTAATTTCATGGAATGAATTTCTTGTTTATGTTGAGGATTTCAAGTGAGGACCATTCTCCATTCAATGTGAGCTTTCTTTTTCTTGAACTAAAGAATTTGACCTTGTGTATGTTTTCAAATTACCATGGTGATTCTGTCTTTTGAAACTTGCATTCATGTTTTTATATGTGTATGCATAAAATGAATGCTAAACTAGGAATCATGGGTAAAATTTTTACTTTTGGTTAAGTTGTAGAAGTTATTTCTTCATATTGAGAGATTTGACAAACCTTAGTGTCAAGCATTGACGTTTCTATGTTATTGTCTAGATTTGCCAAGGGATTCATTGACACGAACTCCATGGTCACTTAGCATAAGCTAGAAATCTCCTCTGGGTGTTGATCTTGTTTGGATCCCTTATATCAGTATTTCCACTAATTACCACGGGTCGGTTAACAAGGGTTGATCGTTCCCACTGCCATTAATGTCATCATTCTTTGGTCGATAACAAACTAATCGTAGTTATGAATTACGATCGAGTCACGTAGTTCTTCAAGTTTGATGGTGGTTCTGTCGAACCTGGTGGTGAGATCATTCATCACACACGACAACACATCCACCTTACGTCCTTGTCCATAAGTACAATTTTAATGCCGACTGAGGAGCTAGCTATGATGTTAAAAAACCGAGAACAAAACTCCATTGGATGATTTCTTATTCAATAATTGATGATAAATGATTGCTCAATATTATGATATCATATCCTTTAAATAGACATGAAAACATAACTGAAATCTAAATTTAAAACGAATCTTGTTATCATATGCACATCTTTAGTCATACTTACCTAACTTAAAATAAATTAATGACTAACGTTTACTTATCTACCTTCCTTTCATTCTTCTTGTTCACTTGAAATGCTTTAGAACTTCTTGTGATTCTTAAAAACTCTTATCACACATTCACATAGTGGGGCCCTTATTAGTTATAACCACATATGAATCAAATTATTTTCTACAAAGGATGTTTGTGTAATTGTCTTTCTTTTGTTTGTTTGTGTTTCTGTGATGCCAATCTATCTTTCTAGCGCGCTTCTTTTCTTTTAATCAATCAAATTTTGGCCAAATCAACGTAGCTGACAAGCATGCATCATCAACGTTCTTTTTTACATCTTTTTTACAGCTCTGAGTTTCTGCATCGGACTGTAAATACTAACTAAACCAATTATGATTACGTAGATAGAAAGTGTAACGATTGTTGCATAATATATATAACAGTTTGTGCTCTGACATATATACAGGAACTTTTGTACTGCATGGCTCTGATATGAATCATGTGACTTGATACTCTAGAATTAGATTTATGTTTTTTTTTTAAAATTTGATTCAAAAAGTTCCCTCCTTTATGAGGTCCTTGTATCTTGAAACATAATGATCAAGAAACCTAATTGGAATCTTTGAAGAAGATTAAAAGGCTGATGAGAAGGATGACAAAAAGGTTATATATGGGGAAAAGCAAAGGAGTAATTCGCTGAAAAGGATTAAGTTAGAGTCTTTAAAAAGCAAAATCAATAATGCAAGCGGTAATATTGCTGAAAGTGACAAGAAAACAAAGAATAGGACAAAGTTTTGTAACGTCAGAGACATAGTCCCTCTGCCCTCCTCCTCATGTTTCCCTTTTGGTTATATTTTGATGGGTTGGAGCTACCTACAAAGAGGCCCAATTTTAAAGATATCATCTCATCCACATCTCTCTCTCTCTCTCTCTCTCTAAAACTCTCTCTCTCTCTCTCACACATAGTCAGGGAGACACACACACAGTCGATTCTTAAACTGCTTTTCTACTTGTACGAAATGGGTTGTCTTTTGTTTTGGTATATTTGTACTCAAGTGTGTGGATTCTTGTGTTGAATCATCTTGGAGAGTTGGCTATACTTGTAAACAAACTCTCTTGGAGAAGAAGTAATTTGCTAACTGTCAGGTTTGAGCTTTTTTCACTTTTGATTTTTAGTTAATATTACACATCTATCTATCAAACTTATTCTTTGATTCATCAACCTTCCTATTGTAATTTAAACCAAAAAAAAGGTAAAAAAAAGCTCTTAATTCTAAATTTGTTTCTTTTCTTCTTCTTCTTCTTCCTATAGGGTTTCATAATTATTTCTCAGATCTATAAAGTTGATCTAGCTAGCTAGCTAGTCTGTCTGCAATCAGTTAATCTGTAATATATGAAAAGAACAAAGAAGTAAGAAAAGAAATATCATTCAGTTCATTTAATAAGTGAGGTAAAGATGAAAGGCATCTTTTTGGATGACAATATGTCAAATTTAACATCTGCATCAAATGAAGCAAGCCTATCTTCATCAAGCAACAGGAATGAAATTGGTACTATGTACCCTCCACCACAGATGCATCAGTCCTTCAGTTCTGTGCCAATCACTACCAACAACCAAACTCAATCATCAAACAAGAAAAAGAGGAATCTTCCAGGAAATCCAGGTAAATTAACTTAGCTAATATAATTACTTACTTTATTATTATTACAAAATACAAACTTTTTTATTAATTATTTATAGGTTCCCTTATTTATATTGATTGATCAAGAAACCTAATTCTTTTGAAGATTTATAATTACTATGTTTCATTTTTGTTTGCATTGAATTGTAGAAAATATATAACTAATGTTGAAACTTTCTATTTTTGGAATGGAAAAGATCCAGAAGCTGAGATAATAGCTTTATCTCCAAAATCACTAATGGCAACCAACAGATTCTTGTGTGAGATTTGCAACAAAGGGTTTCAAAGAGACCAAAATCTACAGTTACATAGAAGGGGACATAATCTACCATGGAAACTTAAGCAAAAATCAAAACTAGAGGTGGTTAGGAAGAAGGTGTATGTGTGTCCGGAGCCGAGTTGTGTGCACCATGAGCCATCAAGGGCACTCGGAGATCTTACTGGCATCAAGAAGCATTTTTCAAGAAAACACGGTGAGAAAAAATGGAAATGCGAGAAGTGTTCGAAACGTTATGCGGTTCAATCGGATTGGAAGGCTCATTCCAAGATCTGTGGTACACGAGAATATCGTTGTGATTGTGGTACCCTTTTTTCAAGGTAAATACACAAATTGATCATCATATAGTTTTAGTATAATATAGACAATGTGAGAATCAAACAAAAAATAAAGCTGCAAGAACTCACAAGTGGAACAGTAGAAGACATAAAGAATAAGTTTCTACTTTTTATTCTAATCATCTTCAATCTAGTTCAACGTTTTCTCTATCCTTTTCATGACAATCAAGAATTTTCATCATGAAACGGATACTTGAAATTCAAAAAAATACCAATCATTTATAACTTTTTAGAGTTTTTATAGAGTATTGTTATTTGGAGGGGCAACATCTTTTATCACATGGAATATAGTAAGATTTGTGCCCATTTAACCCTTTACACCAAGCATTTGTGGGAGATTTTACTATGTTTTTTTAACTCTTCTAATAATGCTACATTACCAACTATAAATCTAATTTCGCACCACTTTCAAACGTCCATTCGAAGTTGAATAGAACGACCCCTGAATGTAGGTCATTTCCATCGACTTTCAAATGGCCGTTTGGATTTGATTTAACCGCATTTTATATATTAAAAAGTATAATGATTGACATGATTAAACTATTAAAATTTACAACACAAATGCTAAAATTTGAATTAGACAAAAAGGTAACCACTAAGAGTTATTGTAACGGTAAGGCCGCGTGCTAGCTCTGCGGCCTTCCTAATTGGATTGCGGTGGCCATGCGGGAACACCACTATGTCCTCTCTCTTCACCGTAGTTTTGAGTTTTTTACGGTGAAACAACACTACGGTGAAACAACACGCACTCCATCCTCTCTTTCTTCTCTAAACCTCTCTCTCTCAATCTACCATCTCTTTTACTTTTTATCCATTAAATATTAAAAAAAATAAAGCATGGTGTATGATGGTTATTGGGGTAAAATATAAAATTGAAAAGAGGTAATGTGAATGTAGAGTTGAATAAAGCCTAATGTACTTATTCTTTAAATTTTGGCTTTTTACTTAACTGCCTTTTTTTATACATCAAAAAGTATAATGATTGACATGATTAAACTGTTGTTATTTCTTTGTCTTCTCCCTCACTCACAGGAGGGACAGTTTCATCACCCACAGAGCTTTCTGTGATGCATTAGCAGAAGAAAGTGGAAGATTTTCATCATCAACCTTAACCAACCTCCCTCTCCATCTACCGATCAACTTCCCGCTCAAAACCGAGCCGCAACTCCTCCTCCAACACCCACAACTTAGCTTCAACATCGGGTCAAGTACTCCACATCATAACCACCACCAACTACCCTCATGGTTAAACCCTCAAAACCAAGAAGAAAACCCTAACCCTAATAACAACAACAACCTCCACCTTCCTTCTCCTTCTTCTCACATGTCTGCAACTGCTTTGCTCCAAAAAGCAGCCCAAATGGGTGTCACCATGAGCAACAATCCTGATCAACCTCCACCACCACCACCTCCTTCAACTGCCATTATTCTAAATGGGTCCCACCAGTTACAGCATGATCACATGTGTGCACCTCTACTATCATCTCATCATCATCCTTCTGGACTATCCAGTTTGTCCTCAAGTGATCATAATAATATTCATCATCATCATCAAGTGATGTTGGAACAAAACTGTGGGTTTGCTAACGTCACCTCTAGTTGCATGGACCAGCTGCTTCAAGTTCATCCCAACTCTTTTCCTTCCACCGGTCATGTAAGTCAACGGTCAACTGCCAACATCCATGACATCTTCAACGGTATGTTCAGTTCCACAAAGAAAGATATAAGTTCAAGTGAAAACAACAATAACAACAATAATAACAACGAGTTGACGAGAGATTTTTTGGGTCTTCAAGCATTTCCTAATGATCAACAGTTTCTCAACATGAGTGGTCTTGATCAAATGGGTCAGATGAACCCGAACCGTGATCCGAACCAGATCCCGTGGCAAGGTTAGCTAGCTAGCTAGTTTGGAGGCAATTTATGGTGTACCTTTTCTTCTTTTTCTTCTTTTTCTTCTTTTTCTTCTTTTACTTCTGCTACTTTTTTTTTTTTTTTGCTTTAAGATTTGTTTCTAGTGATGAACCCCGAATGAACCCAGTTTTCCATTTTGATGGTTCCGGATTGGTGATTTCTGAAAGCTATGGGTGATTCTGGTGTTTTAAGTTATTACAGTTGTTCTACACTAGGGGAATCTTGAACCACTTTAAAGAAACAGAAGAATAGGCAAGGAAAAGGAAAAGCAGTTGCTTGTGCTGTAAATAAGAACACGTACTGCCTATATATATATAAAAAAAAACTGTTGCCATGCTAGGTTACTTAGTCATCACATGTTCGATAAAGGTGGCCATTAATAAAAACAGTTAAAACGTCAACTTTAATATGAAGGTCAAATGTGTATTATGAGGGTTTGAGGTTTTTTCTGACAAACCCTAAAACAAATCTGTCTAATGTATTTGCATAAAACGGTGGTGTGAGATCGAATTGTAGGCGGTGTGGTTATATATGAACGGAAATGATTTGATTTGTTCCATGGTAAATGAATGTTTCTAGATGAAACATGACTGAATAGTGTTTGATATGTATGAATAAAATGTAAAATTGAATTAATCATTAAGTCGGAATGAAAAAGAATACATGCATGACATGTTTGTACGTTAGCATATTGGAATATGATGAAGTGACAACATGTAGAATTAATGTAATTCCTTTCATTCTTAAAAATATTCATTCATTAGGGCTAGTGTTTTTTTTTTCCAATTCTTTTAAGAAATAGAATGAAAAATATAATCATTCAGTTCGATTTTTTTCTAAAAAAATTAGATAAAAAAATAAGAAAAAAAAAGTTTAATAACATAAAACTATAAAAGCAAAAAAAAAAAAAAAATTTAAAAATAAGAACAAAAAGTGTAAAAATGTAGGAACAAGAATATAAATATAAGAGCAATCAAAAATGAAAAACAAGAAAGTGTTTTCTGTATAACTGTAACACATTGGCTATTTTTGTTGCTAAGTGTACGTGGTGAGACTGTACGTAAGAGTCACATGAAAGAATCTTTTATATATAGGGATAAAGGTATATATTAGGACAGTCATAATATATATTTTAAGTAAATATTTCCACGTTCGATTAAATATATTGATTGATAATAAAGATCTTTAACTAAATGATAATATATTAAAACTTTGTACACCAAAAGTGTTGAGTTGAATTCAATAGATCGATTACACATTAAATATAAAAAAAGTTATGACGTTAGATCTATGAAATACGTCTTTATTTGCGGAGATAATGGAACCAAAAGTAACATGAGATTATTGTATTTCTAGTTAGTTATTGTGTCAATTACCAATTTTTAAGTCATTAAGATTCATGGTAATTCAGATTAATATTTAGATATAGATAGTACCTATTTTTTCTCCTTTAAAAAAAACTTAAATGATTGAGGTTTTTCTATTTGAAATTGTGCATTAGGTCTAATTCCTATTATTTTGGTTGAATTATATTGTAACCGCATATTTACAATATATACAATCACACACCGTTTTTATAAGGACAATCACCATATACGAAACTCACAAGCTTTACATGAAGAATATGATAAATATATACAAGAGTAAGTACGCTAGCATGTATTATACAAACTCGTACTTAATTAGGTATTGTTTGTACATCTTCTATTCTTGTACTCCTTATATGTGTTTTGTACATGTATAAATACTTAATCTCTAACCTAATTTAGTTTGAGAGAATTCATTAAACTGAACATATGGTATCAGTCGCCAAGTAACCCCCCTCCCATTGATCCCTTGTCATTCTTCCTCTTCATTTGCTCATTCCCTTCACCTCCGGTTTACCTTCGGGCTTCAGTTCATCTTCTTCGTCATCCCTGACCGCACATAACAATGGCAACATCCTCTTCAGCGACCCCTAATCTTCCCATGTCAAACCTACTACACATGATACCTATTAAACTGAATTCCACAAATTACCTTCTTTGGAAAAACAGATGACATATTTATTCCCATAGCAACACCTCCTTAATTATTTTGAAATCAACATGCCATCATACTTCTTTATGCCTCGCTCATGAAAGAGGTTGTGTCTGAGGTTCTCGGTTTACGTACCCACAGCTAATGGATAACTCTTAAATCTGCCTACAACAGCTCTTCTGTGGAGAGTATTCAAACCCCCTCTGATATCAACTCAGATCACTATCTAAAGTGACATCGATTGATTGCTAATTTCGGTTGGAAATTTAAAAGTCTTTTCCACAACCGTTCACGTTTCTAAACCTGGACCGGCGTTTCATGAAAGCGAAAAATCATGAACTTTTTCTTTAATCCATCGATGGTAAATTTGCCTTAAAATATCTTAAATAACTAAACATTTATAAATATAAATTTAATAATATGTAACTCAACTTTTTAACAAATAAATTAATATTATAGATAAAAACAAAAATAAATAAATAAAATCATACGATATATAATTAAAATAAATAAATAAAACAAGGAAGTATAGCTGGTATATAATCGGATAAACGTGTATATGTTATCGGGTAATCGGTACGTGTATATCATCAACTCTCATAAAAGTGAAAAATTCAAAAGTAGTCCTACACTCGGTCTCATACCCTATTAATTACCCGACCCATTACCCGGCCATCCCATATGTGACGGTGACGGGTTTCGAATTTTTTCAGGTTCGGAATCACCCCTTGTTTGCACCACCCAACCCAATCAATTCCCCCGGGCCGGGTAGAAATTCCAGAAAGAGATGTTTAGGGTCCGTAGGGCGGGTTCCCAAATCGATGCCGATCATCCTCCAAATTGATTCTTCCGTGGCAATTCGCTGCTTATTCTCATCGGCAAACATGAAATTCCGGTAGAAATAGACGACGTTTTTATTTTTATGATGGGTAGATCAAATTCGACCCTTGAAGACTACAATCTCTTCTCGGGTTAGAGTTAAATCACAAACCATGCTCTCATAATCCAAGATGATCAATCAACACTAAACTAATGATCATCAGCATTACTTTAGTTCAGACTTCAGAGTTGTTTTGTTCTAATAATAAATCATCATTTTCTGTAAACTTTTGCAGCAAGTTCAACACCAGAGAGTTATAATCCAAACAGTCATAATGAAAAGCTTGATGGCATACTGCATGAAAGGTAGGTCATTTTGATCCTATAAGTTGATATTATGTTTTACTTTGATGGCAGTCTAATGAGAACACTTTTTTTTAACGGTATTTCTTGGCTCAACGACATTGCCTATTCATATACTCATCTTCAATTCCAGAGAAACCCGTTATTTCCGGGAAAACCCTGTCTCCCACCTAGAGAGTATTTTTGCCCTCACACGTATTTTAGATGATTAAGCTATGAGCTCATTGGTAATGACTATATAGAGCACTTTTAGACGTGTTAATTTTCACCCATTTATGATTCAGGTTATGTTTTTATCTCTAGCGGGTCAAGTGGGTTAAATTAAAGAAAATAGTTATAAAGGAAATATGTTAAACGGGCTGAAAGTCGTATGAAGTGTAATTTAATGCTTTCGGTCTCCTAAAGTTACTAAAATTGTAATGATGGAGTTATTGTAATATTGTTCATAATCCAATCTAATACCAGTCATATAAATTGCATCACTTTTCTGAATCTATTTTGATTGTTTGATTTATAAAACATGTTTCGTTCTTCTTCTAATGCATTAAACTCACTTTTTGTGATACATCAAACTTACTTTTTATAATACATGGAGGCATCTAACTTACTGCTGTATTGATCAGAGGGACTTTTGCAGGCGGGAATGTGGTGCTGTTATAACGATGTTCACTGTGGTCAACATTTTGGGTCGGGTTGATCTGGAAAGAGGCATTGAGGGCCAATTTGGTAAAGATTACTTGCCCAGAGTTAAGAAGTATGGATTCATTGCTGTAGCCAATAGAAAGGGTGAGCTTCATAGTCCATTTTTTAAAATGTTCTTTAGATAATTATTGTGTTAATTCTATGAACTACAAAAACCATTGTATTACTACAGTAATCTACTAATCCAGAACTTTTAATGAAGCTGTTAGAGGCTGTATGCATTAGACTTCAGCCGACCTTCAACTGATTTGAGACTTTACCCTTTTGGCATATTTTTTTTATTCGGCCCGTTTGAGATAGCTTTAAAAAATCAACCCGTGCATAAGCAAATGGGTCAAGATGACATCTCTAATCTTGTGCATCTCTTGGATCACTTGAAGTTGTCGACACTTTTAGAGAACATAGAGTATCGTGTGACTGAGGAAAGTTTGATGACCGTTTAACTACCAATACAAGTGCAGTGTGCCAACTGATTTCCCAAAATTGCAGGTTTGTAACTCTTATGAGTTGTCTTGTTTTCTTTTCTTTTCTTTTGTCTTCTCTTTTTGCATTTATGTTTCCTTAATTTCTCGAAAAGCAATCATTCTTGCATGACATGGTATCTTTTCTAGTTTTCTTTTGTAAATTTAATGGTTGATTTGCAATGGAAAGTCAAGTGTGATGGTTAGAAAAGATATTCACTCGAAAGAAGTTTGCTTTGAGCTAAAGTATTGATAACTAAATCGAACTATTAAAAAGTAGTAAGTGAAAAGTATGTTTGGTTTTTAATGTTTTGGGTGCACTTTTTGGTTACTTGATTATTTTGGGTTCAAATACTCGTTTTGATAATTAGTCTTATAGTAGCTGCAAAAAATTGGTTATCCAAGGATAATATGAAATTACCAACATACCATTTCTTTAAACCCAATATGACATCAATTCATGATTGATGTGCTTGCAGGGTGTTAAGCATCCATGGTTCTGCAGATAAGATTGTACCAATGGAAGATGCCATGGAGTTTGCAAAGCATATATTAAACCACAAATTGCATATCATCAATGGAGCTGATCATGAATACACCTGTCATCAGAGTGAGCTAGCATCAATTGTGCTTGATTTTGTCAAAAACAGTTCTAGGCAGCAAACAAATCTGTACGTTCATGCTTATGACTTCCTTTATCCTAGGATTTATGTATAAGCGAGATATACTGATTATTAAACTTTTATAAAACAAAAGTAAGTACATAGTTTTAAGATGAGCAAATCATTTCGACTCCAACAATGTAGATAAATGCATACACTTTTTTGCATCTTATTTCTTATTGCGCCGAAAAGAACATGTGAATTATAGTTACCAAAATTATTAGGGTATTCTTGTATACAACCCATAGACTCAAGATAGGGTTCTGTGTGAAAATATACCCAATATCGACCCAGATGGTGTTTGAACTGGATAGTCACAAAGGGTGGTTAGGAGGTGATTAACCAATAACAATAATCCGTTTATTATTATTATTATTTGGAGTTATCTATCTATTTTCACTTACTGGATAGCCAAACCGGCGCCAATCAACCTATATAATATGACAGTTGTTATTAACCCTTCCAACTACCCCTTCGTAACACATGTTTCATGCAAATACATGCTTATGTTTTGTTACATATTCACAACTAATATTCTAGAGCTGCTGTTTGTTTCAGTTATGATATTATTCCCGATCTTGAAAAAGCAGTTGCTTAAGATACTTGCCTCCTAGTCAACTGCTTTAAACTAGTCTTGACTCATCCTGGGTTATTGATCCTAGACTACATTTTAACCTGCCTCATATTTAATTTCTTGTGTGCAAGTACATTTTTTAGCCAAAACTAAACAAACGATTCAACGTGTTAACTACAATTAATGATTTTAAGATGCATTTTAACTATTAATTTGGATTTTGAGCTGAATTTTGCACCTTGGTAACCATATTGGCTCATTACTTTTAAACTGTACATGCTTCAATCAAGGTTTGTTCCGCACCCATACGGGAAACAGGACCATCAAGATAGGTCATACATATATTTGGGATTTACATTTTGGTTGATACTGAACGAGAGAGATATATGCAGATTAAGCATTTATAATTTATAAATACAAAATCCTGATGGACTAGGTTGTCCTCAATATGATAAAGCTGAGTGATCACACAAATAACTCCCTTGATATGATAATTTTTGAGACACGTTTCTCATTGTTGGTCGACACTTTGGATCTGTGAGAATGCATGCTAGTGCTACATGGTAAACTTGCATAATTTCCTTTATGATTGACCTATTGGATGGATATGGGAGTCGCTTGTCCAATATATATTCTAACATTGTACCATGACTATCTGAATTGTTCAGGGACGACAACAAGTCTCCAGGATGCTTCCCTCCAATTGTCTCAAGCGCCACAACCCCAAAGCTATACACGTCACATTTTTCACTCACAATCATGTTATACGCAAGTTCTACATGTTCATTTGTACCAAAAGATGGTTAGAAAAAAATGCATCAGCTAATAGACATTAAAAAAACCTAAGATCACATAGAAATACCTGGAGCGATGTATCCTAAAGTTCCTACGATTACGGTTTGGTTGGAGGAGTCCGGGTCAAGCAATCTTGCTGCTCCAAAGTCGGCAACAAATCCTTCCATTTTTGAGTTCAAGAGAATATTGTTGCTTGATATGTCTCTATGAACAATAGGAGGGGTACAATCATGATGCATGTATACCAAAGCATGGGCTACATCTCTGATAATGTTCAATCTCTTGATCCAGTCCACCTCAACAGCTAATTCAGTGTTACTCAATGCGCAAAACAGACTCCCCTTTTCCATGTATTCGTATACAAGGAAGTTGCATTTGTTATGCAAACAAAAACCATAGAGTTTGACAATGTTTTTGTGTCTTAGGTTGGTTAACACCTGGATCTCATTCTTGAAACTCTCGTTGAATGTTGGTTGCTCTGCTTCGAAACGATGGAGCTTTTTCAAGGCAAATGTTTTACCATCAGACATTCTCGCTTCATAAACACTTCCGTAGCCACCGGTTCCAATGCAGTATTTGAGATCAAAATCCTCTGTAGCATTGATGAAGTCTTCATATGCAATTGTTCCATCATAATTCAATATTGAGCACACATTTCCATGTTTTTTTGTTTCTTGTCGGATTTTCTTTTTTGTAACCTTGTGGTTATTGTAGCAGATGTAACCAAGAAGCAAGAAACAAAGTCCCACAATTATTGGAAGAAAAATGGATAGATGTCGGAGCAACTTGTTTCTAGTTGTCATATGTTCTTTGTCAATTTCTCTATGTTGGACTGAAGGAGGATTGGGTACTCAGTGAAAGAATTCAGAGATTGATTGAAGAACTTCAAATGGTGGAACTCTAAACGATTAATTTCTTCTCCAACAAATTTATTACTACTAAGGTCCAAGTACTCTAACTGAACGCATGCATGAAGAGTTGTGATAGCACTAGTCATCTGATTCATAGAGACATCTAGATGCTGCAGGTGACAAGGATATTGAAACGACATGTTTCCTGACAACTTATTTGATGAAATATCTAGGTAATAAAGTGTTGACAAGTTTCTAGGAATTGGACCCACAAGACTATTATGATGAAGCTCGACATGTTCCAACTGACTTAGCTGACTAAAATTTGAGGGAATTGGACCATCAAATTTGTTTTCTCCCAGATTCAATGTTCGTAGGCGTAGTAAACTACCAATTCCGTTTGGGATGGACGCATTGAGTTGATTTGTGCTCAAGTCTAGGTATGTGAGATTGACCATGGAACCATAAGATGCTGGAATTGGACCCGTAAGTTGGTTTGTACTAAGATCAAGATATGAAATTCTCGACAGGTTTCCAGGAATCGGACCCACAAGACTATTAGTATTAAGGTCGACCGCTTCCAAGTGCATCAAAATTTCTATATCTAGAGGTATGTGACCACTTATGGAATTCATGCCAAGGTTTAAAAATATCAACCGACTTAGTTTACTAAAATTTGAGGGAATTGGTCCTTCAAATTTGTTGTCCCCCAGATTCATATGATATAGGTTTTGCAAATTAGTATTTTGGTTTGGGATGGATGCATTGAGTTGATTTGTGCTCAAGTCTAGGAATGTGAGATTGACCATGGAACCATACGATGGCGGGATTGGACCTGTAAGTTGATTTTTACTAAGAGAAATGTATCCTAAGTTGGTGAAAAAGACAGGTAAATTACCAGAGAAACTGTTATAAGAAAGATCAAGGTGTTCTAAATGGGTGAGGTTGGTGAAAGAGACAGGTAAGTTACCACTGAAATTGTTATAAGAAAGATCAAGGTGTTCTAAATGGGTGAGATTGGTGAGGGAAACAGGTAAGTTGCCATTGAAGTTGTTATAAGAAAGATCAAGATGTTCTAAACGGGTGAGATTGATGAAGAAAAGAGGTAAGTTACCTATTAGTTGATTCCTTGAAAATGAAAGATTAGTGAGATTTGACAGCAAACCAATCTGCTTCTTCAAACTGTTGGAAAAAATAGGGAAAATATGTATTTTTCCTAAACTTTGGACCTAAATATTTATATGTAGATATAATAATTAGACGGGTTATTTGATATGGTTGAATAGCCTAGGACAAGGGCTTTCCAACGAGATATTAAACGTCCAAAGCTATTAAGAGGTGAATGCGATATCGATGCTCAAAGTGTGGTCTACAAACTATATATATTTTGAGCTAGAAACCACTTGTCCCACATTGGAAGTGGTTCAAAATGAAATGTGGTTTATAACCCAAGAAACTTGGAAGATTATCTAATTGTAATTTTATTTTATACTCCAACATTGCAAAGACTTGTTTTTGTACCGTATCCTGGGATTTCTACTTCTAATTGTTCTCATTAGTTCGCTGCTGTTAGCTGCTTTTATTTTTATACACAAAAACAACCTTACAGATTTGAGCAAAAATCAACTAAATGCATCCATTCCAAAGGAAATTAGTAATCTGCAAAAGCTAAAAACATTAAATCTGGGTCACAACAATTTGGAGGCTCCAGTTCCCTTGAATTTTGGTAATAAGAGCCGGCTCAAGTTTTTAAAACTTGGCATGAATTCCTTAAGTGGTCCCATACCTCTAGATATAGCAAATTTGATGAACTTGTCACATTTTGACCTCAGTCGTAATAGTCTTGTGGGTTCGATTCCTGTAAAGCTGTCAAGACTTTCTTATGATGATTTTTCATCAAACAAGTTGTCGGGTAACTTGTCTTTTCAAAATCCCTGTAATCTGTACCATCTAGACCTGTCTATGAATCTAATGATCAGAGATCTCACAGAAATCATTGTATTACTACTGTAATCTACTAATCCATAACTTTTAATGAAGCTGTTAGAGGCTGTATGCGTTAGACTTCAGCCGACCTTCAACTGATTTGAGACTTTACCCTTTTGGCATATTTTCTTTCATTCGACCCGTTTGAGATAAGATAAAAAAAATCAACCCATGCTTAAGCAAATGAGTCGAGATGACATCTCTAATCTTGTGCATCTCTTGGATCACTTGAAGTTGTAGACACATTTAGAGAACATAGAGTATCGTGTGACTGGGGAAAGTTTGATGACAGTTTAACTACCAATACAAGTGCAGTGTGCCAACTGATTCCCCAAGATTGAAGGTTTGTAACTCTTACGAGTTGTCTTGCTTTCTTTTCTTTTCTCTTTTTGCGTTTATATTTTCATAATTTGTCCAAACTTACTCATTCTTGCATGACATGGTATATTTTCTAGTTTTATTTTGTAACTTTAATGGTTAATTTGCTATGAAAAGTCAAGTCTGATGCTTTAAAAAGTTATTCACTCGAAAGAAGCCTGCTTCGAGCTTAAGTATCGATAACTAAATCAAACTATTAAAAAGTAGTAAATGAAAAGTATGTTTGGTTTTTAATGCTTTTGGTACACCTTTTGATTGTTGTGCTTGCAGGGTGTTAAGTATCCATGGTTCTGCAGATAAGATTATGCCAATGGAAGATGCCATGAAGTTTGTAAAGCATATATTAAACCACAACTTGCATATCATCAATGAAGCTGATCATGAATACACGTGTCATCAGAATAAGCTGGGTTCAATTGTGCTTAAATTTGTCAAAAACAGTTCGAGTCATGACAACGCTCAAGCAACAAACAAATATGTACGTTCATGCTTATGACTTCTTTTATCGTGGTAGACATTAAGTATTAGCGAGATATACTGATTATTTAACTTTTATAAAACAAAAGTAAGTACCTAGTTTTAAGATGAGAAAATCATTTTGACTCCAATAACGTAGATAAATGCATACACTTTTTTGCATCTTATTTCTTATTGCGTGAAATGAACATGTGAATTATTGTTAACAAAGCTATTAGGGTATTTTTATATATAACCCATAGAATCAAGATAGGTTTCTATGTGAAAATATACCCAATACTGACCCAGATGGTGTTTGAATTGGATAGTCACAAGGGGTGGTTAGGAGGCGATTAACCAATAATAGTAATCCGTTTATTATTATATTTTTGGAGTTATCTATCTGTTTTATTTTTCCTATTAATTGAGTCGGTAATTAGGAAGATTAATTAAACTTGTGTGCAAGTTTAGTTCCAGTTTCCTAAGATACCTGTCTCCTAGTCAACTGCTTCAAACTAGTCTTCACTCATCCTAGGTGATTGATTCTAGACTACATTTTAACCTGCCTCATATTTCTTGTGTGCAAGTACATTTTTTAGCCAAAACAAAAATAAAAAATACAATGGGTTAACTACAATTAATGTTTTTTAAGATGCATTTTAATTTTTAACTATTAATTTGGATATTGAGTTGAATTTTGCACCTTGGTAACCATCTTGGCTCGTTACTTTTAAACTGTAATGCTTCAATCAAGGTTTGTTCCACACCCACACGGGAAACATGACCATCAAGATAGGTCATACATATATTTGGGATCTACATTTCGGTGAATATTGAACAAGAGATTTACACATATTAAGCATTAAGCATTTATAATATATAAATACAATCCTAATAAGGCCGGGTTGTTCTCAATATGGTAAAGTTGAGAGATCACAGAAATAACTCCCTTGATATGATAATTCCTGAGACACGTTCCTCATTGTGGGTCGAAACTTTGGATCCGTGTGAATGCATGCCAGTGCTACATTATAAACATGCATAATTTCCTTTTCGATTGACCTATTGGATGGATATGGGAGTCGCTTGTCCAATATATAATCTAACGTTGTATCATGACTATCTGAATTGTTTAGGGATGACAACATGTCCTTAGGATGCTTCCCTCCAATTATCTCAAGTGCCACCACCCCAAAGCTATACACGTCACATTTTTTGGTCACAGTCATGTTATACGCAAGTTCTACATGTTCATAGGATTGTTAGAAATTTTTCAAGAGCTATTAGACATGGAGATAAAAAAAAAGTTAAGATTACACAGGAATACCTGGAGCGATGTATCCCAAAGTTCCTAAGATTATGGTTCGGTTGGAGGAATCTGGGTCGAGCAGTCTCGCTGCTCCAAAGTCAGCAACAAATCCTTCCATTTTTGTGTTCAAGAGAATGTTGGTGCTTGATATGTCTCTATGAACAATTGGAGGGTTGCAGTCATGGTGCATGTATGCCAAAGCATCGGCTATATCTCTTATAATGTTCACCCTCTTAATCCAGTCCACCTCAACAGCCAATTCATTGTTACTCAACACCCAAAATAGGCTCCCCTTTTCCATGTATTCATATATAAGGAAGTTGCATTTGTTATGCAAACAAAAACCATAGAGTTTGACAATGTTTTTGTGCCTTAAGTTGGTTAACACTTGGATCTCGTTCTTGAAACTCTGGTCGAATGCCGGTTGCTCGGCTTCAAAATGATGGAGCTTTTTTAAAGCAAATGTTTTACCCTGAGGCAGTTTCGCTTCATAAACACTGCCATATCCACCGGTACCAATGCAGTATTTGAGGTCAAAATCCTCTGTGGCAATGATGAAGTCTTCATATGCAATTGTTCCATCATAATTCAATATCGAGCACACATTTCCATGTTTTGTTGTTTTTGGCTGGATTTTCTTTTTGCTAGACTTGTGGTTATTGTAGCAGACATAACCAAGAAGCAAGATTAAAAGTCCCACGGCGAGGGGAAGAAAAATGGTTAAACGGTGGATCAACTTGTTTCTTGGTATATGTTCTTTGCCAATTTCTCTTTTGTGGAATGGATAAGGATTGGGGCCGGTTGCAGTGAGAGGATTTAGAGACTGATTTAGAAATAACAGATACTGGAAATCCACTTTATTAATTTTGTTTCCAGTAAATTTATTACTTCTAAGGTCCAAGTACTCCAAGTGGGTGCAAACACGAAGACTTGTGATACCTCCGGTTATTTGATTCATCGAGAGGTCGAGATGCTTTAGATTACATGGATCTTGAAGACTCATACTTCCTGATAGTTTATTTGATGAAATATCTAGGTAATCAAATCTCGACATGTTTTCAGGAATCAGACCCACAAGTTTATTATGGCAAAGGTCGACATGTGACAAATTCATCAAATTTCCTATATCTAGAGGTATGTGACCACTTATGGAATTCATGCCAATGTTTATAAATATCAACCGGCTTAGTTTACCAAAATTTGAGGGAATTGGTCCGTTAAATTGGTTGTCTCCCAGATTCAATAAATATAGCTTTTGCAAATTAGTGATTTGCTTTGGGATGGATGCATTGAGTTGGTTGGTGTTCAAGTCTAGGTGTGTGAGATTGACCATGGAACAATAGGATGGTGGGATTGGACCTGTTAATTGGTTTTTATTAAGATAAAGGTATTCTAAATTGGTGGAAAAGACAGGTAAGTTACCACTGAAATTGTTAGAAGAAAAAAAAATGTATTTTAAATGGGTGAGATTAGTGAAAGAGACAGGTAAGTTACCGTTAAAATTGTTACTAGTAAGATCAAGGAATTCTATATGGATGAGATTTGCCATCGAAAGAGGTAATTTATGGCGGAAATTGTTATGAGAAAGATCAAGGAATTTTAAAAGGATGAGATTGTCCATCGAAACTGGTAAGTTACCACTAAAACTGTTATTATAAAGATTAAGGTATTCTAAACGGATGAGATTGGTCATTGAAACAAGTAATTTACCATTGAGATTGTTACGAGAAAGGTCAAGGCATTTTAACTGAATGAGATAGGTGAAAGAGATAGGTAAGTTACCACCGAAATTGTTATTTCGAAGAGAAAGGTATTCTAAATGGGTGAGATTGGTGAGAGAAACAGGTAAGTTACCACTGAAATTGTTAGAAGAAAGATCAAGCTTTTCTAAACGGATGAGATTGGCCATCGAAACAGGTAATTTACCATTGAGATGGTTATGAGAAAGGTCAATGCATTTTAACTGAATGAGATGGGTGAAAGAGATAGGTAAGTTACCAACGAAATTGTTACTTTGAAGATAAAGGTACTCTAAATGGGTGAGATTGGTGAGAGAAACAGGTAAGTTACCACTGAAATTGTTAGAAGAAAGGTCAAGGTGTTCTAAACGGATGAGATTGGCCATCGAAACAGGTAATTTACCATTGAGATTGTTACGAGAAAGGTCAAGGCATTTTAATTGTACGAGATAGGTGAAAGAGATAGGTAAGTTACTGCTGAAATCGTTATCATAAAGATAAAGGTACTCTAAATGGGTGAGATTGGTGAGGGAAACAGGTAAGTTATCATTGAAATTGTTAGAAGAAAGATCAAGGTGTTCTAAACGGGTGAGATTGGCCATCGAAACAGGCAATTTACCATTGAGATTGTTACGAGAAAGGATAAGGTATTTTAACTGAACGAGATAGGTGAAAGAGGTAGGTAAGTTACCACTGAAATTGTTATCATAAAGATAAAGGTATTCTAAATGGGTGAGATTGGTGAGGAAAACAGGTAAGTTGCCTATGAGATGATTCAAGGAAAGTGAAAGATATGTGAGATTTGACAGCAAACCAATCTGCTCCGGGATGCTTCCTTCAAGGCCACAATTTTCTAAAACAAGGGCAACAAGGTTCGGAAATGGAGAGAAGTCGAGGCTTCTCAGATCAAGTCCACCCACAAGGTAACTATGGAATAAGCGTATCGCAATGACACTTCCTGCTTCTTTGCAAGCTATTCCATCCCATTTACAGTGATCTGAAGCATTTTCATGTGCCCACCATTCAGTGGCAAGCAAAGCTTTCACTTGCAATGATATTATATTGGAATCTGCTTGTACCGATATATTGGAATCATTGGCGGTGGTTAATTGTGATAACATGATGAAAAGGATTAGCATAAGATGAAGAAGGCGAGTGATAGCAGACTGCCACATTATGCATATATTGTTGTTTATTTATCCAGAAAGAAAACAAGTGTGTGTGGTTTTATATATGGTTTCTCAAACTGGTATATATATGGCCTCTTAAAGGCGTGTGAATTAAGTTTGGAAGTCAACACCAAAGTCAAGTTATGAAGATACCAAAAATTCTAACCCCTCTTAAGGGTCGGGGTTGTTGTCTATCTTTCTCCACGATGCGTGGTCCTGTTTTTGTTAATTTCCTTGGTGTGGAATTCCTTTAATTAACAAGAATGTTTGTTTTCATTCCTATACACACTGTGCCTACCGTTTCTTCAATAATCCAATAATGGTTTTTATGTTTATGTATAAAACATCTATTGCATGCTTTAGAAAAAGAAATTTCAATACATTCCTAAACTTAAACTTTTTATTTGTGGCTGCCTTTTAATTTGATGTTTACTTGTGGTCGTCGTTCTTTGGTGTTTAGTCGTCTGACACGTTGTTTGTAGTGACTACCTGTAAGAAGAATTACAATAATGGTGAAAATTACAATATTTATGATAATCCAAGAGAAATAGCAAGTATTTGTAAAAAGAATTACAATAATGGTGAAAATTTAAACAAGGAGAATTACCTAATAAGTAATTAGTAATTACCCTCAAAATAATAAGTAATTAGTAATTACCCTCAAAATATTCAAAATTTAGAACCCTATCTTCTTGAATCAAATATCAATAATACTGAAAATTTAAATAAGATATGAAAAGAGATGAAAAACTATGTCAAACTCGCTGGCTTGATTCTTGGTTGTCTGCTCGAAACTAAAGGCTCTTGGTCTTGGAATCATTGTCGTCTGGTTTGGTCGTACAATAGAAATAGAAGAAGATCGATTTTTTTAGGGCTGAGGGTGTCTGGATGCATAACATATACTAGCTATATATAGCTGTTAGAATTGTAAATAGTGATTTCTTTTATTTCCATCAAGTGAAAATATTAAAAATTTTAAACTCTTATGCTATAAAAGTTGCTAAAAAATTAGTTTCATTATTTCAATATATCTTTCGAGCTTGCTACTTGAAGTGCTATTTGTTAAATTTGTTGACAATTAATAAAGGGTCCGGCTATAGACACCCGGGTGTTTTACTAAAAACACTCAAACCAAACGATAGTTTTACCTAAAATGACCTTGGAACGATCGTTTTAACAGAAACGATCGAGATAAATATTTAAACCGTTATATGACAATGATTAGGTGATGATTAGGGAATGTTTGTCGGGTCGTTTTGTATAAAACGACCGTTTTCAAAGTTTCATTATTTTTGGGGCCGAGAAGTCTTAAGATAGTTGTTTTTATTATTTTTAACTTATTTTCGGAATATAAGTTTTTAATTTTGTATTTTATGTTTTTTATTTATATTTCTTAGTGTTCCAAAAATCCACATAAGTTTAAAAAAAAAACATATTTATTGATAACAGGAAGACAACCCAGACAAACGCAAGAGAATAATAGGAAAAACATCATGACTCCAACACTACAAAATACTTGAAATCTCATAACAACTAATAAGACCAGTCTGAAGCTGAGTCGGAGTCACTGTCTGATGCCCTGCGGTTTCCAGATTCGACATCCACCTCCTTGGACCTACTATGTTCTTCCGCCCAGTACTCTCGAAGGACCTCCATGTCCTCCTTGTTTGCTTCATTCCAGGCAGCTTCATCCTCCTCTTCAACTCCGACGAGGGGACGGGGGGGGGGGGGGGGTCGAACAACAGTGGGTGGTGGATATGGACGACGATTAACCGGGAGGGGGGGGGGAGGAGGTCGAGGCTGCATAACAGGTGGTGGTGGCGGCTGTTCGACCGGTGGCACAAAACCAGGCGCCGGAAGCATTGCCGGAGGTGGAGTCCATTGTTCAAGGACATCTCTAGGAGGTGTGGACGACATAGCAAGATTGTGAAACTGGTGAAGAACTGAAAGAAAATTTGGATAAGTAAAAATATAATTTTCCAAATTGTTTTTTTTTAGCCAAGTACAGTTTTGTCTGTTTGACCTACCCTAAACTACAGTTTGTCGACATAATAATCATGCTGTTAATAAACAACTAATAATAACAAAAAGGCTTTTAAACTATTGAAATAAAACTGTAATTTTGGATAAATCATATAATTATAGTTGCCAATTGATTATTGGCCGGTTAACTCATTTCTAGATAAATACAAGTGTCTGCTTCAGTTTAGTAGCTAAAATACCCTGAAAAGTTGAAGTGTAACTGTTTAATTAACAAGAGCTGTATAAGCATCCCTTTATTAGACTTCAGCCGACCTTCAACCAATTTAATACTTTATCCATATAGCATATTTTTATTTGACCCACTTGAGATAAGTTTTTTTTTTTTTAAATCAACCCTTGCATAAGCAAATGGGTCAAGATGACATCTCTAATCTTGTGCATGTATTGGATCTCATCTGAATGCAAACACTTTTAGGGAACTTAGAGTAGCATATATCGTGTGACTTTGGAAAGTATGATGGACCGTTTAACTACCAATACAAGTGCAGCGCGCCAATTGATTCCCCAAAAAATTGCAGGTTTGTAACTTTTATGATTTGTCTTGTTTTCTTTTCTTTTATGTTCTCTTTTTGCATTTGTGTTTCCATTATTTCTCCAAAATCATTCATTGATCGATTTGCTTGCAGGGTGTTAAACATCTATGGTTCTGCGGATAAGATTGTACCAGTGGAAGATGCTATAGAGTTTGTAAAACACATATTGACTCACAAGTTGCATATATCAATGGAGCTGATCATGAGTACATCCTGTCATCAAAGATGCGTTTTAACTTTTAGTTTTTTTATTTTGAGCTGAATTTTGTACCATGATGATCATCTTGGCTCATTACTTATACGGGCCAACTTTAGACCCACTGCCTCTTTTTAAATTTTATATCAAATAGACAAATGTTGCTATTTTAGTGTAATTAGGATTAACTATGACTTGATCGTGCTTATACTTTTTAAGTCGAGAACCTCGAAGGGGGTTCCAAGGGGGCAACGCCCCCTTGGCGGGGGTTCGGGGGCAGCGCCCCCTTGGCGGGGGTTCGGGGGCAGCGCCCACGAGAGAGCGGGGTCCAAGGGGCAGAGCCCCTGGCTGGGGTCAGCTTGGAAATTTTTTATTTCGGACACTTTGCTTCTTTAAAATTGCACTAGAAAAAGTTTTTGTCCCGAAATTTACTTATGAATTTCTAAAGGACTGAAAGTGTAAATTATGAATTCGAAATACAGATAACTGCAATTGCAGTTATCTGGACGCTCCAGGCCCTAAATTCACGATCATACGCACATTTGCAAGACGGTTCAAAATTCTACACTCTCAAAGATTCTCTAATTCATATTGTTCGTCTAGATCGTATCCGATCGATAATCTCGAGTGAACCACGAGAATATTCGATCCGAAAGTGTTCACACGCTTTCTAGATAATTCAGAAAACTCTCGATTTCTAACAACAAATACACTACTTTGTTTATATCTTACATCTATAAAGGCAAACAATAAAATGTGTGATAGCAAGGAGATTGAAACGACACTTTTCCTAACTAGTGATTTGATGAAACACCAAGATGGAAGAGTCATTACAACTTAACTTCTAAAACAAGACCCACAGGACTATTACGATTAATGCCAACATGTTCTTAGTACATCAAGTTTGCTATATCTAGAGCTATGGTTCAAGTTATGGAATTCATGCCAGGGTTTAGAATTCTACCAAAACTTGAGGACTACATACATATATTTGGGACACAGTTTGGTGAATACTGAACGAGATACATAGACACATTAAGGATGTATAATATATAAATACATTCCCGATAGACTGGGTTGTTTTCGCTATAATGAAGTTGGGAGATCACGCAAACAACACCCTTGACATGATAATTCCTCAGACACGTTTCTCATTGTCGGTCGACACTTTGGATCTATCAGAATGCATGCCAGTGCTACATTATAAACATGCATAATTTCCTTTTCAATCAAACTATTGGTTGGATAAGGAAGTCGCTTTTCTAATATATATTCTAACATTGCACCATGACTATTCGAACTGTTTAGGGACGACAACAGCTCTCCAGGGTGCTTCCCTCCGATTGTCTCAAGTGCTACCACCCCAAAGCTATACACGTCACATTTTTCGGTTACGATCATGTTATAGGCAAGTTCTACATGATAATATATACCAAAGGACCATTAGTAAAAACTTCAACATCTAATAGACATAAAAGAAAAGCCTAAGGTTACATAGAAATACCTAGAGCGATGTATCCCAAAGTTCCTACAGTTACGGTTTGGTTGGAGGAATCCGGGTCGAGCAATCTGGCTGCTCCAAAGTCAGCAACAGAACCTTCCAAATCTGAGTTCAAGAGAATGTTGTTGCTTGATATGTCTCTATGAACAATAGGAGGGTTGCAATCATGATGCATGTATGCCAAAGCATGAGCTACATCTTTGATAATGTTCACCCTCTTTATCCAATCCACTTCAACAGCTATTTCACTATCACTCAACGCACAAAATAGGCTCCCATTTTCCATGTATTCATATACAAGGAAGTTGCAATTATTATGCAAACAAAAACCATAGAGTTTGACAATGTTTTTGTGCCTTATGTTAGTTAACACTTGGATCTCGTTCTTGAAACTTTGATCGTATGTTGGTTGCTTGGCTTCAAAACGATGGAGTTTTATCAAAGCAAATGTTTTACCGTTAGACAATTTCGCTTCATAAACACTACCATAGCCTCCAGTCCCAATGCAGTATTTGAGGTAATCCTCTATGGCAGTGATGAAGTCTTCATTTGCAATTGTGCCGTCGTAATTTAACACCGAGCAAACATTTCCATGTTTTTTTTGTTTCCAGAAGGATTTTCTTTGTGATAGCCTTTCGGGTACAGTAACACAGATAAGCAAGAACATAACCAAGCACAAAGGAGGAAAATGCAAAGACGATTTTAAGAAAAATCTCCAAAAAGTCAATGTGCTTCTTTCTTCTTGTGTAGGCTGATTGTCCACTTAAATCATTCCATGACAAATCAATTTCTCCATACTGGCCACTAAGGTTAAGGGGAACAATACCAGTTAGATGATTATGGGACAGATTTAGGTGCATGAAAAGTTAGAAGTTGAAACCTGATATTTCTCCAACTAAATTATTACTACTAAGGTCCAAGTACTTTAAGTAATTGCAAACAACAAGACTCGCGAGATCTCCTGTCATTAGATTCATAGACAGGTCTAGATGGTACAGATTACAGGGATTTTGAAAAGACAAGTTACCCGAAAACTTGTTTGATGAAAAATCAACATAAGAAAGTCTTGACAACTTTCCTGGAATCGAACCCACAAGACTATTATGACTGAGGTCAAAATGTGACAAGTTCATCAAATTTTCTATATCTAGAGGTATGGGGCCACTTTAGGAATTCATGTCAAGTTTTAAAAACTTGAGTTGGCTCATATTACCAAAATTCGAGGGAACTGGAACCTCCAAATTGTTGTGACCCAGATTCAATGTTTTTAGCTTTTGCAGATTACTAATTTCCTTTGGAATGGATGCATTTAGTTGATTTTTGCTCAAGTCTGGGACTCTGAGTTTAGACATGGAACCATAAGATGGAGGGATTGGACCCGTAAGTCGGTTTTACTAAGATCAAGGTATTTTAAATGGGCAAAAGTGACATGTAACTTACCACTGAAATAGTTGCTAGAAATATTAAGGTGTTCTAAATGGGTGAAATTTGTGAAACAGACGGGTAACTCGCCAATGAAAGAGTTGCTAGAAAGATCAAGGTGTTTTAAACGGGTAAGATTGTTTAAAGAAGCAGGTTAGTGACCTGCGAGTCGATTCCCCCAAAGTGAAAGATAGGTGAGATTTGACAGCAAACCAATCTGAGTTGGGATGCCGCCTCTAAGATTACAGTATTCAACACTAAACCGCTCAAGGTTTGGAAATGAAGCGAAGTCAAGGCTTCACAGATCACCTTCAAAGGCGATAATCGTAAAAGCTTATCTCAATGACACTTCCCGCTTCATTGCAACGAATTTCATACCAAGTACAATGATTTGATGCATCTCTATATCCGGACCAGTTAGTCAAGCAAAGCTTTCGCCTCGGGCCCGTCCCGTTTTTCGACCCTTGACCCTTGACTTTCAGCCCGCGCGAAATATTTCTTGAAGCTTCGCCGCTGCCTCTAACAATTTGTTGAAATCATAGGCAGTGGTCTTTGATAACATGAAATAGAGAATGATCATAAGAAGATGATTGAGAATCTTCATAGGAAAAGTAATATTGGTGGAGGAAGTAGGCCGAATTGTTTACTAATAAATTGGTCCCTAGTGATTAGTGTGAAACATTCCATTATGTTTATGCTACAAACAGTATTTTGGAAATTCAAAATATCGCAATAAGGAGGTTCTTAGATATATAGGGTGGCTGGTGTCTTTTTTGTATTTTTTATTTAACCGAATTCGAAAATTAAGTGCAGCCGAATGAATAGTAAGCTGTTCTTTTTTTCTTTCATAATAAAAAAAATTATATATGGAGCATCAAATTATAATAAAGTAACAAGTAAACGTGTAATAAGTTGTGTCGTAACTTCTTTTTAGATAGCAAAATCAATCATATTAAAGACAAAGCTATGATTTTTAGGAGACGAGGAATTGTTGTGCACGACTCGCTGACTACAAAATTCTATATTATATTAAAACTCTTTATGAATTCTTAAAAAATTATTACTTTTGTTGCTATTTTAGTATAATTGGATTAGTTATGGATCAATACGTCTTCTAACTTATATCGGTCGGGTTCAGTGGTGCGGGTAATGCACGCCCGTATCGATAAGGTTAGGGGGCAGCGCCCCCGAGAGAGCGGGGTCCAAGGGGCGGCAGCCCCTGGCTCAAAATGTTATTAATTAAACTCGAGGGACTATTTGTGTAATTTGCTCAAAAACCGAATTTACAGTTATATTAGCAAATATGCTCCTCCAGTTTGGTACGTATCATTATCATCAAAAATTCTGGTTTGGTTTCTTCACAATCAAATTTCATTCTTGAATTTGAAAAGACCTCCCGATCGTATCCGATTGAAATCTTGAGCGAACCCTCGAGATCTCAAGATTTTCAGCCCGAAAATGTATTACGCTTTCTAGATTTTCCAAGCATTCGAAAATCTAACAACTTTTTCCACCATGTTTCTCCTCACTACTTAAATTGACCCAAATTCTCCTCATGTTTTCTTCAAGCATCAACATCATATTCTAGCATTTTTAATTTCTCTATAATA
Source organism: Deinandra increscens subsp. villosa (assembly GCA_039602395.1). Lineage (NCBI taxonomy): Eukaryota > Viridiplantae > Streptophyta > Magnoliopsida > Asterales > Asteraceae > Deinandra > Deinandra increscens. Next base: position 129,760,013 of record JBCNJP010000007.1, on the reverse strand, counting down.
GGCATTCTTTTCCCGTCGTTTTCCGATTCCATCTTCATCTTCTCTTTGCATCTACAATTTCACACCCCTGCATCGCCGACACTCACACGTGTGCACCTTCCTACTACACTTCCATTCACTTCGGATTTTAATCCAGGTTTGTTTACAACTTCTACTCCATGTGCTATTTTTTCTAGGGCAATTTAAGATTTTCTTTATCTAGTTTAATACAAATCTATAAAAAAAACAAAAAAAAAAACGTCCATTTTGTATTTTAAAAGGAAAATTGGAATTTAATAATACAAGTTTTAAGTGATTGACGAATAATAATATGAGTTTCACATTTGCATCACAATAATACGAATTAAACATGTTGGTGATTATAATGATATGCCGTTATTTTTTTATCTTTTGATTAAGGTTCGATTAGGATAATAATATGAGGTTTCTTCTTTTTCTTTTTGTTTCTTTCTCTTATCTTTCGATTATAGTTGATTCGAACCCTAATCGAAATATTAAAAACTAACGGTGTATCATTATAATCACCAACATGTTTAATTCATATTATTGTGATGCAAATGTGAAACTCATATTATTATCCGCCAATCACTTAAAACATGTATTATTAAATTCTAATTTTCCTTGTATTTTTAGATTATTTAAAAAGCCACGAGTGTAGTAGAGTGACACATAGGGAAGAAGTTATATTTTAGCCCTCTACTTTATAACATAGACGCTTCAGTGGGTTAATTACTTAATTACATAAGGATTTTTAAGATGCATTTTAACTATTGACATTGGATTTTGATCGAGCTAGTGACGAAGCTTGATCAAAAATTGTACGCGGGCTGACTTAGTATATAATTTTTTTTTGATTAATTAGATCGGACCGAGCTAAGTATACAAAAAAATTCAGACGGAATAGGTATAAATTGCTACTTCTGAGCGAAAAACGAGACGGGCCCGGGCTCGGGCCCGACCTGGCCCTCAATAAGCCTTGCCCCTAGATCGAGCTGAATTTTGCACCTTGGTAACCATCTTGGCTTGTTACTTTTGAACTGCTTCAATCAAGGTTTCTTCCGCACCTATATGGGAAATTGGACCATCAAGGTAGGTCATACAATTTGGTGAATACTGAACATTAAACGAGATATACAAACACCTAAGCATGAAATAGTATGTAAATACATTCTTGACATACAGAATTGTTCTTATTTTGATACAGCTTGGAGATCACACAAATAACGCCCCTTAACATAATAATTCCTCAGACACGTTTCTCATTGTGGGTCGAAACTTTGGATCTGTGGGAATGCATGCCAGTGCTACATCATAAACATGCATAATTTCCTTTTCGATTGACCTATTGGATGGATATGGGAGTCGCTTGTCCAATATATATTCTAACGTTGTACCATGACTATCTGAATTGTTTAGGGATGACAACAGGTCTTCAGGATGCTTCCCTCCAATTATCTCAAGCGCCAACACCCCAAAGCTATACACGTCGCATTTTTCGGTCACAGTCATGTTATATGCAAGTTCTACATGTTCATAGGATTGTTAGAAATTTTTCAAGAACTATTAGACATGGACAAGAAAAAAAAAAGTTAAGATTAGATAGAAAAACCTGGAGCGATGTATCCCAAAGTTCCTAAGATTATGGTTTGGTTGGAGGAATCTGGGTCGAGCAATCTTGCTGCTCCAAAGTCAGCAACAAATCCTTCCATTTTTGCGTTCAAGAGAATGTTGGTGCTTGATATGTCTCTATGAACAATTGGAGGGTTGCAGTCATGATGCATATATGCCAAAGCATGGGCAACATCTTTGATAATGTTCACCCTCTTGATCCAGTCCACCTCAACAGCCAATTCATTGTTACCCAAAGCCCAAAATAGGCTCCCCCTTTCCATGTATTCATATACAAGGAAGTTGCATTTGTTATGCAAACAAAAACCATAGAGTTTGACAATGTTTTTATGCCTTAGGTTGGTTAACACTTGGATCTCATTCTTGAAACTCTGGTCGAATGTCGGTTGCTCGGCTTCAAAATGATGCAGTTTTTTTAAAGCAAATGTTCTACCGTCAGGCAATTTCGCTTCATAAACACTGCCATATCCACCAGTACCAATGCAAAATTTAAGGTCAAAATCCTCTGTGGCAGTGATGAAGTCTTCATATGCAATTATTCCATCATAATTTAATATGGAGCATACATTTCCATGTTTTTTTGTTGTTGGCTGGATTTTCTTTTTGGTAGCCTTGTGCTTATTGTAGAACACATAACCAAGAAGTAAGAAACAAAGTCCCCCAATGACGGGAAGAAATATGGTTAAATTGCGGAGAACCTTGTTTCTTTGTACATGTTCTTTGCCAATTTCTCTTTTGTGGAATGAATAAGGAGGATTGGGTCCGAATTCAGTGAGAGGATTCTGAGACTGGTTTAGGAATACCAAATACTGGAAATCCAATTTATTAATTTTGTTTCCGGTAAATTTATTACTTCTAAGGTCCAAGTACTCCAAGTGGAAGCAAGCACGAAGACTTGTGATACCTCCAGTCATTTGATTCATCGAGAGGTCTAGATGCTTTAGATTACATGGATCTTGTATACGGATAATTCCTGATAGTTTATTTGATGAAATATCTAGGTAATCAAGTCTCGAAATGTTTTCTGGAATCGGACCCACAAGTTTATTATGGGAAAGGTCGACATGTGGCAAGTTCATCAGATCTGCTATATCTAGAGGTATGTGACCACTTATGGAATTCATGCCAAGGTTTAAAAATTTCAACGAACTTAGTTGACTAAAATTTGAGGGAATTGGTCCGTTAAATTGGTTGTCTCCTAGATTCATTGTTTGTAGGTTTTGCAACTTAGTAATTTGTTTTGGGATGGATGCATTGAGTTGGTTGGTGCTCAAGTCTAGGACTGTGAGATTGACCATGGAACCATAAGATGGCGGGATTGGACCTGTAAGTTGGTTTTTGCTAAGATCAAGGTATTCTAAATACGTGAGATTGGTGAAAAAGACAGGTAAGTTACCAGTGAAATTGTTACTAGAAAGATTAAGGTTTTCCAAATGGGTGAGATTGGTGAAAGAGACATGTAAGTTACCATTAAAATTGTTACTAGAAAGATCGAGGGATTTTAAACGGACAAGATTGGCCATCGAAATAGGCAATTTACCGCTGAAATTGTTATGAGAAAGATCAAGGTATTCTAAACGGGTGAGAATGGCCATCGAAACAGGTAGGTTACCACTAAAACCGTTATCATAAAGATTAAAGTATTCTAAACGGATGAGATTGGCCATCGAAATAGGTAATTTACCATTGAGATTGTTACGAGAAAGGTTAATGCATTTTAACTTAATGAGATAGGTGAAAGATATAGGTAAGTTACCACCGAACTTGTTATTTTGAAGATAAATGTATTCTAAATGGGTGAGATTAGTGAGGGAAACAGGTAACTTACCACTGAAACTGTTAGCAGAAAGATCAAGCTTTTCTAAACGGATGAGATTGGCCATCGAAACAGGTAATTTACCATTGAGATTGTTACGAGAAAGGTCAAGGCATTTTAACTGAATGAGATGGGTGAAAGAGATAGGTAAGTTACCACCAAAATTGTTATTATAAAGATAAAGGTATTCTAAATGGGTGAGATTGGTGAGGGAAACAGGTAACTTACCATTGAAATTGTTAGAAGAAAGGTCAAGGTATTCTAAACGGATGAGATTGGCCATCGAAACAGGTAATTTACCATTGAGATTGTTACGAGAAAGGACAAGGTATTTTAACTGAACGAGATAGGTGAAAGAGGTAGGTAAGTTACCGCTGAAATTGTTATCATAAAGATAAAGGTATTCTAAATGGGTGAGATTGGTGAGGAAAACAGGTAAGTTACCTGTGAGATGATTCAAGGAAAGTGAAAGATATGTGAGATTTGACAGCAAACCAATCTGCTCCGGGATGCTTCCTTCAAGGCCACAATTTTCTAAAACAAGGGCAACAAGGTTGGGAAATGGAGAGAAGTCGAGGCTTCTCAGATCAAGTCCACCCACAAGGTAACTATGGAATAAGCGTATCGCAATGACACTTCCTGCTTCATTGCAAGCTATTCCATCCCATTTACAGTGATCTGAAGCTTTTTCATGTGCCCACCATTCAGTGGCAAGCAAAGCTTTCACTTGCAATGATATAATATTGGAATCTGCTTGTACCGATATATTGGAATCATTGGCGGTGGTTAATTGTGATAACATGATGAAAAGGATTAGCATAAGATGAAGAAGGCGAGTGATAGCAGACTGCCACATTATGCATATATTGTTGTTTATTTATCCAGAAAGAAAACAAGTGTGTGTGGTTTTATATATGGTTTCTCAAACTGGTATATATATGGCCTCTTAAAGGCGTGTGAATTAAGTTTGGAAGTCAACACCAAAGTCATGAAGATACCAAAAATTCTAACCCCTCTTAAGGGTTGGGGTTGTTGTCTATCTTTCTCCACGATGCGTGGTCCTGTTTTTGTTAATTTCCTTGGTGTGGAATTCCTTTAATTAACAAGAATGTTTGTTTTCATTCCTATACACACTGTGCCTACCGTTTCATCAATAATCCAATAATGGTTTTTATGTTTATGTATAAAACATCTATTGCATGCTTTAGAAAAAGAAATTTCAATACATTCCTAAACTTAAACTTTTTATTTGTGGCTGCCTTTTAATTTGATGTTTACTTGTGGTCGTCGTTCTTTGGTGTTTAGTCGTCTGACACGTTGTTTGTAGTGACTACCTGTAAGAAGAATTGCAATAATGGTGAAAATTTCACTATATATGATAATCCGAGAGAAATAGCAAGTACTTGTAAAAAGAATTACAATAATGGTGAAAATTTAAACAAGGAGAATTACCTAATAAGTAATTAGTAATTACCCTCAAAATATTCAAAATTTAGAACCCTATCTTCTTGAATCAAATATCAATAATACTGAAAATTTAAATAAGATATGAAAAGAGATGAAAAATTATGTCAAACTCGCTGGCTTGATTCTTGGTTGTCTACTCGAAACTAAAGGCTCTTGTTCTTGGAGTCATTGTCGTCTGGTTTGGTCGTACAATAGAAGAAGATCGATTTTTTTAGGGCTGAGGGTGTCTGGATGCATAACATATACTAGCTATATATAGCTGTTAGAATTGTAAATAGTGATTTCTTTTATTTCCATCAAGTGAAAATATTAAAAATTTTATGCTATAAAAGTTGCTAAAAAATTAGTTTCATTATTTCAATATATCTTTCGAGCTTGCTACTTGAAGTGCTATTTGTTAAATTTGTTGACAATTAATAAATAAGTAAAAAAATATAATTTTCCAAATTGTTTTTTATTAGCCAAGTACAGTTTTTGTCTGTTTGACCTACCCTAAACTACAGTTTGTCGACATAATAATCATGCTGTTAATAAACAACTAATAATAACAAAAAGGCTCTTAAACTATTGAAATAAAACTGTAATTTTGGATAAATCATATAATTATAGTTGCCAATTGATTAGTGGTTAACTCATTTCTAGATAAATACAAGTGTCTGCTTCAGTTTAGTAGCTAAAATACCCTGAAAAGTTGAAGTGTAACTGTTTAAGAAGAGTTGTATAAGCATCCCTTTATTAGACTTCAGCCGACCTTCAACCAATTTAATACTTTATCCTTTTAGCATATTTTTATTTGACCCACTTGAGATAAGTTTTTTTTTTTTTTTTTTAATCAACCCTTGCATAAGCAAATGGGTCAAGATGACATCTCTAATCTTGTGCATGTATTGGATCTCATCTGAATGCAAACACTTTTAGGGAACTTAGAGTAGCATATATCGTGTGACTTTGGAAAGTATGATGGACCGTTTAACTGCCAATACAATTATACAAGTGCAGCGCGCCAATTGATTCCCCAAAAAATTGCAGGTTTGTAACTTTTATGATTTGTCTTGTTTTCTTTTCTTTTATGTTCTCTTTTTGCATTTGTGTTTCCATTATTTCTCCAAAATCATTCATTGATCGATTTGCTTGCAGGGTGTTAAACATCTATGGTTCTGCGGATAAGATTGTACCAGTGGAAGATGCTATAGAGTTTGTAAAACACATATTGACTCACAAGTTGCATATATCAATGGAGCTGATCATGAGTACATCCTGTCATCAAAGATGCGTTTTAACTTTTAGTTTTTTTATTTTGAGCTGAATTTTGTACCATGATGATCATCTTGGCTCATTATTTATACGGGCCAACTTTAGACCCACTGCCTCTTTTTAAATTTTATATCAAATAGACAAATGTTGCTATTTTAGTGTAATTAGGATTAACTATGACTTGATCGTGCTTATACTTTTTAAGTCTGAGAACCTCGAAGGGGGTTCCAAGGGGTTGCCCCCTTGGCGGGGGTTCGGGGGCAGCGCCCACGAGAGAGCGGGGTCCAAGGGGCAGAGCCCCTGGCTGGGGTCAGCTTGGAAATTTTTTATTTCGGACACTTTGCTTCATTAAAATTGCACTAGAAAAAGTTTTTGTCCCGAAATTTACTTATGAATTTCTAAAGGACTGAAAGTGTAAATTATGAATTCGAAATACAGATAACTGCAATTGCATGCAGTTATCTGGACGCTCCAGGCCCTAAATTCACGATCATACGCACATTTGCAAGACGGTTCAAAATTCTACACTCTCAAAGATTCTCTAATTCATATTGTTCGTCTAGATCGTATCCGATCGATAATCTCGAGTGAACCACGAGAATATTCGATCCGAAAGTGTTCACACGCTTTCTAGATAATTCAGAAAACTCTCGATTTCTAACAACAAATACACTACTTTGTTTATATCTTACATCTATAAAGGCAAACAATAAAATGTGTGATAGCAAGGAGATTGAAACGACACTTTTCCTAACTAGTGATTTGATGAAACACCAAGATGGAAGAGTCATTACAACTTAACTTCTAAAACAAGACCCACAGGACTATTACGATTAATGCCAACATGTTCTTAGTACATCAAGTTTGCTATATCTAGAGCTATGGTTCAAGTTATGGAATTCATGCCAGGGTTTAGAATTCTACCAAAACTTGAGGACTACATACATATATTTGGGACACAGTTTGGTGAATACTGAACGAGATACATAGACACATTAAGGATGTATAATATATAAATACATTCCCGATAGACTAGGTTGTTTTCGCTATAATGAAGTTGGGAGATCACGCAAACAACACCCTTGACATGATAATTCCTCAGACACGTTTCTCATTGTCGGTCGACACTTTGGATCTATCAGAATGCATGCCAGTGCTACATTATAAACATGCATAATTTCCTTTTCAATCAAACTATTGGTTGGATAAGGAAGTCGCTTTTCTAATATATATTCTAACATTGCACCATGACTATTCGAACTGTTTAGGGACGACAACAGCTCTCCAGGATGCTTCCCTCCGATTGTCTCAAGTGCCACCACCCCAAAGCTATACACGTCACATTTTTCGGTTACGATCATGTTATAGGCAAGTTCTACATGATAATATATACCAAAGGACCATTAGTAAAAACTTCAACATCTAATAGACATAAAAGAAAAGCCTAAGGTTACATAGAAATACCTAGAGCGATGTATCCCAAAGTTCCTACAGTTACGGTTTGGTTGGAGGAATCCGGGTCGAGCAATCTGGCTGCTCCAAAGTCAGCAACAAAACCTTCCAAATCTGAGTTCAAGAGAATGTTGTTGCTTGATATGTCTCTATGAACAATAGGAGGGCTGCAATCATGATGCATGTATGCCAAAGCATGAGCTACATCTTTGATAATGTTCACCCTCTTTATCCAATCCACTTCAACAGCTATTTCACTATCACTCAACGCACAAAATAGGCTCCCATTTTCCATGTATTCATATACAAGGAAGTTGCAATTATTATGCAAACAAAAACCATAGAGTTTGACAATGTTTTTGTGCCTTATGTTAGTTAACACTTGGATCTCGTTCTTGAAACTTTGATCGTATGTTGGTTGCTTGGCTTCAAAACGATGGAGTTTTTTCAAAGCAAATGTTTTACCGTTAGGCAATTTCGCTTCATAAACACTACCATAGCCTCCAGTCCCAATGCAGTATTTGAGGTAATCCTCTATGGCAGTGATGAAGTCTTCATTTGCAATTGTGCCGTCGTAATTTAACACCGAGCAAACATTTCCATGTTTTTTTTGTTTCCAGAAGGATTTTCTTTGTGATAGCCTTTCGGGTACAGTAACACAGATAAGCAAGAACATAACCAAGCACAAAGGAGGAAAATGCAAAGACGATTTTAAGAAAAATCTCCAAAAAGTCAATGTGCTTCTTTCTTCTTGTGTAGGCTGATTGTCCACTTAAATCATTCCATGACAAATCAATTTCTCCATACTGGCCACTAAGGTTAAGGGGAACAATACCAGTTAGATGATTATGGGACAGATTTAGGTGCATGAAAAGTGAGAAGTTGAAACCTGGTATTTCTCCAACTAAATTATTACTACTAAGGTCCAAGTACTTTAAGTAATTGCAAACAACAAGACTCGCGAGATCTCCTGTCATTAGATTCATAGACAGGTCTAGATGGTACAGATTACAGGGATTTTGAAAAGACAAGTTACCCGAAAACTTGTTTGATGAAAAATCAACATAAGAAAGTCTTGACAACTTTCCTGGAATCGAACCCACAAGACTATTATGACTGAGGTCAAAATGTGACAAGTTCATCAAATTTTCTATATCTTGAGGTATGGGGCCACTTAAGGAGTTCATGCCAAGTTTTAAAAACTTGAGCTGGCTCATATTACCAAAATTCGAGGAAACTGGACCCTCCAAATTGTTGTGACCCAGATTCAATGTTTTTAGCTTTTGCAGATTACTAATTTCCTTTGGAATGGATGCATTTAGTTGATTTTTGCTCAAGTCTAGGACTCTGAGTTTAGACATGGAACCATAAGATGGAGGGATTGGACTCGTAAGTCGGTTTTTACTAAGATCAAGGTATTCTAAATGGGCGAAAGTAGGCATGTAACTTACCACTAGAAATAGTTGCTAGAAAGATTAAGGTGTTCTAAATGGGTGAGATTTGTGAAAGAGACTGGTAACTCGCCATTGAAAGAGTTGCTTGAAAGATCAAGGTGTTTTAAACGGGTAAGATTTTTTAAAGAAGCAGGTAAGTAACCTGTGAGTCGATTCCCCCAAAGTGAAAGATATGTGAGATTTGACAACAAACCAATCTGAGTCGGGATGCCGCCTCTAAGATTACAGTATTCAACACTAAACCGATCAAGTTTTGGAAATGAAGCGAAGTCAAAGCTTCGCAGATCACCTTCAAGGCGATAATCGTAAAAGCTTATCTCAATGACACTTCCCGCCTCATTGCAACGAATTTCATACCAAGTACAACGATCTGATGCATCTCTATATCCCCACCAGTTAGTTGCAAGCAAAGCTTTTGCCTCTAACGATTTATTGAAATCATAGGCAGTGGTCTTTGATAACATGAAAAAGAGAATGAAAAGAAGACGATTGAGAATCTTCATATGACAAGTAATATTAGTGGAGGAAGCAGGCCGTATTGTTTATCAACAAGTGAAGTAATTATAGTGAGTTGAGTTTGTTAAAACTGTCATCTTCATAAAGTTTTGAAGTGTGTGAATTTAGACAGGAAGATATGTGTCCATAATGACCCTGCCAAAATTTATATTTTCTAAGTGACATAATAATAAATTGGTCCCTAGTGAATAGTTTGAAACATTCCATTTTGTTTATGCTACGAACAATATTTTGGAAATTCAAGATATCGCAATAAGGAGAGGTTCGTGGATATATAGGGTGGCTGGTGTCTTTTTTGTATTTTTTATTTAATCGAATTCGAAAATTAAGTGCAGCCGAATGAATAGTAAGTTGTTCTTTTTTTCTTTTCTTTTCATACTAAAGAGAACATATATATATGAAGTATCAAATTATAATAAAGTGGCAGGTAAACACTAAGCATGAATAATATGTAAATACATTCTTGACAGACATAATTGTTCTTATTTTGATAAAGCGTGGAGATCACACAAATAACGCCCCTTGACATAATAATTCCTGAGACACGTTTCTCATTGTGGGTCGAAACTTTGGATCTGTGGGAATGCATGCCAGTGCTACATCATAAATATGCATAATTTCCTTTTCGATTGACCTATTGGATGGATATGGGAGTCGCTTGTCCAATATATATTCTAACGCTGTACCATGACTATCTGAATTGTTTAGGGATGACAACAGGTCTTCAGGATGCTTCCCTCCGAGTATCTCAAGCACCAACACCCCAAAGCTATACACGTCGCATTTTTCAGTCACGGTCATGTTATACGCAAGTTCTACATGTTCATAGGATTGTCAGAAATTTTTCAAGAACTATTAGACATGGACATAAAAAAAAAGTTAAGATTAGACAGAAAAACCTGGAGCGATGTATCCCAAAGTTCCTAAGATTATGGTTTGGTTGGAGGAATCTGGGTCGAGCAGTCTTGCTGCTCCAAAGTCAGCAACAAATCCTTCCATTTTTGCGTTCAAGAGAATGTTGGTGCTTGATATGTCTCTATGAACAATTGGAGGGTTGCAGTCATGATGCATATATGCCAAAGCATGGGCAACATCTTTGATGATGTTCACCCTCTTGATCCAATCCACCTCAACAGCCAATTCACTGTTACTCAAAGCCCAAAATAGGCTCCCCCTTTCCATGTATTCATATACAAGGAAGTTGCATTTGTTATGCAAACAAAAACCATAGAGTTTGACAATGTTTTTATGCCTTAGCTTGGTTAACACTTGGATCTCGTTCTTGAAACTCTGGTCGAATGTCGGTTGCTCGGCTTCAAAATGATGAAGTTTTTTTAAAGCAAATGTTTTACCGTCAGGCAGTTTCGCTTCATAAACACTGCCATATCCACCGGTACCAATGCAGAATTTGAGGTCAAAATCCTCTGTGGCAGTGATGAAGTCTTCATATGCAATTGTTCCATCATAATTTAATATGGAGCACACATTTCCATGTTTTTCTACTGTTGGCTGGATTTTCTTTTTGGTAGCCTTGTGCTTATTGTAGAACACATAACCAAGAAGTATGAAACAAAGTCCCCCAATGACGGGAAGAAATATGGTTAAATGGCGGAGAACCTTGTTTCTTGGTACATGTTCTTTGCCAATTTCTCTTTTGTGGAATGAATAAGGAGGATTGGGTCCGAATTCAGTGAGAGGATTCTGAGACTGATTTAGGAATACCAAATACTGGAAATCCAATTTATTAATTTTATTTCCGGTAAATTTATTACTTCTAAGGTCCAAGTACTCCAAGTGGAAGCAAGCACGAAGACTTGTGATACCTCCGGTCATTTGATTCATAGAGAGGTCGAGATGCTTTAGATTACATGGATCTTGAATTCGGATATTTCCTGATAGTTTATTTGATGAAATATCTAGGTAATCAAGTCTCGAAATGTTTTCTGGAATCGAACCCACAAGTCTATTATGAGAAAGGTCGACATGTGGCAAGTTCATCAAATCTGCTATATCAAGAGGTATGTGACCACTTATGGAATTCATGCCAAGGTTTAAAAATTTTAACGAACTTAGTTGACTAAAATTTGAGGGAATTGGTCCGTTAAATTGGTTGTCTCCCAGATTCAATGTTTGTAGGTTTTGCAAATTAGTAATTTGGTTTGGGATGGATGCATTGAGTTGGTTGTTGCACAAGTTTAGGACTGTGAGATTGACCATGGAACCATAAGATGGCGGGATTGGACCTGTAAGTTGGTTTTTGCTAAGATAAAGGTATTCTAAATACGTGAGATTGGTGAAAAAGACAGGTAAGTTACCGGTGAAATTGTTACTAGAAAGATCAAGGTTTTCTAAATGGGTGAGATTGGTGAAAGAGACATGTAAGTTACCATTAAAATTGTTACTAGAAAGATCGAGGGATTTTAAACAGACAAGATTGGCCATCGAAATAGACAATTTACCGCTGAAATTGTTATGAGAAAGATCAAGGTATTCTAAACGGGTGAGAATGGCCATCGAAACAGGTAGGTTACCACTAAAACTGTTATCATAAAGATTAAGGTATTCTAAACGGATGAGATTGGCTATCGAAATAGGTAATTTACCATTGAGATTGTTACGAGAAAGGTTAATGAATTTTAACCGAATGAGATAGGTGAAAGATATCGGTAAGTTACCACCGAACTTGTTATTTTGAAGATAAAGGTATTCTAAATGGGTGAGATTGGTGAGAGAAACAGGTAAGTTACCACTGAAATTGTTAGCGGAAAGATCAAGCTTTTCTAAACGGATGAGATTGGCCATCGAAACAGGTAATTTACCATTGAGATTGTTACGAGAAAGGTCAAGGCATTTTAACTGAATAAGATGGGTGAAAGAGATAGGTAAGTTACCACCAAAATTGTTATTATAAAGATAAAGGTATTCTAAATGGGTGAAATTAGTGAGGGAAACATGTAACTTACCATTGAAATTGTTAGAAGAAAGGTCAAGGTATTCTAAACGGATGAGATTGGCCATCGAAACAGGTAATTTACCATTGAGATTGTTATGAGAAAGGACAAGGTATTTTAACTGAATGAGATGGGTGAAAGAGGTAGGTAAGTTACCGCTGAAATTGTTATCATAAAGATAAAGGTATTCTAAATGGGTGAGATTGGTGAGGAAAACAGGTAAGTTTCCTGTGAGATGATTCAGTGAAAGTGAAAGATATGTGAGATTTAAAAGCAAACCAATCTGCTCTGGGATGCTTCCTTTAAGGCCACAGTCTTCTAAAACAAGCGCAACAAGGTCGGGAAATGGAGAAAAGTCGAGGCTTCTCAGATCAAGTCCACCTGCAAGGTAACTATGGAATAAGCGTATCGCAATGACACTTCTTGCTTTATTGCAAGCTATTCCATCCCATTTACAATGATCTGAAGTATTTTCATGTGCCCACCATTTAGTGGCTAGCAAAGCTTTTACTTGCAATGATATCATATCGGAATCTGCTTGTACCGATATATTGGAATCATTGGCGGTGGTTAATTGTGATAACATGATGAAAAGGATTAGCATAAGATGAAGAAGGCGAGTGATAGCAGAATGCCACATTATGCATATATTGTTGTTTATTTATCCAGAAAGAAAACAAGTGTGTGTGGTTTTATATATGGTTTCTCAAAGTGGTATATATATGGCCTCCTAAAGGCGTGTGAATTAAGTTAAGTTTGGAAGTCAACACCAAAGTCAAGAAGATACCACAAATCCTGACCGAGTAAACCCTCTTAGGGGTCGGGGGTATGGAATTCCTTTAATTAACAAGAATGTTTTCTACTGAATGAATAAAAAATCTATTGCTTTAGAAAAGAAATTTCAGAACATTCTTAAAAGTTAATTTTTTATTTGTGTCCCTCTTTTCCCTCTTTGGTGTTTAGTCGTTGTACGTGTTGTTTTGTAGTTCTTTGTAAGCAAGTTTTTGCTCGGTAGGTGAAGCCGACATTCTCGCTCATGTCTCTTGCTCATGTATTTCTTTTTCGACCCTCATTTCACTTCACAGGAGAAAAGTTGTGTGGGTTGCTTTCATTATTCAATCATTACATGACACATCTTATTTTATTATATTACTAGGTTTGTAACCCGTGTGTCACACGGGACACACAAGTAATTTTTTGAAGACACAAAGTTGACGATATACGTTGATGTGAAGAAGTTGTTATGTTTTATAAACTTCTCAAGACTTCTTTGTATACAACATTCAATGTTTTGATCGCTAAGATTACCATGACCGTCTAAAAGTAAAAGTTTTAGACCTTCTCTACTTGTAACTCTATGTGTGACGTATAACTGACCATGTGAGACACCGGGTTCCTTAAAAAGAAACCAATCTTGGAGAGTGATTGACCCTGACTTTTGTTCAGTGTCATTGCAAAAGATACGACAAATGGGAATTGTCTTCTTTAAAACTTGATTGGTATTTTTGTATATCTGAAGACGTTAAGCTGAGTCTTGGAAGAAATATTCGATTTCCAACATTCACACCTCATATGACTTTAGCCTCGATAACACGAATACGTAAGACTATCACTTTTACTCTAGTGCCATTATACATGCCACATTTCTAATCAATGTTTATCGTACATAACAGGCACACCAACCTTTAGGACCAATCGATGGTTTGGAAGACCTCATAGTTTAAGGCAATTTAAAATATATGGAGAATACAATGTCTCATCAAAGCTTTCGTTAAGATATTCTTCATGACAAACATTATCTGGACTCCCCTGATTGTTTGATGGAACATACAGGGTTTCGTTGGCTTCATACGCATCGATCATGTTATGCTTTAAAGTGCGATGTGCATGTCTGACGGTAGGTGCCTTTTCCTTCGTACTTGATGTTATTATCACAGCGTATCAACAACAACCTTAAAACAACCACAACATGTTTTAAAAAACAAATAAATGGAACATGTTAAAAGGAATAATTAACTTTATGATGAAGAATGTTTGTTGCAACATCTCTAGCAACAACTTTGTCACATATAATCTAACCATCTATAAGCAAAGATATGGATCACTACGTGGACGACATTAACTTAATTAATATATGATCTTAACTGTTATTTTTTTTCACAAATATTAACAGGTGATAGTTAACTCTATATATAACTCTTTACATAATTCTTAAAATGTTGATTTCATTTTAAATTGAATCACCTGCGGTAAGGGACCATAGTCCATTTTTAATTACCGGGTTCTGTCATTTCTTTTAGAACAATTTTTATGCCGTCTTACTCAATAACTGCTATGTCTAGACGGAAACAGTAGCAAATGATTTTGTATCTGGGCCAGTGGCTTTTTTTTTTTTTTTTTTTTTTTGTTGTATCTAAAATAGTTTCCTACAGTTGCATAGAAACATCCATGTGCAGAAAATATCTTAAGACCATTCAAACTATACTTATGTTAATATGTATTAGGCTATTCAAGTTAACTTAAACTATAGGTTTAAAATTCGTAGGCAGATAGTACCTTGTCCTTTGCATTTGATGTTATTCCGACGGCCGCTTTAATAGTAGAGACGGGCGTATAATTGCCAAGGGCAGACGATCCAACATCCTGAAAACAAACGTTTAAATAAGAAAAAACAGTCAACCTATTCTATATATTTTGGTAACCATTTCCTTTGTATTATCGGGAAATTCTCACCTCATGCGTACCAAGTCTCCTTTCCAACTCATGTATGGTGTCAACGTTAGCGGTGATTTTCGAGACGCCATAAATCGGGTTATTCTATTGGAAATTGTACTCCTTAATTTCGATCAAGAATGCAAACTTCTTCTCGAGTAAGGCATCCAATTAATTATGCGGGAAGAGTTTTTGAGGAACCAACCTATGAAATACAAAAGTTATTTCAATGAGTAGAGCAATGTTACTTGTATACCATTTTTATATCTTATATTGTAATATTCTTTTTACAACATTAGTCACCATCAGACAATGACCATTACAAGTTTCACCATTCTACGCACATTGATACACATCGAGAGTCGAGACACATCAGACACCATCAGAAATGACCATTACAACTTCAACCATCATACGCACATTGATACACATCGAGACACTACCTCTTGCACCATAACATTAATAATTTCAAGTTTAAGCAAGTAATCTTTGTAATGTGAAATACGCCTATTGTTAATTAAACATAAATCAAATCTTTGATTTCATCCACCCTAACAACATGGACATCTGATTTAATTAGCTCCCTACTATGGCATCACAATGAGGACCAACTATGAAAATAAAAATCAGTTTTGTGTGTTGTAGGGTCAAAATACATTCTAACCTGTCAGCTTGAGTTGTATATCTTTGTTTTTTGTAGGTAATTTATGTAGAATACAATAGAATGTTACACAAAACTACCCATATCCTCATACAAAACAACTAAATTATCCTGGACCCATCCATTTTCAGGAAACAAAAGTAAACAGTCCAACGGGTTAAGACTTGAAGAATTTAACACCATCATTCTTCTTATGTGCCTGTTTCTCTGGTGTAGGTGGATTTGGCCATCACATTTAGCTCTTAATGCATGTTCAAAAAAAGGTAATATAATCCTTTCACTGCTGAGCTTGCATCGGATATCTTAAAAATCCATCGTCCTAATATATTGATTTTCTAAAACCTAAATTCAACTGCAAAAACTGATATCTTGTAGTGCATTTTACATTGAACCATATCTCAAAATTTCTCACTGTGATTAAGAGTTAAATAATGCTCAAAACGTTCTTAGTAACCCATCTGCACCACCGTTTCTAGAAGCATAGGATGAGGAGAAATGCAAACTTGATTTATGACTCTATCTTGAAGAAAAGACTTTTAATTTAGAAAGGTCTTTTCATTATGTAGATTTTTGAAAAAATAGAACTGATTGGAAGATCGAACGTGATTTCAATAGGCATTGGGTGAAGAGAAGTATAAACATTATTTATGACCCTTTCTTGAAGAAAACCCTGTTATCCAACTTGATTCCCACTTATTGTGGATCATTCTTTACGGTATGTTTGTATTGATTTTGGGGATTTCTTCCTTTAGTAAACAAATGCTTCAGCCCATGTATTTCTTTGTTTACCTCTTGGTTATTAGCTTTTTGGCATTTCCTTTTCCCTGTTCTTGATTGTGTTGTGTTTTCATCATGTTAATATAACTATGCTACTTCTAGGGATATGTATGCATGATTTTACCTATATATTTTGTTATTTTGTTGAATTATAAGCTTAACTTTATTCTGGGTCATCTTTGATGATGTTCACCCTCTTGATCCAATCCACCTCAACAGCCAATTCACTGTTACTCAAAGCCCAAAATAGGCTCCCCCTTTCCATGTATTCATATACAAGGAAGTTGCATTTGTTATGCAAACAAAAACCATAGAGTTTGACAATGTTTTTATGCCTTAGCTTGGTTAACACTTGGATCTCGTTCTTGAAACTCTGGTCGAATGTCGGTTGCTCGGCTTCAAAATGATGAAGTTTTTTTAAAGCAAATGTTTTACCGTCAGGCAGTTTCGCTTCATAAACACTGCCATATCCACCGGTACCAATGCAGAATTTGAGGTCAAAATCCTCTGTGGCAGTGATGAAGTCTTCATATGCAATTGTTCCATCATAATTTAATATGGAGCACACATTTCCATGTTTTTCTACTGTTGGCTGGATTTTCTTTTTGGTAGCCTTGTGCTTATTGTAGAACACATAACCAAGAAGTATGAAACAAAGTCCCCCAATGACGGGAAGAAATATGGTTAAATGGCGGAGAACCTTGTTTCTTGGTACATGTTCTTTGCCAATTTCTCTTTTGTGGAATGAATAAGGAGGATTGGGTCCGAATTCAGTGAGAGGATTCTGAGACTGATTTAGGAATACCAAATACTGGAAATCCAATTTATTAATTTTATTTCCGGTAAATTTATTACTTCTAAGGTCCAAGTACTCCAAGTGGAAGCAAGCACGAAGACTTGTGATACCTCCGGTCATTTGATTCATAGAGAGGTCGAGATGCTTTAGATTACATGGATCTTGAATTCGGATATTTCCTGATAGTTTATTTGATGAAATATCTAGGTAATCAAGTCTCGAAATGTTTTCTGGAATCGAACCCACAAGTCTATTATGAGAAAGGTCGACATGTGGCAAGTTCATCAAATCTGCTATATCAAGAGGTATGTGACCACTTATGGAATTCATGCCAAGGTTTAAAAATTTTAACGAACTTAGTTGACTAAAATTTGAGGGAATTGGTCCGTTAAATTGGTTGTCTCCCAGATTCAATGTTTGTAGGTTTTGCAAATTAGTAATTTGGTTTGGGATGGATGCATTGAGTTGGTTGTTGCACAAGTTTAGGACTGTGAGATTGACCATGGAACCATAAGATGGCGGGATTGGACCTGTAAGTTGGTTTTTGCTAAGATAAAGGTATTCTAAATACGTGAGATTGGTGAAAAAGACAGGTAAGTTACCGGTGAAATTGTTACTAGAAAGATCAAGGTTTTCTAAATGGGTGAGATTGGTGAAAGAGACATGTAAGTTACCATTAAAATTGTTACTAGAAAGATCGAGGGATTTTAAACAGACAAGATTGGCCATCGAAATAGACAATTTACCGCTGAAATTGTTATGAGAAAGATCAAGGTATTCTAAACGGGTGAGAATGGCCATCGAAACAGGTAGGTTACCACTAAAACTGTTATCATAAAGATTAAGGTATTCTAAACGGATGAGATTGGCTATCGAAATAGGTAATTTACCATTGAGATTGTTACGAGAAAGGTTAATGAATTTTAACCGAATGAGATAGGTGAAAGATATCGGTAAGTTACCACCGAACTTGTTATTTTGAAGATAAAGGTATTCTAAATGGGTGAGATTGGTGAGAGAAACAGGTAAGTTACCACTGAAATTGTTAGCGGAAAGATCAAGCTTTTCTAAACGGATGAGATTGGCCATCGAAACAGGTAATTTACCATTGAGATTGTTACGAGAAAGGTCAAGGCATTTTAACTGAATAAGATGGGTGAAAGAGATAGGTAAGTTACCACCAAAATTGTTATTATAAAGATAAAGGTATTCTAAATGGGTGAAATTAGTGAGGGAAACATGTAACTTACCATTGAAATTGTTAGAAGAAAGGTCAAGGTATTCTAAACGGATGAGATTGGCCATCGAAACAGGTAATTTACCATTGAGATTGTTATGAGAAAGGACAAGGTATTTTAACTGAATGAGATGGGTGAAAGAGGTAGGTAAGTTACCGCTGAAATTGTTATCATAAAGATAAAGGTATTCTAAATGGGTGAGATTGGTGAGGAAAACAGGTAAGTTTCCTGTGAGATGATTCAGTGAAAGTGAAAGATATGTGAGATTTAAAAGCAAACCAATCTGCTCTGGGATGCTTCCTTTAAGGCCACAGTCTTCTAAAACAAGCGCAACAAGGTCGGGAAATGGAGAAAAGTCGAGGCTTCTCAGATCAAGTCCACCTGCAAGGTAACTATGGAATAAGCGTATCGCAATGACACTTCTTGCTTTATTGCAAGCTATTCCATCCCATTTACAATGATCTGAAGTATTTTCATGTGCCCACCATTTAGTGGCTAGCAAAGCTTTTACTTGCAATGATATCATATCGGAATCTGCTTGTACCGATATATTGGAATCATTGGCGGTGGTTAATTGTGATAACATGATGAAAAGGATTAGCATAAGATGAAGAAGGCGAGTGATAGCAGAATGCCACATTATGCATATATTGTTGTTTATTTATCCAGAAAGAAAACAAGTGTGTGTGGTTTTATATATGGTTTCTCAAAGTGGTATATATATGGCCTCCTAAAGGCGTGTGAATTAAGTTAAGTTTGGAAGTCAACACCAAAGTCAAGAAGATACCACAAATCCTGACCGAGTAAACCCTCTTAGGGGTCGGGGGTATGGAATTCCTTTAATTAACAAGAATGTTTTCTACTGAATGAATAAAAAATCTATTGCTTTAGAAAAGAAATTTCAGAACATTCTTAAAAGTTAATTTTTTATTTGTGTCCCTCTTTTCCCTCTTTGGTGTTTAGTCGTTGTACGTGTTGTTTTGTAGTTCTTTGTAAGCAAGTTTTTGCTCGGTAGGTGAAGCCGACATTCTCGCTCATGTCTCTTGCTCATGTATTTCTTTTTCGACCCTCATTTCACTTCACAGGAGAAAAGTTGTGTGGGTTGCTTTCATTATTCAATCATTACATGACACATCTTATTTTATTATATTACTAGGTTTGTAACCCGTGTGTCACACGGGACACACAAGTAATTTTTTGAAGACACAAAGTTGACGATATACGTTGATGTGAAGAAGTTGTTATGTTTTATAAACTTCTCAAGACTTCTTTGTATACAACATTCAATGTTTTGATCGCTAAGATTACCATGACCGTCTAAAAGTAAAAGTTTTAGACCTTCTCTACTTGTAACTCTATGTGTGACGTATAACTGACCATGTGAGACACCGGGTTCCTTAAAAAGAAACCAATCTTGGAGAGTGATTGACCCTGACTTTTGTTCAGTGTCATTGCAAAAGATACGACAAATGGGAATTGTCTTCTTTAAAACTTGATTGGTATTTTTGTATATCTGAAGACGTTAAGCTGAGTCTTGGAAGAAATATTCGATTTCCAACATTCACACCTCATATGACTTTAGCCTCGATAACACGAATACGTAAGACTATCACTTTTACTCTAGTGCCATTATACATGCCACATTTCTAATCAATGTTTATCGTACATAACAGGCACACCAACCTTTAGGACCAATCGATGGTTTGGAAGACCTCATAGTTTAAGGCAATTTAAAATATATGGAGAATACAATGTCTCATCAAAGCTTTCGTTAAGATATTCTTCATGACAAACATTATCTGGACTCCCCTGATTGTTTGATGGAACATACAGGGTTTCGTTGGCTTCATACGCATCGATCATGTTATGCTTTAAAGTGCGATGTGCATGTCTGACGGTAGGTGCCTTTTCCTTCGTACTTGATGTTATTATCACAGCGTATCAACAACAACCTTAAAACAACCACAACATGTTTTAAAAAACAAATAAATGGAACATGTTAAAAGGAATAATTAACTTTATGATGAAGAATGTTTGTTGCAACATCTCTAGCAACAACTTTGTCACATATAATCTAACCATCTATAAGCAAAGATATGGATCACTACGTGGACGACATTAACTTAATTAATATATGATCTTAACTGTTATTTTTTTTCACAAAT
Organism: Deinandra increscens subsp. villosa; assembly: GCA_039602395.1. NCBI lineage: Eukaryota > Viridiplantae > Streptophyta > Magnoliopsida > Asterales > Asteraceae > Deinandra > Deinandra increscens. The sequence continues at coordinate 129,739,125 of JBCNJP010000007.1, read as the reverse complement.
ATTAACAGGTGATAGTTAACTCTATATATAACTCTTTACATAATTCTTAAAATGTTGATTTCATTTTAAATTGAATCACCTGCGGTAAGGGACCATAGTCCATTTTTAATTACCGGGTTCTGTCATTTCTTTTAGAACAATTTTTATGCCGTCTTACTCAATAACTGCTATGTCTAGACGGAAACAGTAGCAAATGATTTTGTATCTGGGCCAGTGGCTTTTTTTTTTTTTTTTTTTTTTTGTTGTATCTAAAATAGTTTCCTACAGTTGCATAGAAACATCCATGTGCAGAAAATATCTTAAGACCATTCAAACTATACTTATGTTAATATGTATTAGGCTATTCAAGTTAACTTAAACTATAGGTTTAAAATTCGTAGGCAGATAGTACCTTGTCCTTTGCATTTGATGTTATTCCGACGGCCGCTTTAATAGTAGAGACGGGCGTATAATTGCCAAGGGCAGACGATCCAACATCCTGAAAACAAACGTTTAAATAAGAAAAAACAGTCAACCTATTCTATATATTTTGGTAACCATTTCCTTTGTATTATCGGGAAATTCTCACCTCATGCGTACCAAGTCTCCTTTCCAACTCATGTATGGTGTCAACGTTAGCGGTGATTTTCGAGACGCCATAAATCGGGTTATTCTATTGGAAATTGTACTCCTTAATTTCGATCAAGAATGCAAACTTCTTCTCGAGTAAGGCATCCAATTAATTATGCGGGAAGAGTTTTTGAGGAACCAACCTATGAAATACAAAAGTTATTTCAATGAGTAGAGCAATGTTACTTGTATACCATTTTTAAATCTTATATTGTAATATTCTTTTTACAACATTAGTCACCATCAGACAATGACCATTACAAGTTTCACCATTCTACGCACATTGATACACATCGAGAGTCGAGACACATCAGACACCATCAGAAATGACCATTACAACTTCAACCATCATACGCACATTGATACACATCGAGACACTACCTCTTGCACCATAACATTAATAATTTCAAGTTTAAGCAAGTAATCTTTGTAATGTGAAATACGCCTATTGTTAATTAAACATAAATCAAATCTTTGATTTCATCCACCCTAACAACATGGACATCTGATTTAATTAGCTCCCTACTATGGCATCACAATGAGGACCAACTATGAAAATAAAAATCAGTTTTGTGTGTTGTAGGGTCAAAATACATTCTAACCTGTCAGCTTGAGTTGTATATCTTTGTTTTTTGTAGGTAATTTATGTAGAATACAATAGAATGTTACACAAAACTACCCATATCCTCATACAAAACAACTAAATTATCCTGGACCCATCCATTTTCAGGAAACAAAAGTAAACAGTCCAACGGGTTAAGACTTGAAGAATTTAACACCATCATTCTTCTTATGTGCCTGTTTCTCTGGTGTAGGTGGATTTGGCCATCACATTTAGCTCTTAATGCATGTTCAAAAAAAGGTAATATAATCCTTTCACTGCTGAGCTTGCATCGGATATCTTAAAAATCCATCGTCCTAATATATTGATTTTCTAAAACCTAAATTCAACTGCAAAAACTTTACTGAGATATCAACTTAAGAACTGTAATCGAAGGATAAGAACTTGTTCATAATAAATAGATTTAAGGAATATCAAAAACCCCTAGAAAATTATCAGACGGTGAATTTTGTCAAGAAAGCAATTACACTAACAATAACGTCTTGAATATCATCCCCAAGCGAAATCATAATATCGATGGCAACAAAAAATTAAGCATAATATTTACTTCAATAGAAGGATAGCAAGAAACGTGAGGTAGAACCGCACTTTAGCAAAGTCCAGTTTAACAACTCGACGAAGAAAAACGAAGCGATGCAGGGGACATGTATGCATGTATGAGACGAATGGAGATGAACATCAGTTTATTAAGACAGTGAACCAGGACGCAGAAGTGATACAGCAACCAGCCGATTCACATTCCCAATTGAAGACATGGATGATGCGAATTCAATTTTTATACCAGAAGACTTCAATTGCAGTAATAATGATGGGAGCGCTTCAAATCTGAAACTGAAAACTTAAAAGCGATTTAGGTTTTGAGAGGACGATGGATGGTTGCGTAGCAGAGGAGACGCGAATGAAGGCGGTGGGCGACGAATTGAATGAAAATTAACATCGTATGAAGGAGGTGGGTGACGGGCCTGACGGCAACGCGATTGAATATTCATTGATGGAAGTCAATAAAGACGTTAACAAAGAAGGTCAATAAGAACGAACACGTGGCATGCTAAAACAATGGACACTTGGCACTCTCCCTTTACTCAGATTCTCCTTTATTAGAATAGAAAGATTAAATTATAATATTATTAAAAAAAATATTAAACTCATACAACTAAACTCATACAGGTATACCCCATACCCTAATAATAAAGATGGATTTCGAATCTATCATTAAAGTTTGGATAGTCAATAGATCACTAGCTATAGCGGCTAATATCGTAAATGTTGGGTGCTAAAAAATTAGTTCCGTAATTCCGATATACTTTCAAAAAGCTTTGGAATAGCGGGAAATATGTAATTAAATATGCAACTAAGATTAAAATAGGGGGAAACATGCAATTAAATTTTTAAGTTAGATAAATATTCAATTGATTTGTTTTGTAGGAGGATATATACAATTGTTCCTATATCAAAACATACTATCAATATGCTATGTTTCAAATTGTTTAAAAAGAAAAAAAAATACACCAATTCTACTACTTTAAACACATCTTGCTTCTATGTTTAATCCATAAAAAACTTATGTCACCAAAGATCATAGTCGCGCTTTTATTCCCACACTTGAACAACAAAAATACTCAAATCACACCTACTTAAAAGAAAACTAAAAAATGACTACGGAGAAGGTTAAAAGTTATATTTTAACCCTATAGTTTATAACATAAACGGAATCACCCATTGTTTATACCACCCATGACCCAACCCAATCAATTGCTCCGGGTCGGGTCGGGTAGACATTCCAGAAAGAGGGTTTAGTTTAGCCCCCAAATCGATGCCCCGATCATCCTCCCAAATTCATTCTTCTCATCGGCCAATATGAAATCCCGCTAGAAATCCAACTTTTTTATTTTTATTTTTATGATGGGTAGGTCAAATTCGACCCTTGCAGACTGCAATCTCTCCTCAGGTTAGAGTGAATTCACTAACGATGCTCTCATAATCCAAGATAAGATAATCAATCAACTGTAAACTATGATCATCACCATTACTTTAGTTTAGAGATTCTTTTTGTTCTGTGAAGAACCGATTATAAAACTTCACACATGTTCTGTTCCGCTTTTTAGTTGCCAATTGATTAGTGGTTAACTCATTTCTAGATAAATACAAGTGTTCGCTTCAGTTTAGCAGTTGAAAGTGTCTGAAAAGAAAGTTGAAGTGTAACTGTTTAAGAAGAGCTGTATAAGCATCATCCTTTTATACTATTATGTATACCACCTATTTGATGGTTTTCCTTTATGTATATATGTATGCTAGGTTGTTTCAAGTTCTAACAACATTCTAATAATAATTAATCATCATTTTCTGTAAGCTTCTGCAGCAGTTCAAGTTCAATACCAGAGAGTTGTAATCCAGAACAATCATAATGAAAAGCTTGTTGGCATATTGCATGAAACAGGCTCGAAAGAAGTTGTCGTCGTGTGTCATGGTTATAGATCCTGCAAGGTTTGTCATTCTGATCTTTAAGATCATATTACATTATGGCGATGCTAATTCGTATCGATTTAGTTATCATTTGGTCAAGATGCCCTGCCTGGGGTAGTTTTTCTTATATATTTTTTTATACTACAGGACAGGATTCCTATGGTAAATCTTGCTGCTGCTTTTGCAATTGAAGGAATTAGTGCCTTTCGCTTTGACTTTGCTGGCAATGGGTAATTGCTTTTGCCTTTTTGTTGGTAATTTTGTTGCATAAACAAATCAATTGTAATTATAATTGTGCAGATAAAAAGTGATTTCTTAAGCATAGCCAGGCATACTTGAGAAAACACTGCCATGTTATTAACTCAGTACTGTAATTCTGCTTCTATTATGAGCAATTAGATCATATATGACAAGATACATTATTTGCATAAATTATAACATAGGTTGATATTGCCATCATGTCACAAGTTACGATAATTGAATTAAGTTTAAGCTGTTCATTATAACATCACATATTCACAAAATTGTTCTTGATCTAAATCTTCAACTTTTATCTGGTAAAGTCAGACATTTATGATGTTAGTTTTATGATGAAAACTTATTTGGTTATCCTTTCAGAGATAGCGAAGGTTCATTTCAGTATGGGAACTACTACAGAGAAGTTGATGATCTGCGGGCTGTAATTCAACACTTTAAACATGTAAACCGTTCTGTGGATACAATTATTGGGCACAGTAAAGGTCCGAAATTATAACTTTACACTTCCTAATTGCCGGTCGACATTATAAAGTTTAATATTTCATATCTCTAATACATGAAGGCATTCAAATTAATCAGAGGGACTTTTGCAGGCGGGAATGTAGTGCTTTTATATGCTTCGAAGTTTAATGATGTTCACAATGTGGTCAACATATCTGGCCGTTTTGATCTGAAAAGAGGCATTGAGGGCCGATTGGGTAAAGATTACTTGCAGAGAATTAAAAAGTATGGATTCATTGATGTTGCCAATAGAAAGGGTAAGCTTCATAGTTCATTTTTTAAAATGTTCTTTAGATAACAATTGTGTTAATTATGATTTAATGAAACCATTGTATTACTAGACTACTAGAGTAATATACTAATCCAGAACTTTTGAAGAAGCCGTTGGAGGCGGTATGGACTAGACTTCAACCAGTTTGAGAGTTTACCCTTTTGGCATATTTTTTATTAACCCTTTTGAGATTAGTTAAAAAAAATCAACCCGATAATAAGCAAATGGTTGTAGATGGCATCTCTAATCTTTGTGCATATATTGGATCTCACTTGAAGTTGTAAACACTTTTAGGGAACATAGAGTATCGCGTGACTGAGGAAAGTTTGATGGACCGTTTAACTACTAATACAAGTGCAGCGTGCCAAATGATTTCCCAAAATTGCAGGTTTCTAACTTATATTATTTGTCTTCTTTTCTTTTCTCTTTTTGCATATATTTCCCTAATTTGTCCTCAGACCCTACCTTAGCTTTCCTATTGGTGGGATTTACTGAGTATGATGATGATTTCCATAATTTGTCCAAAATCATTCATTCTTGCATGACATAGTATCTTTTCTTTTGCAAATTTAATGGTTAACATGCAATGAAAGGTCAAGTATGATGGTATAGAAAGTTATTCACGTGAAGAATTTCTGTTTTGCTTTTAGCTAAAGTATTGATAACTAGATTGAATTATTGAAAAGTAATAATAGATATTTTGCTGGTTTTTTGGTCTTTTGATAAATCTTCTGATCATTTGATTATTTCGGGTTCAAATACTCTGTTTTGATAACCAGTCTTACAGTAGCTGCAAAAAATTGTTCATCCAAGGATAGTATGAAATTACCAACATACCATTTTTATAAACCCATTATAACATCAATGATTGATGTGTTTGCAGGGTGTTAAGCATCCATGGTTCTGCAGATAGGATTGTCCCAATGGAAGATGCCATGGAGTTTGCAAAGCATATATTAAACCACAAGTTGCATATTATCAATGGAGCTGATCATGAATACACATGTCATCAGAGTGAGCTAGCATCAATTGTGCTTGATTTTGTCAAAAACAGTTCTAGTCATGACAATGCGCAGGCAGCAGACAAATTTGTACGTTCATGTTTATGACTTCCTTTAAGTTTATCCTAGAATTTATGTATAAGTGAGATATGCTGATCATTTTAATTTTTATAAAACAAAAGGAAGTACATAATTTGAAGATAAGAAAATCGTTGACTCCAAAAATGTAGATAATGCATACACTTTTTTGCATTTTATATCTTATTGCGCAGTTATCTGAATGTGTTTTTCTGTATATAGCCCGTAGACTCGAGATAGGTTTTTGTAGGTTCTCTTTTTCTTTATATATAGAGGGTTCTGGTCCGTTGCAACTATCTAGTTCCTGTTAATGTTCCAACCCCTTGACCCTGATCTAGCGCAGCCAATTGTTCAAGTTTCTTTTATTGTTCCTGTTCTTGAAAAGCTGGCTTTGTTCCAGTTAGCAAATGAATTTGGTAATCGATTCTAGACTATATTCTAACTTGCCTTGATGGCAAGTTCATTTTTTAGCCAAAACTAAAAATGATTCAATAGTTCAATTATAAGGTTTTTAAGATGCATCTTAACTATTTGTTCTGCACCTATATGGGACAAGCTTTGACCCTCTTCCTCCTTTCAAGTTTCATATCATATATACTACTTTGAGTATTGATATCTTATTCACCTTCGCTCTATGTTAGTCGCATAAATTATGAATTATAGATCTCATAGATTAAAATAATTATGAGTGAATAGATGGTGTAAAAATAAAATTTGTTAAGTTTTCCTAATGTGATTGCCTTCTATAAGCTGCTACCAAAACTTTGTTTAGATATTACATGTTTAGATGCTGTAGATAACAAGGAGGTTGAAATGACATGCATCCTAACAAGTGCATGATTTGATGAAAATTCAAGATGGAAAAGTCTTCACAACTTAACTTCTTAAACCAGACCTACAAGACTATTATGATTGACATGCAGAATTCATGCCTGGGTTTAAATTTCTCAGTTGGTTTAGATTACCAAAACATGAGGAAATTGAACTATCAAAATAGGTCATACATATATTTGAAACCTACATGTTGGCGAATATCAAACGAGATATATACACATTAAGCTTGTATAATATTTATATATGGTAAGGTATAATGAAGGCTGTTCTCAAAGATAGTCCAAATGATCTACCCTGAACACAATAATTCTTCAGATACGTTTCTCATTGTGGGTCGACACTTTGGATCTCTTAGAATGCATGTCAGTGCTATATTATAAACACGCATAATTTCATTTTCAATAGACCTATTGGTTGGATACGGGAGTCGCTTGTCCAATATATATTCTAACGTTGTACCATGACTATTCAACTTGTTTGGGGACGACAAAAGGTCTCCAGGATGCTTCCCTCCAAGTGTCTCAAGCGCCAACACCCCAAAGCTATACACGTCACATTTTTCGGTCACTGTCATGTTATAGGCAAGTTCTACATGTTCATATATACCAAATGATCGTTAGAAAATTTTCAAAAGCTAATAGACATTGAAAAAGCCTAGGATTACATAGAAATACCTGGAGCGATGTATCCCAAAGTTCCTCTGACTACTGTGTGGTTGGAGGAATCAGGGTCGAGCAATCTGGCTACTCCAAAGTCGGCAACAAATCCTTTCATTTCTGAGTTCAAGAGGATGTTGTTGCTTGATATGTCCCTATGAACAATAGGAGGGCTACAATCATGATGCATGTATGCCAAAGCATTGGCTACATCTTTGATAATGTTCACCCTCTTTATCCAGTCCACTTCAATTGCTAATTCACCGTAACTCAAAGCGCAAAATAGGCTCCCCTTTTCCATGTATTCGTATACAAGGAAGTTACAAGTGTTATGCAAACAAAAACCATAGAGTTTGACAATGTTTTTGTGCCTTACGTTGGTTAACACCTTGATCTCATTCTTGAAACTTTGGTTGAATGCCGGTTGTTTGGCTTCATAACGATGGAGTTTTTTCAAAGCAAATTTTCTACCATCAGGCAGTTTCGCTTCATAAACACTACCATATCCACCAGTTCCAATGCAATATTTGAGGTCAAAATCCTCTGTAGCTGTGATGAAGTCGTCATATGCAATTGTTCCATCGAAATTCAATATTGAGCATACATCTCCATGTTTATTTGTTTCTGGTTGGATTTCGTTGATTTCCTTTTTGATAGCAGTATAGATATTGTAACACACGTAACCAAGAAACAAGAAACAAAGTCCCACAACCAAGGGAAGAAAAATGATTAATCTCACCCTTGGCATATGTAATGAGATATTGAAATCATTGGCGGTGGTTAACTGTGATAACATGAAAATGAGCACCAGCACAACATGAAGAAGATTAGTGATAGAATTCCACATGATAATATGTATATCTTCAATCTTGTTTATTTATCCAGAAAGAAAATAAGTGTGGTTTTATGCCTTCTCAAGTGGTACTAAATATATGACTCGTTCAATGATCTAGGTTCTTTCATTTCATTGATGAAAGTTGATGATTCTTCCACAAAGTTGACTCGGTCTTTCACTCAAACATAATAGAAGGAGAGATTGCATAAATCCAGAGAAAAGAATTGCAAGAAGCCCAAGAAGACACGTCTCTATACTATAACTGAAACCAAAGATATTTTAGAGGGGTTAGAATTTATACAATCTCTCCTCCTATTATGTAATTTGAGTGGAAGACTAAGTCAACTTTTATCAATGAATTGAAAGAATCTTTTATTATGTCATAAGTTGATTTTGGCTTCTAGAATAATGGTTTTTAAGGTATGTTAGAACACATATTGTTTTAACAATAATGTTTTCTATCTGATATACATTAGTTTTATACCCGTTTCAATCTGGGTAGCTTGATATAATTATAAATGAAGAAAAAAACGTATTTGCTTTATTTTTGCTACCTTCGTTTAATTATAAAAAAAGTATTTTCTTTTTTGTGTGTTGCTTTCATATCTCAAAACGACTTCCTTAACCGCATTAAAAGAAAAATATAAAATACAATTATTAACTTTAAAAGAAGGAACTCACAAAATTTAAAAAAAAAAAGTATAAATGGAGGCTTATTACTATGTCTATTTAGAGTCTCAAAGGAATCCATCTTTCATTTTCTATCTTTGATATAATTTACAGATTAACAAAGACCAACAAACATATTCAAAGATCAATCTTTCAATCTTTAATCGTAAGGAGCATCAAACAAAATCAAGTTTGATCATCTGATTTGGAAGAGAAGATGATAATCTAAATGAGGATGATCACCATTGACGATGCGTACATGTTTAAATCAGATGTTTTTTCGTGATTGTAAGTAAACTTAACATATATAGGTGATTCATGTGTTATAAGTCACCTCAAATCATAAATACGATTCAATTCCAAAAGAAAAAAAGAACTAATTTAACAAAAACTTTTTTAAAAAAAAATCACACGGTTTTGTAGAGGGAAAAAAATAACAAAAGAATTAAAAAGTGGATTGACGTAATGTAACCAGAAACAGTAGTTCATCCCACATCGACCAGAAAATAAACTTTCGTCGGCTTCATCTAGCGGAGCTCCGAGATGATTATTGTCCTTTCGGGGACATCCGATAAAATTGGAACGATACAGAGAAGATTAGCATGGCCCCTGCGCAAGGATGACATCCGTTGTGTCGCCGGAACCCTAGATTTTCTTTTTTTTCTCTCAGGACGTCGGCGATTTCAGCGACATTCGTTATTGTGACGGAAGAACTATATTTGTTTCATTTTTTGGTTGATTATCTTCTCGTATACTCCAGCTAGGGCTCCAATTGAATGAGACGAATCACCTGCGGAGGTATGCCTCAAAACTTCAATCTTCCAAATCTATATCGTATATGTAGGCTTTAGCATAAGATCAATTGACTAATTTCGTTTCAACTTTACTTTTCATAGCTCGTTTTTTCTTCCAAATCAAGTATTGTGCAAGTGATGATGATGACAAATTTGTGAAGATTCAAGTTGTTATGAAGTTTGTGAGGCTGTCCTGATGAATCTGGTTAATTATTAGCTACTCTAATATCAAATCATGGTGAATTTTTAACCTTAAGGTACCAAAATCACTGACTGTGTGAGAAAATCACATGTTAAAATGTAAAAAACATATCAGTATCTCTACAAAGCCTGTCTGATACTTTGTAGGTTTTCTATGTTCATGATCATCTAATTTTATGAAACTTTAAACTGCTAGAGCATATTATGCTATGGTTTTGACCATTAGTTGAATTATAGAATGCACCAATTTTACAAATGACAGTGATGCAATATGCAAACATAATCTCAAACACAGATGAACTAATGTTATCTCATATGTTTAATGTTTGATTGATAATATGCAAACGTTGGGTTTCCTTATGATGTTGCTTCAAAAAGGCTTGGACAGTGATTTACATAGCTTCTTATTTTAATTGAATCAATAGCGATTTAAGAATAGGAGTTATAGTTGCTGCAAGAAAGCCCTTTTTTGCATATGTAATCAAAGAAATCTTGCAAAATAAATAAAGATCAGAACATAAGCTATTTAGTGAGAAATCATATATCTATGCTAAAAGAGCTAAATAAAATACCTAGAACACATCCCGCAATGTAATGTGTAGATTATGATACTGTTGTAATAGTCTAATGAAATTTATTATCTAAGTTATGAATAATATATGGAATGGGTAGGTTTTGTGGATTTAAAGAATAATCAAGCGTAAGAGTCATTCATTGGTGTTAGCATATAAGTTTATTAATAGTTTAGATAACCATAAAGAATGCTTAAGATATGAACTAAGCCTTACAGAAAAATGTATTATCAGAATTTTTTAACATATGAACTAAACCTTATAACCAAAAATGCATATAAAAAAATCCTCTACTGAACATAACTCTGTTGGTAACTTGCTTTTCTACTACCTGGAACAGGTAATTGTACGTTTTAGTTGGAAGCAACCGTAGATGACATCTCCTAATCTTGTGCATGTCTTGGATAAGGGAGTCGCTTGTCCAATATATATTCTAGTTCTAATGTCATAGCATGACTATTCGAATAGTTTAGCAATGACAACAAGTCTCCAGGATGCTTCCCTCCGATTGTCTCCAGCGCTAACACCCCGAAGCTATACACGTCACATTTTTCTGTCACAGTCATGGTATAGGCAAGTTCTACATGTTCATATACAGGGTCGTTAGAATTTTTTCAACACCTACTAGACAATGAAAAAAGCCTAAGATTATCTAGAAATACCTGGAGCAACGTATCTCAAAGTTCCTACCATTAGCGTTTGGTTGGAGGAATCTGGGTTGAGCAATCTGGCTGCTCCAATGTCAGTAACAAATACTTCCATTTTTTAGTTCATGAATCATGAGAATGTTTTTGCTTGATATATCTCTATGAACAATAGGATGTTTGCAGTCATGATGCAAGTATGCCAAAGCATTGGCTACATCTTTGATAATTTTAACCCTCTTGATCCAGTCCACCTCAATAGCTAATTCATTGTTACTCAACGCACAATATAGGCTCTCCTTTTTCATGTATTCGTATACAAGGAAGTTGCATTTGTTATGCAAACAAAAACCATAGAGTTTGACAATGTTTTTATGTCTTAGGTTGGTTAACACTCGGATCTCATTCTTGAAACTCTGGTCGAATGTTGGTTGCTCCGCCTCAAAACAATGAATTTTTTCAAAGCAAATGTTTTACCGTCAGGCAGTTTCGCTTCATAAACACTACCATAGCCACCGGTTCCAATGCAGTATTTGAGGTCAAAATCCTCTGTGGCAGTGATGAAGTCTTCATATGCAATTGTTCCATCATAATTCAATATCGAGCACACATTTCCATGTTTTTTTTGTTTCTGGCAGGATTTTCCTATTGGTAGACTTGTGGTTATTGTAGTAGATGTAAACAAGAAGCAAAATACAAAGTCCCACGATGAGGGGAAGAAAAATGGTTAAATTATGGACTAGCTTGTGTTTTAGCATATTTTCTTTGCGAGTGAAAAGATTCTCTTACTGATGTAAGAAGCGCAAATACGAGAAATCTGATTGATTAATTTGTTTCCCAACAAAGTTATTATTACTAATGTCCAAGTACTCCAAATGAATGCAAACACGAAGACTTGTGATATCTCCCGACATTTGATTCATAAAGAGGTCTAAATGCTTAAGATTACATGGATGATGAAGAGACACATTTCCTGACAACTGATTTGATGAAATATCTAGGTAATAAAGTCTCCAGAGGCTTTCAGGAATCGGACCCACAAGACTATTATCGTTAAGTTTGACCTCTGTCAAATTCATTAAATTTGTTATATCTAGAGGTATGTGGCCACTTATGGAATTCATGCCAAAGTATAAGAATCTCAAGTGACTTACTTTACTAAAATTTGAGGGAATTGGACCCTCTAAATTGTTGTAACCCAGATTCAATGCTTGTAGCTTTTGCAAATTACAAATTTCCTTTGGAATGGATCCATTTAGTCGATTTCCGCTCATGTCTAGGAATCTTAGTTTAGACATGGAACCATAAGATGGAGGGATTGGACCCGAAAGTTGGTTATTACTAAGATCAAGGTGTTCTAAATGGGTGAGATTGGGCAGGAAAATAGGTAATTCACATGTTAGTTAATTCCTTAAAAGTGAAAGATAGTTGAGATTTGACAGCAAACCAATCTGCTCCGGGATGCTTCCTTCAAGGCCAGAAATCTTCTAAATCAAGACTAAGAAGGTTTGAAAATGGAGAGAAGTTGAAGGTTCTTAGATCAGCTTGATCCCCATTTAGAGGCAAGCAAAGCTTTTGCTTCTAGTGAGATATCGAAATCATTGGCGGTCGTTAACTGTGATAACATGAAAAGGAGCAGCAACATAACATGTAGAAGATGAGTAATAAAATGTCTAATTAAGATTTTGTTATACATCTCTACCTATTACAACATCAACTCTCATACTAAATGTTGTGTTCAGATAAAAAACGACAGAAAAATATGGTGGATGGCACGTCGCATCCACTAAACATTATGTGGACCAATAAAAAAAGTTACTATTCATATTCATTTAAAAAAAATATGGTCAATACCATGTTACATGCACTAAAGAATGTCACGTGGACCAATAAAATGAGTTACTATTCATATCAACATGATTTTCTATATAGTATAATAATATTAATAGTTTGAATTCTGCTATGATATAATATAATCTTTTTACCCCAGTGGTTCTCACTTGACCCATTATAACTTAAGTTAAATTTTGCTCAAGTTAACAAAAAATCCTTCGTCCGTGGTCGGGTTGGGTCCAACTGCACATGGTAAAAGGTGTGTTGTTCGACTTTGGAGACTTGTATCTATGAAGAAAACTGCCACTCGTTATTTCTGATTGTGTCGATGAAGAAAGATGGACCTGCGAGTTCTTCGAAATTGAGGATTGAAATCATCTTCTTAATTTAACCATAGTTGTATTTGAGAGCCTTAGGCTACCTTTCCATTATCGCATGGAGCTAAAGTTTAATCTTCCAATGCTAATAAAAAATAATAAAAACACAGACACTTGTCTCTTTTAATTTTGTAAGCCAATGTTGTTATTTAATTTTGAATAATAAGTGGTTATGGACTTGTGGACTGTGGTTAGGGGCTTAGGGCTAAAGTCCCACACAAAATTAACGAGCCATGTTGGGCTTTTTTCTAATTTCATGACCAAGTTGTTAACTTTCATCACCACTATTTTTGGGCCGTCTCTGGACTATTGGGCTTAGAAGTTTGCTCATTGTTGCACTAAAAATTGCAAGAACATAAAAAAAAAATCAAGCGAGCCTTGAGAGTTATATCTTGCAAGGAATATGTATTTGAATTTATTAGATTGAATATATATTACGCTCCCTAGATTTATATTTTAACAAATTGGTACAGAATTACACGCTTAAATTCAATATCGAGTCTTTTAAAATACAAGTGCTACAAATTACAGAGGATACACTCGAAGCTTTAAGTTGTGAGTACGTTACCACTAACTTTAACTATGATTTGTTTAGTTGATCTTGACGTTATTAGCGTAGCTTCTTGCTCGGATATCATAGTGTTAAACTTATATTTAACAATTTCCAATATGAGTTTCATAAAATATGAGTTTTGAACCACCTAAACGTCACAACGATACCTATTTATCCTAAAAAAATCTTGAAATTATTAATTAAAAAATACATACACATACTTGTTTATGTGAAAAGTTAAGAAAAAGATAAATTTCGCACATGCTAATCCAATGGAGAACAAAGTAAATGTGGACCACTACTATTGATTTATTATTGATGCCAATATCAATCATTCTCGACTATTTATTTCTAATTTTTGTTTACTAGTCAAATTTCTTCAAACATAAGTCGCTAAAGTTTAAATCAGATATTATATTATTTCTATTTCATATTTTAATTCCAAAATAATTTTAAACTATTCATATTTTCTTAATAAATTACAGCTTAAACCTAACTTGTCTTTTTATTATTACAAGTGGGTCGACCCGCGCTTCGCAGCGGAGTCAGACCGTTTAGAAAATCGGTTAGCCAAATCATGAAAGAGTCGGTTAGCCAAACCACTAAGTATTGATATGAAAACCCATCTTTATCCAACATGACTATAAAAAAAATTGAACAGAAAATAGAAGTGTTGCCCTAAAGTGGGATCTGTAACATTCTTCGTTTGCATTTAGTTTTAGGTCATTACTTCAAGTGAAATTGCTATTATCAATAGAAATGAAATTGCTTCAAGTGAGAAAGCAATCATAAAGAAGAATCTAAAGGCCATTGCACATAAATTAATAGACTCTTATTTGAATTCGATTCAAACTCTTTCCGACAGGATCACCATATAACAATCAGAACAATACCGGGAAGAGATTAACTAATTCATTAAACAATAGATAAACCATAGAACGAACTTAATTTGGGTTTGTATAGTCAACATACATAGATAGTTCAAACATGGAGGAGAAAGTTTCGATTACGTGGGGATTAAAAATACTATTACCTGAAACCGCCACTCTCTTCCCATCAATATTGTACCACCATCACTGATGCTCTTCTTATGCTCTTCTTTTCAATTGTAACCCTATCAATGTCAACTCACAACCATCATAAACCCTAAAATTTTCATAATACAAAATCGAATTTTACATAACATAACAAACACAACATAAAAACCAAGTACAACTACTTACATATCATAAGGAAACAAATCATATAAACGACTTGTATATGAAGCATTTGAATTCGCTGAAAACGTGGCTTAAGCATGTGGTAATATGTGCTTAAAGACCTGTAGAAAAGTCAAATGTATATATCATCAAAATACAAACATCAAGTCTTTTCACTCCAATTAGAACATCCAAATTGCATAATTTTCAAGTACTTCCACCTTAGTTTTGGTGTTAGGTTTTCTCTTTCCAATGTTATATGTAAGAATTATGCAAAAAAAAAAATATGCAATTGTATACTTGCCTGAGATGATTTGTCTTGAAGAAAAAGGTTTGACTACTCAAGTTTATTGACCATTTGCATCATCATCAATTCCTGAAACACATAGGAAATAAATAAGAACCTATGCTATGTAGCGTGTGATTGCTCTTGATTCTATAGCAAATAAATAAGAAATTGAGCCCTACGAACCGAAAACAGATATAACAGACAACAATTTTTGAACTTAAAAGCAACAGATCGATTTTATAGTGTTCAATTACCGAATAGCTTCACATCATCGTCCTCTAACGCTAAGCACACAAATTCATAGCACGAAAAGGTGAATCAGAACATAAAACCCGTGGAATATCAACCATTTAGACAACCAAGCCCAATGCAGCAGCGATTCAAGAAGAAAGAAAAGGGAGGGCAAGAAAATCGCGTAACCACAGAAGAATACGGGCCTTACAACGTCGATTGGAGCAAACGTACAGCAGGCGCTCATTCCAGGAGGCTGCTACCACCGGCCTTCCATCTCAGTATCGTGCGGTATTGTACATTCTTGGCCGACATGCTCCTGTAGAAGGTGCGAATTCCTGAACAAACCAAACCAAATAGACGATTAACCACCGCAAATAAAACCCTAAAAAATGAGGCAAGCAAAGGATTGTACTGAAATCAAACCTTAGAGATAAGAACTACCTAGCAGGTAATTACAACAAAACTCAGTAAAGATTTCATTTCTGACCTTAATTCCTTTATACAGATTAAAGTTGGCAGAGAGGTGCATTGACTAAGACTCAA
Organism: Deinandra increscens subsp. villosa; assembly: GCA_039602395.1. Lineage (NCBI taxonomy): Eukaryota > Viridiplantae > Streptophyta > Magnoliopsida > Asterales > Asteraceae > Deinandra > Deinandra increscens. Next base: position 129,723,089 of record JBCNJP010000007.1, on the reverse strand, counting down.
CTTCGTTCAACATTCTTCTGGCAATTTGCTGTTGTTGAAGATACCTTTCTTTCCCCTGTAGACGTTGTAAACCATTAAAACAAAGCATTTGTAAATGAATATAATATATATGCAAGATGATGTAAACCACTGGTTATAGTTATAAGATAAGTAAAGGTGCATTTCCTTTCATTCACTAATTAGAAATCTCAGCCCAATATCCTAGGTTTGAAATTGGTAAAATCCTATAATATACTCACATTCAAACAAATAAGCAAGATAATACCAAAGACATAGCACAAAGAAATTTAATAACAATCATAAAGCAATGACAATCAAGAAAACTGAAACCTCAAGCTACATGCAGCCACTTCAAATTTAAGGGCCAGAGAAAAAATAAAATACATAAGTTAAAACAATTAAGAATAGCCAAATTAAGAGCTGAAATAACACATACAAATGGAAACGATGTCAAAAAAATAAATAAAAAGGATTTCAATAAACTGTCCGTACGCATGCTTTACACAACAAAACACAAAGAATTACTATAATCCAAAATTAACAAATAGAACCACAAAATTGACGGAACTGAGAGACTTTAGCTTACGATTTTTCCATGTTAGAATCAAGCTACATCACCTTCAGATCGAGTTTCGGAACAACCATTACTTGGATAGCAGAAACTTCAAGTGGTTTGATCTGCAAATAAAGAAGAAAGAAAGTAAAGTAGATAAAAGAAAACTTGCAGGATATATATCCATATGCAAAGTAGACGGTGTCACTAAGGATTGAAATCTTGTTATATGTTTGATGTGGTGGCCTGTTTCTCTTTCATGTCAGTGAAGAATTCCAGTTCCGTTCACATCAAACCTCAATAATGGCTATTCATATTTATGAGTAGGTGCAAACACAAACCCCGACACATGACCAAATTTATTTCACAATCACAAATCTGAGGAGGTGATGATTAATACTATACAGTTTTCTATTCTCCTTGTTAAAGAAACAAAACACATTAAAGAGTATGTTAGATACCATACCAATGTAAAAATTTCGACCCTCAACATTTGTCATATTTATGTTAGAAAAGAGTGAACTAATTCCAAACGTACAGTAAATGAATGGGACATTACACATGGGCTAAATACCTCATACTTTTGCCTTCAATGCAATATATCTAAAGTTTGATATCAATTTCACCCTTTTCTAGCTGCAACCAAGCAGTTCTCGCTTCATAATCAAACCTATGATCCTGAAAACATTCATTGTAGCCCAAAACGATTATTTAAAGCATCAATTTTGCATAGAAAATTAATTTGCACCTGAATAAGAAAAAGTCAATTCTTCATAAATCTCAACAACCTCAAAACGCCCTAAAACCTCATACTTTTCTCGCTTGCAATGAGTATATCCAAACCTCTACGCATCACTTAATGTAATTTATATCTTTCTAGCTTAATCTTGGCACTTTTATTAATTTAACTTCCTACAAAGAATGTCATTTCTTTTAAGTTTTGTTCGAAGGGTTTAAATTCAAGTTACATCGCATACGAATCAAGCCTGCTCTACATAACAAAATCTTCTTTCTTTGAAGCAAAAAGTGTATTTCACTATCATTTGAAGTAAGCTAATCATCTTCTTAACTTACCTTTATGGATCATGTTAACGTGCATTCTTGTTCTTGATTTAAAAATGAAGTACAGTGCCAGTCTTCAAAATTCATCCATTTACAACCCCATCAAAGATACAAACTCAGTCAAATTAACATCATAAATCTCAAGAGATTCACAAAGTAACCACCATTCCTACCACATATTGAAGAATCCATTGACCAAATTTGCTGACCTTTAAAGAAAATCAAAGATTTACACCACACAATCAAGTTTCAAGAACCCAATTACCACATTTCATATTATTTTTCCCCTAATTCAATTCAAGTTAAAAAGATATAAAACTTAGATACATTTAGTAAGTAAATTTGGGTGAAAATAAGATCAAGCTGAAAAAAAAAACTTGAATTCAAACATGACCACATATTCCATAAAATAAAGTAAAAATTAGAAGAAACAAATGACAAAGAAAGATCAGGAAAGTAGAAAACACAACTTACACAAAGTTGTTTGTGAACTAATTTCAATGGATGTGAGCTTTGGACCTGACTTCAACCAATAAACCCACACTGCAGCGGCGGCAGATGAAGATTTTTAGAAATACCATCAGCCCTTGCCCTTGGAACCAAGAACCAAAGTCAATTGACGGAACCTAAAATCAACCGTGAATTAAAAAAAAATGCTATCGATTTTACCAGAAGATAAGATAGAAACTTACAATCTAATATGAAACTGGAGGGAGATTAAGTGATGAATTCCATTCTCTTCGTTTTCCGGGAAAGATCAGGCGTTGTTGGTCTGGTGGATCTTCTATTCTTCTTGCAAAGTAATCAAAACCTTTCAAACCGGCGGGACACAACGTAACCCGGCCGCTAATCCTATTCTTCTCTATAAATCCTCTCAGAAACTGCTTTCGAAATGCAAATCCATCGCACCGCCTCGGTTCTCCCTCAATAAACACATATTCAACTCCATGAACTTGAATCTAAAATTAAACATAATTTCAAGTTCGTGGCATTTCGATTAGTCATTTAAACTTAATTTCAACTTCACAAACTATCGATTAATCATACACGATCACTGATTCATTGATTTAGGATAAAAACTGAAGTATCGATGAAATTAAATTATGAAATCCAAACCTTGCACAGCGGAATGGTAGACGCCGATCCCGAGCGTATCAAAGGATACGGAACAAAAACCAAAAGATAGAGCAATTAACACCAAATAGTTCATCAGGCGCAAACACTAAAAGGGGAAACCTAAAAAATCGAAGAAAGAAGAACCAAACCTGGAAAGTTTATGATCATCGCCTGCACCAACCACCATCACAAAAGCAATATGAGGGGCTAAACCGAAAATCAAAGCATCAAAACCATAAACGACACTTACAATAGTCAAAATCGTGCAAATCGACACCGCCTTCCTCGATCTGACGTATCTGGGTTTTCCAGATGACCAGATCCTTGTCGGAACCCTAATCCAGTGTAAAAAACCGTCGTGCCGCCTCCACGACTATCATAGCATCGTTCAGATCTTGTGATCGAAGACTTCTTTTTGCTAATTTCGATGAATTTAGAGGCAGAATTGGGGAACGAATGGTGACTTCTTGAAAAGGACGATGGAGTGGAACTGTGGAAGTAGATAGAAAGCAGGTATGGACCTAAATCAATAAAATTATCTTGTACAAATGCAAAAGTAATATAGTTGTACAGTTGGCTAGAAAAGTTGTTCCTTCATTTGAATTTGAAAGTTATGCATTATTGATTTGTAATTTATGTTTAAGAATTTGTACTATAAGTTGTCTTATGTTTATATAGGATAATTATCATTCTGTGATATTAAAATTGAGACTCTTCCTTGTTACACGTCCTAATTGAAGATTCTTTTACTTTTATACACGCCCTTATACTCTTTCGCTTACGAGTTACGGGTGTAACCTCGCTACCAAACTAACATTGATTCGTTTGCAATCGGCTCGAGTTGATTTAGATCGAGCGAGTTGACTTCTATGAACTTTCTAATTGAGTTCAAGATGATCTTGAAGATGGTTTGTATAAAAAGATAGAATGAAAAAATGGCATAAGTGTATTATACGTATAGGTTTATAAAATAAAAGTATTTCATGTACAACAAAGAGATGTACAAACAATGAAATAAAATATAATGTTTAAACCTCAAGAAACATAATCCTTTTTTCTTTAAACGGCCAACTAACATAAACTGTTCAGATATCTCGTATAGGGTGACCCGATGGCAAAAGGTCACCGCTAGTTGGTCCAACCTAGCTGTACGGAGTCCTTGAGCACCCAATGTTACACCAGTTCTGATGAAAATCCGCTAACTCGCCCGCTCGTAGACACGAAGAATTAGTGGTAAAACCTGGTTGCCTCAAAGATCGAACCTGGAACTCCCCATGTCTCCCATATCACTAGCCAGCATACCTCTAACCAGTTAAACTGGACGTCGTTAGCAAAAATACATAATCTTCAATGGTAAATAATGCGTAGTGAAACAAATCAATGGCTAAAATACAATGACGTGTAAAAATTAAAAGAGATATATATAGTAAATTACTAGTATGGTCCCTGTAGTTTGAGTTCTTTAATCCTCTTACTTCTAAAAGAATTTCTATAAATTAATGTTAGTGTAAGATTCTATGTGGCATTTACTGTTCGAATAACCTTGCCAATGGGATGACAAGAACAAGACTTGAAGAAATTGTTCATTCGTTGAGTCACGAATGAAGCTCATCCGTTGGTAAGGAATGCACCAACGAATGAGGGAGTGGACCAACGAATGAAACTCATTCGTTGGTGATAAATACACAAACGAGTAAAGGAATGCACTAATGAATGAGCAATAGTATATATAGGTTGTCTTGTCCATTTCTCAAGTTGAAGTTTTTATAATCTTCTGTATGAGACGGGAGGTCATGCCCGACCTCCCTCGTGCTTAAACTTCTGATGTATGCTCATTCGGTTGTAATCATTCGACACGAAATAATGGAACACATACATTTGAGTTTACAGTTATTCTAGATCTGAAACTTCCGTCTGATTCATTGTTTAGAGTTGATTAACGATCTGAAAATGTAATTACAAATAATGCACACACACGATGATAAATTATATTCATTTTTCTTGAACCATAACTAAAAAAAATAGCATCTCTTTTCGATAAATAATTAACTTTATTTATTTATTAAAATGGTAAAAGTATATAAAATTTTCATTTAAAAATAAAACATTTAAGAGAAGAATTTTCAACAGGTTATTAAATAAAATTTAACAAAACGCATAAAATTCATTTTTTTTATAGAAACAAGCGTTTTTATAAAATAAAATATGTCTTTTTTAAAGCAAAAGATCACGAATCTAAATAAATATTTTCACATATCAGGTGAAACTATATGTAAACCTTGATATACGTATTAAGTTATAGGTAAAAGTCATGTGAAACCCTTTTATTTTTGTGAAAACCTAAAACTTTTTGAATAAGGGTTACTAAATTAATTTTATATTTAATTTTTAATATATCACTACCACATCTAGGGGTGTTCATAAATAACCGAAATCCGAATAAACTGACAAACCGAACCATATTCATATCCGAATAAACCAATCCGAATTGTGAATTCGGTTTACGGTTCGGTTTTCAACCGTATCCGAATTGTGAATTCGGTTTACGGTTCGGATATGGTTTTGTGTTTTGTTTTTATTCGGTTTATTTGGTTATCCGTTTAAAACCAAATAAGATTTATATATATATATGTATATGTATGTATGTATATTTATTTATTTATAAACCCATATATGATAATGATATATCCATGTTTTTTTAATATATCATATATCCATCGTTTTTTCCCATATACTTGTTTTTATTTCTTGTAGAAATGAGAGGGATAACACTTGATGTCGATCGATTGAAGAAATTTCTTGATGTTTGTTTTTGTTCACTTCATGTGTTGGAAGACTATTTTCCATGAAAACTTTGAAGTTTTTTTGTTTACTCTATCGGTATGTAGGTATTTTGGCTGTAAGTATTTTGTTTGTGGGTATTTGGGTTGTAGGTATTTTGGTTGTTGGTATTTTCGTTGTAGGTATTTTGGTTGTTGGTATTTTCGTTGTAGGTATTGGGTTGGGGGTAGTTTGGTTGTAGGTATTTAGTTGGAAGTATTTTGGTTGTATATCGGATTATGGTCTTAACTCTTAAACTCTAAGGATATGTTAAAAATGTTTGTTCTTTGTTTATTTTTTTTATTAGTAAAAAATACGCAAATTATGTTATTTGTTGAATACGGTTTAAACGATTTGAATACGATTTATTCGGTTTTCAACCGAAACCGAATCATATTGAATTTGGTTTATTCGATTCGGTTTGTAAAATTTTCAATACGGTTTGGTTTGGTTATGGTTATCATAAAAAAAACTTCAAACCGAATAAACCGAATCAAATAAACCGAATAAACCATTAACCGAACCATTGAACACCCCTAACCACACCCATGTTCAATATATATATAACTCCTTCCCCCCCCCCCCCCCCCCCGGGTGTTGCATATATACAAATCATAGGTTCTAGTTTGTTAAAAAAAAATCATTTTTAAACTAAAATATTAAAAACATCAAACCGGATTAACTTAACTGAAATAGTAATTTATTCAAAATATATAACGAATGACAATTTAATAACATTGTGGTTGGGTAGAACTCTCGAAGGAGCAAAAGGAGTATTCTTTATTTTGTTTTTTTTTTATCTATTTACTATTCTTTAAAAAAAATCTTATACAACTAACCATTTCGAAAGAAAAAAAAGGTAGAATATAAACTTGAGTAATTTAAGGTATCTTCCTTTTTTACTTATTATATTAATTCGACTATATTGTTGTCAAATTCAAAAATAACATTTTTATTAGCATTGATAAACCGGACGTAAAAGGCGTATTACCTATCTATATGCTATTATCAATTTTGTATGTTTAATTACTATTTTACCCCTATATTTTTATCATATTTATCATTGTGTATTATGTTTATTTCTACCATTATACCATTTGTATGTTTTTACCATTATGTAATTTTTTTATTTTTTCATTATGATATTTGCTTTTTTTTGTTATTATGTCATATTTACCATTATGTCATTTGCTTATTTCTATCATTTTGACATTTGATTTTTTTTTTAATTATCTAGTGTAATGAGTATAATCGTGTAACATAACTTTTAGGTGCGTTAGTTTCTAATTTTAACGTTGTATCGTAATATTTTTCTATTTACGATTAAGTTGTTTGAGCTTAGAACATGAGTTGGTTTTTTCGATGGTGTAATAAGTACACATAATTGTGTAACATAATTTTTTTATTTGAAACATTTTGATCGTTACATTTTTTTTTCTCTACATATCGTTGTATAATGAGACGGTTTTATGTATCAACGTTATCTCGCAGCAAAGTACGGCATGAAATCTTGTTAAGAACAATTTATATAATTATAATATCTGTTTAATTATTGTAACTTTCGCCCATGTTCGTAATACGTCTAACTCAGTCTAACTCATATAATTGCATGTCTACCTTGATTGTGAGATTTTTACGTTATTATAGACGCATTTACTCTCACTATATAATATTAGTACATTACCTCCAAATTAGTTCTGACGCTTTTTCTTAATCTTAAACTTAATATTATAACCATCCCTTTAGAATTATATCTATATAATTTCTAAGAAATACATCATAGTAATTAACTTGGAACTAAAGGGTATTTAGATCGATGATATGTGGTGTTTGTCCTTATTTAAACGATGGAGTATAAAAAATTATAAATTGGATAGTCGTGGACTTTTTTTTCTATAGGATAGGCGTAAGGTTTTTCTCTTTGTTTTTATAAAACCAATAATCCACCTCACTAAAAGTTTATATCAAAATATAAGATGAACGGGTAACAAGTTGCGCTGCTAGATCTTTTTGGATAGCAAAATTAAGTCTTTTATAAAACTAGATTTATAGATATTTAGGTCATAACATTATCATAACTAAGTAGCTCTACGGCATTAGGAGCAAGAAATATAAAAGTATCAAAAATAACTTTGTTACAAACAATTGATATCAAAATAATTAACTGTGAATTTAGTGTTTAAAAAAAAATGATATCAAAAGTAACTTCGTTATATAAATGGGTTGGAAAAAGAAATAGTTAATTCAACAAATATAGAAGGACCAATTGGTTAGGAAGAGGTACCCAAGACATTATAATGGGGAGGTCTTGGGTTCAAATCTTATTTGTAAATAAATAGGGGTTAGAAGCTGGGCCAGGGGGTTTTCTCACTTATGTGAGTTTCCTCCTAAGGCTATGTGTAATGGTCATGCCCTTTCAAGCCCCACCCAAGGGCATGATCCGCCATGTGGACAGTGACGTGACAAGTGGGCTTGAAAGGAAAATGGTAGTAATGGTCAAGCCCCTTTCAAGCCCCTTGCAATAATTACCCTATTATTATTTTTTTCAATTTAAATAAAATGAAATCTAATAAAATAAATAAAAAGTTCATTAATATTACTAAAAAAACAAACGACTTTTTAAAAAAAAACTACGACATTAAAAAAAAGATCACGGCATTAAAAAAAACAACTAAAGCCCATAGTCCGTCTTGATTCGTTCCCTTAACTTGAGCGCCAAAGCTCGTGCGATTTCGTCATCTTCGGGTATCAGTTGCCTGAGTGATTCCAAATCCTTTTGCATTTGCCGACGGTGGTGTCGGAGAACGACCGAAAGGTTGCATTTTTTGTGAATAAAATGTGAGAATAGTAGAAGAGTATAGAGGAGGTTGTGTGATTTTTTTTTTAAAGAAGTTAGATTTATATATATAGGGGTTAGTTTATATTGGTTTAAAATGAAAAAAAAACAAAAAAAAAATTAATGTTCAATGGTCAAAAAATGGCCCGTTGAACGGTCATTTTTGACCACTTTTCCCCCCCAATTCGGCGTGATAAATCCCACGCCCAGGACCATTTTTCTCTCTTTCGCGCCCCACCGTAGTGGTGGAGGGCGCTAAGGGGGCGCTAAACTCGGTTTCAAGCCCCTATCGAGCCCCATTACACATAGCCTAATGGGGATTGAAGATGATCGGGTGGGTGGATAATACATCCGTTAGTGATCCAAATTTGCCATTTAAAAAAAAACAAATATAGAAGGAATATAGAAGTGTTTTAATGTTTTAATCAAATTACTTTTTAATTAAATGTGAAAGCGTGTATAGATTGTACTTTGCGATCCAATTTGTACGGCAACAAAAGTGCAGACTGAATCGTATTTTATAGTAGTTTTATATATTTACATTTTTAATAATAACTTTGGGGGGGGGGGGGGGGGGTGATTATTCTATAAATTATAAATTTATTTTCCTAATTATATTTGCAACAATAACTCATAATTTCAATGAAAATGACAACACAAATGTCAATTTATTAGGCCAAAATAAATGTTTATAATTCAAACTACTATCTATTATGTGGTAGTAATAATGAATATTAGCTGTATAATCATTGATTCAAACTCGCAAAGCAAAACAAAACATGTCTATACGTGTTATATATGTTAGACACGACAAAATATGGTTAACACGGGTTTTAAACACGAACACAATACGACTAACTAATCGTGTCAATTTTTTCAAAAACCACGGACCTGTTTATAAACGTATTATACGACACGGTTTGTTTAGACACGATTAATATCCTAATAACAAAAACAAAAAATAAACTAACAGTTATAAATGGAAAGAGTTGACGGATTTGAAGAATTTGAGTTGTCAAAGTTGGTAGGGCGGGGAAAATCAAAATGTGTGAAAATCTTAAATCATTAAAAAAAATTAACTTTTATTATGTATTTAATTATTTTAAACATTTATTAAAATTATGAACATGTTTAATCGTGCCATAAACATCTTAGATGATTTGAGACATGTTTAGACATGATTTTAATCGTGTCATAAACGTGTCGATCTATTTTTGACATGAAACATCTTTAACTTAAAACCAAAAATGTTTAACCCGTGTAGTATTAACAAGTTCGTGTCAGGAATTGTCAGCCCTGTCATTAATACTTAAACATTGATTTTTATTGGTAAGGGGCAATCGTAGTAGAATAACTATTATAAATTTACATTTTATTTTTAGCTAATAATGATGATTAATAAAATGAAAAAACATATAAGTAAAACAAGTGTAAATTTATAACGACTCTGCTAAGTTCATGATTGTTGTTGATAACGAAATTGTTATTAATAAAAGTGACGGTATAAATTATTATTTGATAATATTTTAGATAATTAAAAGCCAATTCGCCGTTAGTTATAGGTTTTAGTTAAATTCTTTTATATATTATTCATTTTTTCAATTAAATAAAATAGAACAATAATAAAAACAAGATAGGTTGTTTGGCGTTTGGTCTTGGTGGTGGTTTGTTGGCGTTTTCGTTGATTGAGCTTGAAACAATTAGTTTGTCTCGCTGTTGTGACCAAGTGTAAAGCATCTATTTTCAATAATCAAATTATTGAGAGATGGGGTGATACAAAGATCAATATCTTAATAGTTATACACAAAATGTGAAATAAAATATGACAAAGTACACATTTACACTATCCTTATCGGGAATTAAATAATAATATCGTCCATAGAAATAATGACAATTTGATAACAAATTAGGGGTGCTTCTGTGATACGACGAGGAATACATACAGATACTAGTAAATCGTTTGAAATATTAATTGGTGAGATATCATAAAGATTCAATGTTTTATGGAAGTTTAGAAATGAAGTATATATGAAATCATATAATAATAAAAACGATTTTAGAAATTTAGTTAATTTTTTTGGATTATTTACATAATTAGATTTCTATTATTCAACTATTATTTTTTTGTATTTAAATATAATTAAGATAGTAAATAAATAAAGGACTATTTTACCTTTTCAAAATTTTATAAGTTAATATAAAAAGACAATCCCATCATTTTCATATATATTATAATATAATGGTATAGTATTTTACTACATTTAAGAGTCTAAGAGAATAAATTATATTTTATGATTTTAACTACCTTAATTATCTTTAAATTTAAAAAGTAACTAAATAATAGATATTTAATTATGTAAACAATCAATATTTTGTTTACAAGAATTATCAAAACCATATTTACCTTATATGATTTTATGTTTGCTATAGTTATAAACTTTTATTAAACTTCAATTTTATATCCTAATTTACCAATTAATTATTTAAGCATTTTAATTACCACTAAATGTTTATTGTGTTGTATTTCACGTCACATCACACAGACACCTTTGATAATAATAACGTATGATTTATATAAGTTCATGCTTGTATAATTATTATAAAAACGTAAAAGCTTATAGATGAAAACTCATACAACGTTATAACATCTCAAGTTTAGATTTATTAATTATCAATAAATTGTTTAATAAAATAAAGACGATTTCTTACTTATAATATGTGGTGTGTCTTTTCTTTAATTCAATTGTTATGAAAAATAGATTAAAAGGTCACAAAATGTCAAGACAAGTTTAAACGAGTATATATCTAATTTATGTGTTTTAAATGCCCAAATTAATAGACGTGGGGAACAACTTTTGTTTTTTTCATTTGAAACAAGTTAATTGTTTGCTTCATTGGGGCCGTTTTGTTTGTGGGTGTATGTATGAGGTCCTCCGAACCAAAAAGGTGAGTAGCAAAAATCAAATTTTTCGAGAGCACCTTCCAAATTCATATATATTTTTTAATGTTTTCTAACTTCTCTTGATAATTGGTGTATTGTTTCCATCAAAATATTAAAGGTTTAAGTCTTGTAACGAGTATTTTGATAGGAAATAATATACTCATATTTCTACAGAGGGTCATTTTCAATGACGAAGTTTAAATCGTCAACTCACGTGAAAGAAGACACTATCTAACACACGAAGATGTTATATATTAAACTAAATGACCTTTGAATCTTTGATAATAACAACCACCTAGTAAAGCCTCCTTGCAACCAATCTCATTAATTTCTTGAGTTTTAATGGGTTATCCACCCAAACTATAGAATTGCCGAAAGTAAAGTTGCTTAGTATATCTATAAACCTATAGCACATGATTTCTTTAACTTTTTAGAATCAATTATTGCTTTTAGATTACCCTAACTAGACTTAGGTTGCAAGAGTTTTTGGTGGGTTTTGGCCAAATCATCCCATATGATTGATACCCCAACTTCAAAACTCTTGTGGTAATGGTTAGACGAAAATTCAACACTAACTTGTAAACATGTTTAAACTGATTATTTGAATTTTGTAACATAATTAAAAAAAAAAAATCTTGCTTTGGATTGTTAACCGGATGCTTTGTCCTCGCACCAATTAGCAAAATACCTCCATCAACAAATCTCCACCACACAAATTGTCATCATAGTCACCCCATGTGATCAACTAACCTAACCTAACCACCAACACCTTCACATTCATAACCACCACACACCACCTCACCTCCGCCCCTACCATCTCGCTCGAGCCATCCTAAATCCTAGTATTTGTCTAAACCCCTCAAAACGGGTTAAGTCGTGTCACTACCTTTCTTATCCCACTTACTAAGCCAACCTAGCTCGTTTACCATTGCCAACAAATATCTGTAGTTAATCAAACCTAAACATCTTGTTGGGGCATACCTGATTCAGAAGTCACAACTCACAATGACCGATGAGAAACAGGGTACACTTGAGTTATGTGTGCATGTGGGATGTGAATCTACCATAGTTGTGTGATGCTTTTTATGGATCGGGGGGTGTAAGCTAGATTTGGCTTTTTTAGATAAAAGTGGCTGTAGACTTGTAGTCGGACTTTGTGGCTGTAACATTGATGCAGTTAAGCACGTAAAAAATGAAGTTTTCGCGATTCGGTTTTAAATATCAATTACTCAAATGAAAAACATGTCAGCGACGGTATATTAAGAGATCACACGTACAAAGGTTAATTTGTTACAAGAATGGGCGTTAAAAAACAAGAAACGTAACTTAATGAGACATCCTTATTATAAAGTATGTATCTCCAACCAAAATATTGTGATCGAGTTCAAATTCTATAAGATTAGGTTATAATGACTCTCCTTGAAAAATTCTAGGTGGTGTTGTTCAAAGAAAATGAAAGAAAACAAGAAATAGAATTTACAGAAATCATAAGTATTCACAAGATATGAAACCGTAAGAAACATCCAGGAAAAACAACAAATATCATATCTAACTCAACTCAATTTAAATAAAATTTACGTTGAAACCAGTGGCGGATCCAGGAAAGAATATCAGGGGTAGCGGGGACTAACGGGGGTTCGGGGGCAGCGCCCCCGAAGAATTTTTTTAGGTAGTTAACGGGCTTTTAATCATATTTTTAAGAGACTTTTGATCATAATTTTAAGTAAAAGCCATAAAATTTCTTCCAGGGGTCGCGAAAAATTCGTTTCAGGGGTCGCGAAAAACCGAAAACCTATAAAAAAAAAAAATTTGCACGTCGGGGTAAAAGTTCAGGGGTAGCGGGCGCTACCCCTGGGCTCTATGTGGGTCCGCCCCTGGTTGAAACAACACATATTGATTTGAATAAATTTTTACCAAAATATAGATAACAATATTAAATAATTCGTAATGGTACATTCACAACTAATAAATAACTCGTAATGGTACATTCAGAACTAGAAAAAATTAATTAGTTGAAAATATCAAATTCACCATAAATGCTTCTTTCCAACAATTTAATTTTAATTTGAGTAACACCAATACCAAACATCGTCAAAGTTTTCTACAATTTTGAATTTACGAGTCTTGCTGCCTACCAAAATTTGGTATTTACTGTTTGATAAATATCTTATGGTCAGCACATTGATAATGATTGGTGTCGCAATCGATTTTAATTTTTAATACGTGTTTAAATATAGTTGATCTAGTTTATCTTGGTCGTCACGAGATCACCACCTATAAAATTGAAAATCAATTCAATGTTGAAAGTATATCATGTCATGATCATGCAAAATTGTTTTAAAATTCAAGATGAATAAAATAAGCTAACTAATCTAATGAAATCCAGTGATGTATAAGTAATGATGCTTCTCTCATAACTTTAAGAGCTCGAGTCTTGTGATGACAATAATATGTTTTTAAGAATTATTAGATGAGACTATCTGTTTGCAATTTTATAAAGACGGAGTAATAATTGAGTCTGTACAAGTTATTTATTTTCTAATCAAAGGTTTTTTAGCTTAAGGGGTATCAAAGTGTGTCATAAAATTGTTGATACATGTAAATCTGAACGATTGAGGATTATAGTCTTATTATTATTATTATTATTATGGCTATTATTATAGATTTATGAGTATGTTTAAAGGGTATTTGAGTATGTTCCTTTCTTTTTGTTCTAGCTGCCACTAGGCTTTGGTTTTATTGAAAGTTATATGCTCTTTAAAAGAAAAAAAAATCTAGTTTAACCTTAGTTTAATTCCCATGTCATGCGTACTAATTTACCACAAAGTATGGTAAATTAGTTTAATTTTTCTTTTTAAAGGTAAATATATCCTACTTTTACTCCACACAAGCTATATTATACTAATTACACCATTAGAAGCTTAGTTACGACAAATTTACAAATTACTTTAATTAGTTGAAGGTGTTAGAAACTTAAAACTATAGAACCGTTAGAAGCTTAGTACGTATATTTAATATTTCAAAGTGGTTGAGATGGTAAAATTAAGATCGAGTTATCAATAATAGACATCCCAATGAGTAACTTTTATTAGAAAAACTAAAGAAGAAAATAGATGAAATGATATTTTTGACTTTTTATCAAATTCCCCTAATTCTTTAAATCTCATAACTCTTAGTTATGACATTATTAAAAAAAATACACCATAAAAACGATCGTTTTTTTATCTTTAAAACGCCTATAATATTGTTATATATAAAAAAATTAAAAAAAAAAACACTCTTTCTAATGTATCAAAATGTTCAGATCATTGTATCAAAATGTTCAGATAATTATGTCAAAAATGTTCAGATCATTGTGTCATATCACATCAAAATGTTCAGATCATTGTGTCATATGGTGTCAAAAACCGAAGGAGTATTTTAATTTTATATATAACAACACTATATATATACTTTTGACACAATGACAAAATAATCTGAACATTTTGACACAATGACACAATAATCTGAACATTGTGTCAAAAATCGAAAAAGTAATTTAAATTTTTTTTTTAGTTTTTTTATATAGCAACACAAACGCGTTTTAAAGATAAAAAGTGTTCGTTTTATGGTATACTTTTTTTTTAAAATAATGCCCTATGTGAAATTTATGAAGGTTTTAAAAAAATAAGAAAATGAGTAAAAAGTCAATAAAGATGGCTAAGACTAAAATACTCCTATTTTTTTTATTAGATTAAGATCCAAGTTAAAAATCCTTTTATCCAATTCAGCCTTCGGGCACGCCCCTGTCTTTCATAAACCCACAACGTTTCTAATTTTTTATTCATATGATCTGAATATGGTTTATAAACTCGAATTCTTTATTCAGGAGAGGAATATCACACAATCATAAAATATCAATATATCTGAATTCAAGTCCGATTTAAATTTTAAAATGCACATGAATCAAAACTAATTATATAACTTTAAAGATGATTTACACGTCATCATTAAAGTTAACCCAAAACCAATTAAGCAAATTACACAGCACCTTAAATAATATATATATTTACGATAAGGACAGAACTCCTCCTAAACATAAACACATCACCCAAACACCCCCCACACCATTTCTCATTTTCTCTCACTCCACACAACACACACACACACACCGCCTCCCCCTATCCTCTCCTTCTTTCTCCTTCCTTTCTCTTCTCCCCAAAAATGGAGGAACCTGCAACTTCTGTGACCTCATCACTTTGGGCCTCCCTCAACGGCTGGCTCACCTCCACCGTCCTATTCGTCCTCCTCAACCTCATGATCGCCACCATTGTTTTCACCTCCAATTTGCCCAATAACAATCAACAATATGAAGAAGAACAAAACGAACACGAGGAGCGGAAGCGTAATTCCATAAATCAGCCACAAATCGCCAGATCTCCGTCAATCCTCCACCGCCTCAAGTCCTTCAACTTTTATCCTCAGAAATCGCAACACGAATCGTCTCCGGAGGAGACGCACTACCTCCCGCAGCCGTTAGAAGTCGCCGCCACACAATACGTCTTCAATCAGCCTCTCGAGTATCAACATTTCGATTTCGATTCGTCGAATTCGGTTCACGATCTCAATCGGATCAATGAAATACCACCACCGGCTCACACAGATGCCGGTTCTGATCTCGAACCGGAACCGGTCCGTGGAGATACTGGATTCGATTTCGATTTTGACCTAACGAGAAACGAGATACGTGGAGATACGGGATTCGGTTTCGAACCGACGAGTGAAGAACAACTGGAGCACGCTGACGAGCTCCAGAGTTTGGATGAGGTGTACAGTCGGCTGAAAACCGGCCGGCACGACAGAACCAAATCTGACGGCAACATCCGGCCGAAACCGGCGTCGAAACCGGCGGCGAAGATGAAGAAATCCGCCAGTTTGAAAGTCGGTTTCGCGCATCTCGAGGAGGAGGAGATCGTGGAGGCGCGTCGGCCGGCGACGGTTAAGGAGAAAAGGACGGCGGCGGTTAAGATGGAACACGATGATGACGTGGAGGTGGACTCGAGGGCGGATGACTTCATCAATAAGTTCAAGAACGATTTGAAGTTACAGCGGATCGAGTCGATAATGAGGACAAAGGGGACAGCAAATAGAGGGGCTGGAAATTGAAGTAGGTTATTTTACGGGGTGTTTTCTGTAACAATCTGGAAACTCCGAATACTGTTTTGCAACGGAAGAAATGTTTTAAAGATGTTGCTACATATCTCTTTTAGGTCAAAGTTTCACGTGGGGCATTTTGGTTATTCTGGTGAATGTGGAGGGTGGTTTTTTATGGGGTTGGGGTGATGAGGAGTTAAATTTATTATAAAGGTATTGGTTGGTGTAACTTGCATTTATGCGTATATGTGATGGCTGTTGGATACACGTGCTGATGCTGATTCTACTATACTCTATCTTTGCCCACTAATACCATTAATGGTGAATCCGACTTTCAAACAGTGATTTAGGAGTTATTATAAAATTTTCAAATAGGGAATAAAAATCTAGACCATACTTATTATGAACTCTTCTATAGTTATTATATAGGTAGGAGCTATAACTAAGTTTTAAGCTTGTTGGTGGTCATATAAAGATGTTGTTTTTAGAAGCAAAAGGCCTAGGGTCTCTGCGACTGACTGTTTCGGATGTGAAAGCTCTTAGCTTATATGGATTTAATAGTAGAGCTAAAGGGTGGAGGTATTGATTGGGTTGAATGAGGTCACTTTGTTTTTTGATGTAATTGTTTGTGTTGACGGGGGTTGGTTTTTGGCGCCTTATTGGCCGCCCAGTCCATGTTTTATGAAATCGCTGTTAAAAAAATACATATAACTATCTAAGTAAAAAGACATAGTATTAGGTTTGTAAAACCATTGCAGTGGGTGGTCTAATAAAAGAGTCTTTGTTTCTTGAGCACTATTTTGATGAGGCCAGAGGTGCAATTCCTCAAGAATGTAAATATTGATGTTTAACATAGGGGCGGGATAAATTATCATCAAAAAATTAGATTAGGTAAAAGTATGTCATTGAAAAATTGGGTAAAATTATCATAAAAAATTAGATTAGGTAAAAGAATTCATTGAAATAAATTTAAAACTTGGTCACTTTTACAAAAAATAAAAATAAAAAAAATAACAAAAAAAAATCTTACTATTAATAGTATATAGATCGAACAGATGGATACAAATGTCATTTTATATTATTCTTTAAGTGAATTTTATATTATTTTTTTAGTAAGGGAAAAGGACATAATATTTTTATTTTATTTTCTATCATTTAGTGTCTTATATAAGTTTATTTTTCTTAAATAACTTTTAATATTTAACATTTTGTTAAAAAAAAATCAAAATGCACAATATTGTTTAGTTTTTTTCTGTGAACATTCTGATATTTATTTAAAAAACGGAATTGTTTAAAAAAAAGTGTTTTTAGTATAAATTTTATGGGTACTTGGTTTCAGATGCTGGTACCGATACTTGATTTTTTTCATATTTTGGTATTGATACTTATTGGTACCGATAAATACCGATATTTCCCGAACGGACTCTGATACACGTAAACAACTTTCGCTATATATATTTTCCCGTACACCTTTCCACCATGATCTTCCTATCAAATTGTTAATTTTAAAATTTTATGTACAAAAATAAAAATATGAGATATGTGGGATTGAGAATGAGATTGCAAGTGTTGGGTATTTCATCGCTCATATTCTCTTGAGCCATACTAAAGATGTTCCTGAAACAAAAATTAGATCGATGTATCATGTATGTCAATAATTCATAGTTGAAATCAAAATTTATGCCTCAAGTCAGTAAGTTTGAAAACCATAATTGGTGATAAGGAAGTCTGATTACATCATGTAATTTACATGTAATTTACCGGAAGATTTAACTGTGGTGATTTACATTACACACACTAGCCTCATCTAAAACACACAATTTCTTATCAATAATTTTTTTTTTTCGCATAAGTTAACATCAGAAGTTTAAACTTTTGGTAATATCTTTTTTGATTTATTGAACCGATTAATAACCGAAATTAGAACCAGTTTTTAGTGAACCGTGTAGGACCAATCTAAATCGTGAGTTTGGGGTTTCAAGCGAGAACCAGTAACCGATTTTTTGAACCGGGTCTTTTTGTCCGGTTAACGACCAATTATGCTGTTGTGAAAAAAAAGACATTCATTGAGTTTATTATTTTTTAACTTTTTATTGTTTTCTTAGTTTAAGTTTGATTAGAATTTATGTTTTCCAAGACGTAGAATTAGTATAAATAGATAGGTTATGGGTATTGGGTATTTGTAATTTATGGTTTCGTTCATAATAAAATTCTTTGGATATCTACTTCTAATTTGTAGTCTTCGAAGTTCGTTGTGTTCTTCCCTGTCATATACGATTATGGGCCAACATTTTTGACCTGGTTAGCTGAAAAATAATCAACTTTGTGCACATCTACTTCTAACTAGTGGTACTAGGTCTGTAAACGAACCGAACGAACACGAACATGGGCATGTTCGTGTTCATTCATTTAACTTTAAGCGAACACGAACACTAACATTAGTCGAACACATTTTTTTGGTTCGTGTTAGTTCATTAAGAAAATAGACATGTTCGTGTTCGTTTTTATTCATTCGTTAAGGACTAAGCGGTTCATGAACATAAACAAACATAATTTTAAACAAACATAGACGAGCAAAAACTTAAGTGACCATAAACAAGCACTTCTTGTTTCAACATTGTCAATAATCAAGAAAAACATTAAAATGAATGGTTCAAATGTTCATGATTCATTAAAAGAAACATAAAGGAATATAAATAAACACACATACGCGAACATAAATAAAAGAACGTTCACGAACATGAATGAATGAACGAGACACGAACTGTTCACGAACTTCTCGTTAAACGGTTCACGAACTGTTCATTGAATGTTCGATTCGTTTACATGCCTAAGTGGCACCGTGAGTCTTTCTAACTATTGCCTATTCTGATAGTCACAAAATTTAAAGATAAGAGTTATCTCTGACCAAAACATTAGTGATCGATGTGTTACTTTGATTAAATTGGTTCTATAAGCTCTATGTATATTTTTTTTAATTACATGCCATTTTAGTTTTTTAATAACAACTAACACATCTATTTATTCTATTACTAATTCGAGTCACTCAAACTATTAACTCATGCAAGTAAGAGTAGTATTTAACTATGATATGGTGTGTTCTTCAAATTATAAACTCTATATTTTGTTATGAAGATTATATATAAAAGAAAATGTTAGGATGGAGATGTGGTGGGGCAAATATATTATTAAGTGGTGGGAGCTTGGAAATGGGCAGTTGAGTAGTCTTCCAACCATTGATTTCTACTTTCTACAGCAAACGGCGGATGGGACACCAAAAAGCCTATATTCATGTCTTATTTGCTTACTTTCAAAGACTATAAACCAATATAAAATGTCTCCCGTTTCTATTTATTATTTACTTACATTTATTATTTATATTTTTATTGACCGGCAAATAAAATATATATTATATATATCACATGTATTAAAAGTAGGTTGTGATACAAAATCTATTAAAATTTGTTCACTCTGATGTTGAAAGTAGAAGTGTTTTTATACAGGTTTTTGTCGTAGTTTTTGTTTATAAAAGGAAAGACAAAGAACTGAAGGTTTGGTTAATGGTAATGGTGTGCGTGTTATATAGTTATATATATATATGCTTCTCGGCATGACCCAGGTTCGATTCCCGCCCCACTCACTCCCTTTTTTCATAGCTTTTTTAAGTTTTCGTTAACAAGTTGTTATGTCATACGTGTAAAGGTTTTTTTATTTTTTGAAATTATCATCGCAACTTACTTTTAGAACTATTCAACTAATATTTTGTACTACAATTTTTTTTTTATAAAATGGTTTTGGATTGATTATAATTAAATGTTTTTTTTTGTCAAGAGTTGTAAATAAGGTATGAAAATGTTTAGCATTGACTTTTAATGGTAACACAATTATTTGTCAATGTTCTTTGAGTTAACTCATTTTAAAGTAGACTTGGAATTTATGAGCAAAATGGTTGTGGTTGCTATTGTTTCTATTCTAAGTTAACCAACTTGGTGGTTGACTGGTTTATAAAATTAACTTTTTCCTACCAGATTTGCCTCTATCCTACTAAACTAACCGCATTTAAATTGGATTTATATAATTTTCAAATTTTCATAAAGTATAAAAGTTCTCATTCACTGATCACAAACGTACATTTAGACCTGAAAAAAGGGGTGGGTCGGTCGGGTCAAGTTGCGTACCATTCTCTGAACGGGTCAATTATAATACAGGTTAAGATGTGGGTCAGAACATGACACGAACACCAACACAAATGTAATAAAGCATCGTGTGTTATAAAAAACGGACACGCACAGCAACACGGCATCTAGTTATATACATTGCATCAAACATAGGCAACATATAAATACAAATAAACTTACAAATGTCTCAACTAGGCCATCTTCATTCTCAAAATAAGGCACCATAGAATCTAACTCCAAATCATAAAAGTCAACTTTCCCAACACAACAATGCTTCTTCCACAAGATCTGCTTTTCCATACACATCAACAAGCATTCCATGTATTTTTAGACTTTAGTTAACAAATGCCCTTTTTCGCCATATCAGTCCAACATCGTCTCAATCCATCACATTTCCTCGCACAACCAAACACACAGAGAACAAAGTTGTCGTGAATCACATCGGGCAAATGATCACATGTGAACAAAACCCATTCTGAAAACAAATGAATGAACTTGAGTACTCATATAAAGTAATCTAGAACTCAAGCATGAGTATATAATCTTGTTAAGAAATAAGAATGTATGAAATAAAACCAAAACTGTGTTTAACTGATAAATCTATCACATAAAGTAAATCAAAGATCCTCAAACTAAAACCAAGTATAAAAGATGCTAACTTTACAACCCAAATCATGCTCTATGTCCAACATGCTAACCCTCTATCAGAAAGATTAAATCTAGCTTTGAAATACAAACAGATTCCACTGCAAATAGACAGGTGCTTTATATGAGATTTGTGAAAAGTAAATCTAATGGCATTATTTCCCTAGCATAATAATTTATAAATTTCATACAGTTGTTAAGGACTTATTTACATAGAAACTTCGATTTTTAACCTAATACCACTAGTTCCTTGCATGAATCAGAAAGAAAAGTTAATCAAAATAACTCACAAAAGTTAAACATACCAGGAGAATTAAAGCAAAATCTTGAAACAGACTGACCCAAAATCAAGAAAGAAAAGTTAATCAAAATAACATACAAAAGTTGAACATGCCAGGAGAATTAAAAGCAAAATCTTGAAACAAACTGACCCAATATCAATAAAGAACAGATTAATGAGTATCAATCAATGGAGAACTCACCTAGAATCGGGTTTAGGAGCGGAGTATATTTCAGTCAATGAGCCAAAATTTATGCTGTAAACAAGGGTTGAGGACCATCCATGTATCCGAAATCGTTGATCAATTGTCCAGGGTTGAGGATTGTCTGATTGATTGCCTTAGAGACTCAAGAGGCTTCTAAATCAAAATCAGCAAGCGTACTGGGTTATTGATAGTTCATTGATTGTTATCAAGACTCTAGAGGCTTCTGAATCATAATGAGGGAGCATCCAGGGTTGAGAACCCACTGTGGTATTGTAGTGACTCATCCTGACCCGCATCTTTTATTTGTTATTTTTAAAGTTACCCATTCTGACCCACTAACAATATTATTTAATCCATTTTAACCAATCATGCATAAAAAAAGCACCCATAATGGGATGTATGGGTTGAGTTTGTCAGGCCTACATACATTCAGTGAAATCTAATGAATCAGCCTTGATACAAGAAAATAATGTACAGAAGTAAATATATACCTCGTCAGGTTACATACTGGACAGGACGAAACTCAACGCCTTCAAAATAATACTCGATGCTTGATGAAGTGATATCGAAGAGTGGCAAGAAGTTAATCTTAAGATCGTGTTCTTTTTTGTAGCTCGTAAATTGGTGTAGTTCTATCATCAACCATCCATCATCTCTCACGTGTGCCATGCATGAATTGGAGTAGTATCTCTCCTCCTCCAGTTTGAATTTGAAAGGTATATGTGTCCCATGATCTATAGCTTTATGTATGAATTTGAAGGGTGAACGTGCCAGATGATCCCTACCCTTATGTTTGAAGACAAGGTTTACGGTGTACGTGACCTTTGGTGACAAGAATTGCGTTGTCACTTCTACTGAGAAACCATTGTGCATTTGACCTTTGACGACATTTTGAAACCTGCATTTATAACAATCACATATATCTCAACCCATATTTCATTCATTCAAAACATCTTGAGACGAAAACGATCAATAACAAATATTGGTGGAAAAAGTCATTAATTAACCTTGATTTTTGTGTGTCATCATGTACAAGTGAGTCTGCAGAGATGCACTTTGCTGCAGATATTACTTCACAGACCTTTCCATTCATAAATTTTGAAAGCCACTGTTAAAGTGTCGAGTAAACATATTCATATAATAATTAAAACAGAATACCCAGAGCACAATCATCATATAATTATAAGAAATAAGCTATTACCGTATTGCCATCTCCAACAAGAACTCCTTTTGGAAATCGCAAGAAATCTTGATTTCGGGATGTGTTTGATGCTGGAGATATCACAAGTTTTTTAATCCTCATCATTTCTTCAAAATCCTCCTGTATATATATTCCGTCTCAAATTTAATTTTCTATCAGTTAAGTAACTTTCAGAATATTACAACTATACTAGCTTGTTACATGGGATACTCTTAAAATAAGAGAAAGAAAACGTACTTGTTGTTCAAGTGCAATCTCAAGTTCTTTCATGACTGTGGCCATCGTTGGTCTTTCTTCTCAAGCTGACTTCAGACATCGATAAGCAATGGATGAAAAGGTATTCAAAGAACATGAGTCCATTTGTTCCTTCAGATCAGAAAGGATAACCTCATCTAATCTCTTCTCATCATAGCATCTTATCCATTTATGCACAAGCCATCTTTGACGACCTTTATAAAAATCGATGCTTAATCTCCCACACATCAATTCAAACAACACCACTCCCAAAGAGTACACATCAGACTCTTTTGTTAGGATACCAGTCTTCATATACAATGGATCGACATATCCATATGTACCAGCTACTCCCGTAACATTGGATGTGAATTCTAGGTTAGCTTGGCGAAAACTTGATAGACCAAAATCAGAAACTTTAGCCATCCAATCTTGATCCAAAAGTATGTTCGAACTTTTAATGTCACGGTGTAAGACTCTCTGCATTTTGTCCTGAGGATCATGAAGGTAGTTTATTGCACGAGCAATCCCAACACATATCTTCAAGCGTTGGGTCCACGTGACACCAGGTTCACTAAGATATCTATCAAGGCTCCCACGGGATGCATAGTTATACACAAGGATCATCTCATCACCTTCATTACAAATCTTAAAGATAGAGACCAAATTTGCATGTTTGTATTCGGATAGAAACAAGATCTCTTTCCAAAATTCAGCCTTCCCTTGCCCAAGTCTACGATCTAATCGCTTAAAACAGACCATGCTCCGTCCCCCTGGTAGAGAGAGTTCTCCTTTGTATACATTTCCAAAGCCACCACGCCCAATAAGATTTTCTTCAAAGAAGTTGTTTGTGGCCAGTTGTATATCTTCCAATCCAACTTTGAGGTGATCAAATTCTTCCATGGATCCATATACCGTTGTCGTCTTGGGCACTTTGGCTTTGTGTTGTTTAGAGTTCTGCAAAGAATCGATAGTTTGTGTCAACTCCCATCTATTGAATCATATATGATAACCTGTAAGACTTCATACAACAGAAAACTTACTTGTTGCTGATGAATTGCAACCTCAAGTTGTTTGACAACCTCTGCTATACTTGGTCTTTCTTTATGATTTCTATTTAGACATCGTTTTGCAATGGCTGCAAACGTCGACAAAGAATCCTGATCTATCTGTTGCTTAAGATCAGGAAGAATAATATCATCTAGCCTATCTTCATCGTAACGACTTTTCCATGTATGCACTAAAATGTATATGAGCTTACCTTTTTCAAATTCATAACATAATCTTCCACACATTACTTCAAACAACACTACTCCAAAAGAGTACACGTCACACTCTTTTGAAAGTATACCTGTATCATAATACGCAGGATCACAGTATCCGGGCGTACCTACGATATTAGACACTAGATACGTACGTGGTTGGTTAGCTGGAGTGATTTTTGATAAGCCAAAGTCAGAAACTTTAGCAATCCATTCATCGTCAAGGAGGATATTCGAGCTTTTGATGTCTCGATGTACTACCCTTTGTTGCGTCTTCTTTGGATCATGAAGGTAGGCAATGGCTGTTGCAGCCCCAATACATATATGGAGTCGTTGGGTCCATGTGAGGGTAGCTTTATCAAGATAGCCATCGAGGCTCCGACGAGATGCATACTCATATACAAGGATTCTCTCCTCATCCTCCCTACAAAAATGTAAAAGGGAAGCCAAATTTTTATGTTTCAGCTCTGAAAGCATCATGATCTCCTTCCAAAACTCAACATCTCCTTGCCCAAACTTACGGTCTAAGCGCTTAAAGGCGACTGTTCTCCGTCCATTTGGGAGGAGTAGTTCGCCTTTGTACACAGCCCCAAACCCACCGGATCCGATAGGCTTGTCGGTAAAATTGTTGGTAGCAGCCTTTACATCTTCAAGTTTGATTTCAAGGTGTCTAAAATCATCCATGTATGACATTTTATATCGATCAAACAAATCAAATTGATAGCAGAAAAATGAAAAACTAGTAGCAATTGTAAGCTTGAACCCTAAGCAACAAGTTATGCTACTGGTGGGTAGCAGCCAGCAGCAGTAGGGCGGAGACGGTGATGTAGAGTTTCTTAAAATCTTATAATATCACCAGAAACCTCCAATCAAAACAGTATTTGATGATTACAAATCAAAATCCTAATCTCTCAGACAACTAAACGATTCGCCAAAATGATGAGTCTCCGAACAAGATACAAATCCGACTAATACTAAAAACTATCGGAAACAAAATATACAGACAGAAAAAACAAGACGATTGTGAGAGACCGGAGAGAATGACAGAGGTGAACTTTACCGGAGAAATTTTTCAACACTCCGTAAACCCTAATCTTCCATATCAGCCCCTTCCGGTACAAAATGTGCAATTAGCATCTTTTAGTTCACCAATCATCAGTATAGTTTAGCACATTTACTCAACACTTTACCCCATCAACAATAAAAGTAGCAACTTACATCCTAAATTCTTCTTAAATGTGTTTGCAGTTTGCTTATGAATTAAACATTACTTTCAATAAAACGTATCAAATAAATTTAAGTTGTTACGAGAAAAAAATAGAAGAGTGAACTTTTATTTTCTTTGTGAGTTTTGGGGCTGTTTTTTGGGCTGAATGAGGTCTTAATGGTAAGGTTGCTGACCAATTCAGACAGTTTAGTGATAACGGCCATTAAGCGTCCTTTTTAATCTAGAGAACATTGTCTTCTAGAGAGAACCAGATAGAGATCTAGAGAAGTTGGGATAGCTAGTTCTTTCCGACGACGACCATCAAACTCCGATAGTTTCTGGAGACCTTGGACCAGCCATATCTATTCGGTGCTGTCCATCCTATCATCATCTTCAAGAAGGATTTACAAAGATGAAGAGAGTGAAAAAGATACCGAGAGGGGAAAATGAGGGGAAGTTATGATAAAGATTAATTTTGGATTGATATATTTTAAAAACTCATCTCAAGTTTTTGAAGTAAAGAGCAAGTTACAATTTACGTCATTTAATAAGTATGCAAATTTCAATTTATATCCTTAAACTAAAAAAATAGCATAAAACATCCTTTATTATTTATGGTTAGTTATAAATCACATCCTTTAATCAATGAGGGCAATTTAGTTACTTTACTTGTTGGGACTAACTTTGCAGGTTTGTGTGTGTTTGTTGATTTTGAATGATAACAGGCATAAGCTAATTTTGAAGAAATCTTCAACCAAATAAACAATTGGAGGCTGGAATCGAATGGGGCTGCTGCATAATTTGGAACCTAGAAGAACCATAGAGTTAAGCCCTAATCGATCAGTTAGGGGACCGTAATACCGCCGACACATTACCAATGCATGGACAAAATCTTTTATTTTAGTTACTAAAAAAGGTCCTTTGAGATGTAAAAAGACAAAATTACCCCTTTATGCAAATTTGATATCCATTAGAGAAAGAATGTAAAACGTTACAAACCCTTTATATAAACCTTTATATAAAGGATGTTTTTTATTTTTTCTTTAACTTAAGGACGTAAATTAAAATTTATATATTCATTAAAGGACGTAACTTGTAATTTTCTTTTGGGATAAAAGTTATTTTAAAGATGTAAATGTTGTGTAAAATAACACAAAATCTTAAAGTTTTTTTATACCCACCTTTCACATTTCACTTCCCTCACTTACTTTTTCGCTAACTCAACGTCACATCACCATCTCACACTCTCTCGCTTTTACTCCCAATACCTTCCTATCACTTTTCAACCCCTCCCTTTAATTTTTAATATTATTTTATTTATTTTAAACAAATTAAAAAAACAAATCAGTGATTGATTGGGAGAGAAGAGGCCTGGCCCCACCATCATCGCAAGAAAGGAAAGCAACCACCGATGGGGAGCGGTGCCCGGAGGCCTCCCCTGGTCATTCAATTTGTTAAGCCTTCAAATTTCAATCGGAGGTTTTCAATTTTTAGGGTATTTAATCGTAATTCGAAAACTGGTTATTCAGATATTGGTTATGCAGAAATTCTACAATTTCACATTTGATTGGCTTGCTGAGTTTGGACTTGTGAAATCGGTTAAACGTTGTTGATAGGGCTTATAAGCATAAGATTTGAATGTGAAGCCGAAACAAAAAGAGGGAATTGATGCCTCAAGGGAAAAAAGATAAAAAAAAAACTAAACAAGCAAAAGTAATATAATAATAAAAAATAACACTATCAACTATAAACTTTATAAATTTATTATTATGTTTATATTAAATTTAAGGTTTTATCGCATGAATTAAAGAAAAAGGGCTCAAGCTTTAAGTTCACTTGGTACCTCCAAATCATTTGAGCTGCCTCTGACACAATTAACTCAAGTCGAAACATATTTAACTTGCTAACATGTGAGGCCGTCTATGGCATGAACTCCTTTAAAACATGGCCAGGAATTTTGACACTGGGATTTGTTTGAAATCTCTGGGTTTTCAATTTTGAGTTTAACTCCAAATGGCCAGGAATTTTGACACTTGGATATGCTTGAAATCTCTAGGTTTTCATTCTTGAGTTTTTCTTCAAAAGCCACCTGTTAAAATATCTCGTGTCAACTATTCTCTATTAGTCTAGTAATTTTCAGAAACGTACAACCACACCAATTGTCATGTGGGTAATTCTAAAATAAAATAAAATAAAGAAAACTTACTTGTAGTTTGAGTGCCTTCCCAAGTTCTTTGAAGATATCGGCCAGCGTTGGTCGTTTTCTGGAGTCTTCATTAACACATCGATATGCAATGGATAAAAACGTATTCAAAGAAGACGAGTCTATATGATCAATTAGAGCAGGAAAAATGATCTCATCTAGTCTCTTCGTGTCATAACATCTTTTCCATTTACGTGCAAACGAGGATGGATCATCATTACGATATTCAGTAGGTAATTTATCGCGTAATATTTTAAATAACCCCACTCCAAAAGAGTACACATGAGACTTTTCTGATAAATCTACTCGGGAGGTGGGAAATGTTTGGGGGTGGTTAGGTGGGAAATAAGGATGACTAGACTCAGTTTTTATCTCCAAACAAGCCTCAAGCGTCACCTTTAATTGTTGCGCCCACGAGAGGTGATCGAGATTGCCGTAATACATTTTAAGGAGGGAATAGTCACATCGAGAGTCATACACAAGAATCATCTCATCACCTTCACAGCAGAACTTCAACATAGGGTCCCTATCAGAGTTTTTGTCTTTAGAAAGTAAAGAGACCACCTTCCAAAACTCCTCATTCTCCGTCCTAGAACTACGATGGAATCGCTTTAAAAAGACCTTGTCTTTCCCCCCTGGTCGAGAGAGCTCTCCTTTGTATATTTGTACACACCTTAAAGGTAATTCATATGGATCATTGTTGCGATATCTATTGCCGTTAGAGAAGTTGTTGGTGGTCAGCTGTAAATCTCTCAACCCAATTCTGAGGTGACTGAATTCTTCCATGATTCTGTAGGACGTTGGCATCTTGGTCGGATCAGCATTGTCGTGTTCAGAGTTCTACAAAAAATTGATATGTCGTGTCAACTCGTACCTATTGAAAAAATTGATTAGAAAATGTAATACTTCATTTAGTAGAAAACTTACTAGTTGTAGATGAAGTGCAAACTCAAGTTCTTTAACGACCACGGCCATAGTTGGTCTATCTTTGCGATTTCTATTTAAACATCGTTTTGCAATGGATACATATGTCCACAAAGATTCCTGATCCATTTGTTGCTTCATTAGATCTGGAAAAATAATATCATCTAATCTATCTTCGTCACAACACTTTTTCCATGCATTCACTAGCCCACCGTCCTTATCATATTTATAACATAATCTTCCACATATCACTTCGAGCAACACCACTCCAAAAGAGTAGACGTCACTCTCTTTTGATAGTATGCATGTCTCTAAATACTCCGGGTCAATATATCCAGGTGTACCTACAACATTAGACACTACAAAAGTACGTTCTTGGTTAGCAGGTCCATATTTTGATAGGCCAAGATCTGAAACTTTGGCGGTCCCTTTATCATCTAGAAGGATATTCGAGCTTTTAATATCACGATGAAGAACCCTTTGTTGCTGCGTATTAATCTTTGGATCGTGAAGGTATGCAATTCCTTTTGCGGCCCCGATACATATATTGAGACGATTCAAATATGTGAGGCTAGATTCACTAAGATGCTTATCCAGGCTCCCACCAGATGCATACTTGTATACAAGGATTCTCTCATCACCTTCCCTGCAAAAATGTAAGAGAGGGGCCAAATTTTTATGTTTGAGTCCTGAAAGCATCACGATCTCCTTCCAAAACTCAACATTCCCTTGTCCATATCTACTGTCTAAGCGCTTAAAGGCGACCGTTCTTCGTCCCTTCGGGAGAAGTAATTCTCCTTTGTAAACAACTCCAAAACCACCAGATCCGATAGGCTTGTCGGTAAAGTTCTTGGTAGCTGCCTTTACATCTTCAAGTGGGATTTCAAGGTGACTAAAATCGTCCATTTTAATAGATCAGAGAAATCACTTTTGATAAAATATACGTAAGCGAAGGTTGAGAAACACAAGAGAGAAATGAAAAAAAAAATGGCTGAAACTATTCATAGTACGTGGTGGATAATACCGATGTTTAATTATGAGTGAACATCATCAATAATACCGATTTCTTTGTTAGTATCTTGATAATTTAAATTAATAAAAATATCAAAATACGTATATTTTCTTTTGTTTTTATTAATTAACGCGTAAAGTTAGAGAGGGAGAGGCCACCAAGGCACCAATCGATGGAGGAACCGAGGAAGCCATTTTTTAATAGCTAAAATACGTATTTACACAGTTCCAATTTGAATTTGATTATTTTTTTTTCTGTAGCAATCAATAAACAAAGTCTTGATCTTTGTATTCAGGTAATATACAGGATAAATGAAGACCTCTACGAAAGTCCGAGCTAGCAACACTTATTAAGCGCTATCTTAAAGAAAACCGCACGTCTAAGAGAAATCACTTTTGACAAAAAGTTAAAATGTCTGTAGTTGCTTTTACTAGCTTGACGCCAAAAGAAGTTGCTAAAAGAAGCTGCTAATGTATTTTACTAGCTTGACCACCGAGTGTCACCAACAAATTACTCAATAAGTGTTATTGTTCGTAATTACGGTTAGCAGATTCTGTTGCAACCATACACAAATGTAATTATGTATGTTGGCACCTAAAGACAACATAATCTAGCTAGCTAGCCTAACCTGTCAAGTAAATGTATAATTAAGAACACGTGAATTTATTTTACCCACACTTTTTGTTTTGAACGGTCAAGTGGTCAACGAATCCCTCAAAAAATCCGAGGAGTATTTACAACAGTTAAACTTATTCCGGAAAAAATCTACCACGGTAAAACATAAAAAAACTAACATTGATGCGAGTTGCTGGGTGACATTCAACTAAATATTAGCTTATGTTTTTTTTTTAAAAGTTAGATTAAAATAATTGGCACACAACACGGTGAAAATACTCATCTAGTTAAATATATGTCGGGGCAAGCTCGTCTATTGCTTTGGCCTAAAGGGAAGCGCGGCGTCCGTCCCTCTCTAGTTTTAGTCTACACCTATAAAAAATATGGGCCAGGTTGATATGAAGTGTTAATTTTCGGGATAATGAGTCGTCCCACCAACCCGATCTGGTATCCCGAAAAATTTCCCGTCCCAAGTTTCATTTCGTGGGTCGGTTATCGGAATATTTTTTTGCATTGCTCGGGTTCGGTTTCGGGTCGGGACAATCCGGGCCACCCCTACTCCAGCGCTCCAATCATCTCCTATCCGTTCAAAAGAAAAAAAAAAATAATCTACCTCAACCAGTCAACCTGCATCTCTAATTCAAAAGCCAGTTTACCTAGATTTGGCGACGGCCGGTTCGCTGCCGGAATTTTACGCCGATCCTCCTTTCTACTTGGATGCCTTGAGTTTCGTTTGTGGGTGCCGAGAGACGAGAGGTCGAATTCTAAGTGGACTGGGTGCTGTTGCCGGAATTAACGGTTGTTGCTTGTCTACTTAGAGAAACGAGGTTCTTTTCTTTCAGTTCTATTTATTTCTTTACTATTATTCTTTGAAGCCAGATATCACAATAATTTCCTCTTCTTGGTAGAGGATTTGTGATGTTGCGTTTTGAAAGGGATTATGCCGTATGCAAAATACTAATTATTAGATAATTGCGTTTTAGATCTCAGTTTCTCGGATTCTCATTTGATATGTTCTTGTTTAATCTTTATTTTATGTGCATTATGTTTGATGTTTCCTTTGATGATTATGTAACACTCACCAAGTGTTCGATGAAATTCCTCAATGAGAGTTTATAGTGATGGTTTGTTTGGGGTTCCATTATGAGTAGGAAAACAGAGAATATAAACATGTTATTGTTAAACTCTAGCACGATATATGCTTAATCATTTGCTTTGGAAAAAAAATTTAACAATCTGAATTCAGTTGAAGTTAAAAGTACGAAGCTTTATCTTGTAACTCTACGCCGGAACATGAACTGTAAATTGTCTTTGTGTTATTTGTTCGTTTTATTATTATGTTTCGGCTCTTCAATTAAGAACAAAATCTTCATCATGGATTGCCAAAAATTCAATTGGTTAACACATGTTTTGAAGAATTAAGGAAATTGGTATATATACAAGTGGAACCTAATGGCCTATGCAGATTGTATATATTGACTTCGTCACTCCAACAGTCCAACAATTGCTTAGTGACATGATTTAATTAGCATAGTCAGAATTGTCCCCTATAAACTATAAAGTAAATTTGTGATTTGTTTTTACTTTGTACTTCCTATAAAAATTCATGATCATACATGTTTGTGGCAAAAAGAGATGTGGAAAATGGATGACATGTATAAATGTTCTTAAATGAGATGTGTTTGAAGATGACAAATATACAAAATGTGTGTTATATTGCATAATAATTTGTAGTTTACTGCCCACTAAATTTGGATGCATAACCATATTTCTGTTTTACTAGGTGGGCATTTATATGTAGAGAGAACATAGCAAAAGACACCATAACTATTTTTTTGTATTAAACCTTTATATACAGGACCAAAAACATGAATGATGATCTCACAAGCATAAGAGCAAAATTGGATGAAAAGGACTAGTAAATGTATAGATGTTGTGTTGAACACAAATGATTATACCCCAAAAAATAAGATAATTTGTTCAAAACAGGCATGATGATTACACATCTAACTGTTATTAATTTTTGTTGTAATTGTCATCCATACCAAGTTCCATTGAAGTAAAGTTTGGGCACCATGAGTCCATGACTACCAAACATTACAGAAAATAGATATTCCATACCTTTGGACTTAGAGATTGATCCGAGTTTTAACCGTGAATTGACCGTATTACATTTTTTATAAGTTAATGATTCCGTGTGTCAGCTATTTGTTGTCAAAAAAATGTTAACTAATATAAACTGTCACATTACACAGATGGATAGAAGTCTTGCTAATGAGCTCTACTCAGATATCTTGGAACCAAAAGTAGAATTGGATCAATCATCAGTTCATCACATCAAGCAATCCTATTCAGCAGGTAAGATTTTGTTTCATTATATGCTAATTTATAGCAGTAGGCACTAGACCATACAAGATTACAAGCCTTAAGTGAATCTGTATGATCGTAGAAACATATCATTACTATTTCAGATGATGAGGATGAAGATTGGTGTGGAGATGGATCATCATGTAATGATTCAGATGGGAGATTTGATCCATCATCTGACCTAGACCGAGAATGGCAGAGAAGAAAAAATCAATTCCATGCGGTATCCTTAACACACACATACAAATGCATACTTATATAGCGGTTATATTTTATTTCACATGCTAGGTAAATCTTTAATAATTCATCAGGTTGGATATCGTGATGGCATTATAGCAGGAAAAGAAGCTTCAGCACAAGTTGGTTTCAATGTTGGCTTTAAGGAATCTGTACTTGTCGGCTTTAACTTCGGTCTAGTTAGAGGTGTCACTGGGTACGTTTCTTTCTTTCAATGTTTTATCCTTCTGCTTACTATCTTGTAATTAATCAGCTTTCTTTATGTACCAAAATTTTCTTTTCACATTGGTGTTTGCAACTTTGTTTAGAGCTCTGCATTGCCTTCCTGATGAATTGAGAGAAAAGATAATTGAATCACCAGAAACAAGAAACAAATTCCACCACTTGTATGAATCTGTGAATAATCTAACAACAGAAGATGCGTTAAAGGCATTTGGTGATGGCCTTTTGAAACGAGAAGTTAAACAGAATGATAAAGTAAGGCGGTTATCACCTCTAAAAGAACCAAATTCAGATTATGGTGTTTTAGATAGTTGCTACAGACAACTTGAGTCTCTCATTGTCGAGTCCCCTGCAATTGAAGTGCAAATAAAGCTTAAAACAATCGATATTTCATCAACAGGCCAACATCCTTCACTTGAATGAGGTTTGTTCCGTGACCATCATACTAGTCAATGGTTTGGCTTCATACTCACACTTATGGGTAATATTACTTATTTATATTTGTAATTTGTGAGATTAAATCAATTTTCTTTTTTGGAGGTTCTCCTCCAAACTATAAAAAGAAATATACTTTTTGAAAATTTCTAACTTGTTGTCCATCCTGAAGTTGTAATATCTCAGTCTTACAATTTTGGTTGGGAATTCTGATCCCACATCCTGCTGATACTATTTTGTACAGATCATTAATCTCACATGGTGTCAAACTATAAAAACTAAGCCCAACAAAATAGGCGGGCTGGGTAGTTAGTCTTAACTGGTTCAGGTTGAAATCTGTTCTAGGCAAAACGGGTTTTGACCAAAATGGATATAAAACATGAATTAACAGCCGATTAACAATAGTGATGAGCCAGGATAAGTAGACCAAGTGACTTACAGAATCTAAACATGGTATTCTTAAAAAAACATATTAGTGATTAGTGAACAACAACAGAATTTAGCAGCCAATAGACCTCTATAAATCCGAACACATATAAATGTGAACAAAACTGAGTAGAAATATCTCAGTTGTTTATTTATGTTTATATCATGCACCACTATACATACAATACAGAAGCTATGTTGATAGTTATGGAAACCAAAGAGAACACATAAGGCCATCTGTTACCATTCTTGTTAGGTTGTGGGGTGCGATATGGCATCTGATGTGGGAGGTAAATGGATTGAGGGATGCACCATTTTTTCACGGTAAAATCTCCATCGGCCCGCACTAAAACTATCATCTCCAAATCACCCCGTTTTTCGGTTATACGTTTAAGTGAAAGATAACCACCCTGTTTTGAACTCCCCAGTCTATCAGCAACTATATTTGACCACCACCACCACCACAACCCTGTTTGTCTGCCTACGTCGAAGTCAAAGATCACCACCCTGTTAACTGAAATCATGTGATACATATGTATTTTTGGTGTTGGTTCTATTAGACCTAATGGTAACGAAGCTTTCAAGTTGAATTTTCAGTTCATTATTTGAACATCTTACGGCGAAAATCATATCATCGTCTTAGTTCATTACTTCATTTATACCCTTAAATGCCAAGATTCGTATGTAGAACATGGTATAAATAGACATAATAGAGTGTGGTTTTTTACTAAAATTTGTTTAACACTGGAAACATTCATGTTAAAAGTGTGTTACTAATAAGATAAACACATGAGTTAGTGTACCTTCCGATTGTTTTGCTTCCTTTTTGTATGGTTCATCATTGGTGGATTTTTTGGGGATCATGCAGATGCTGATGTGGATTTATTTTGTTTCCCAATAATCAGAAGGCGTTGTATATGCCGATTTGGTATCAGATTGCTCCAATTCTTTAAGCAGCAAGAAAACCATGAGTTTTAACACCAAGAATGATTAACAAATAACATAACCTCATTGAGCATGGACATAAAAAACTAAAATCAGTTAGAAACCCTAAGATACCACTAGCTTAGTCTAGTCTAGTGGCAAATATGTATGGCCCTTTACCATGAGGTCTTGGGTTCAAGTCCAACTTGTAACAAATAAATAAAAAATGTGGGTTACAAGTTGGGCCCGGAGGTTTACTAATCAGTGTTGAGTTTCCTCCTGATTGGATTGGAAATGATCTTGTGGGTGGTGTAATGTCCCCGTCGGTGATCCAAATTTACCATTGAAAAAAAAGTTAGAAACCCTAAGTGGACCTATGAGCCCGCCACTTCCGGTTGGTTGAGGTGCAGTCCGAGCCGACCGAGCAAGCTGTTGGAGAAGGTGGACTTCTGCGAGGCATTGGACTAATTTTATTTGTACTTTGTAAGACCTGTTAAGCCACTAGGCTCACCATTAGCATCAAAAGTATCAAATCAATGGCAGATTTTGATGATAATAAAGAAATATAACTCTTAAGAAGAAGTGGTAACTTGGGCCAATTGTTAATGAATAGGTATATTTGATTTTTAGTTTATGGCAATTGGGTCACATCAAGTCATCAAGACATTAGATAAAGGGAGAATATAATGCTAGGTTCGATTCCAGGTAATGGTAAGGTCACTGACCTTGTAGGACCCGGTTTTTCTAAGGGTCCAAAATTTTTAAAATTTTCTTATATGGTTATATCAGATATATAGTTTTAATAACTAATTAGATAATAATATTGATGTTCAAAACCAATCTTTTTATTCGGTCGGTAGCCATCCAGAGTCGGGTCTCTTGGGGGCCCAAACTTTTTTTCTCGTCCAGAAGACCATATATTTGTACGGTTCTCAAGGCCAGCCTTGTTGGTGGGTGACGTGAGTGGGGGGATGGTTGGCTTACTGGTTAGGTAGAATCTTTCATTCTAATAAAGCAATAACTTGGGTGCCACATGTCATTTTTCTAGAGCCTCCACATAAGCATTGTCCACTTGTCAATACCACATTCAATTTTTAATTTTCTTCATTTAAGAATTTAAATTTAAATTTTCCAAATTTAATATTTAAACTTTCTAAATCTAAAATTCAACATTAGATTTACTTAAAATTAATTATAGATAGTTATTAATATTTATTAACTCTATGTTGACATAAATTATTTATTAACTAACTTACCAAATTTACATAAAGTATTTTGAATTTTCTAAGTTTAAGAGATATAACAGTCAATTTTTGAATTTTTAATAATAGTTACTAATATTTATTCATTAACATTTTATATATTAGGGTTGATTTATTCAATTAAAATATTAAAATGTCAAACACCTTTTTTTTCATTCTAATAAAGCAATAACTTGGGTGCCACATGTCATTTTTCTAGGGTCTCTACATAAGCATTGTCCACTTGTCAATACCACATTCAATGTCTAATTTTCTTCATTTAAGAATTTAAATAATCCAAATTTAATATTTTAACTTTCTATATCAAAAATTCTAACATTAGATTTACTTAAAATTAATTATTGATAGTTATTAATATTTATTAACTCTATGTTGACATAAATTATTTATTAACTAACTTACCAAATTTACATAAATTATTTTGAATTTTTTAAGTTTAAGAGATGTAACAGTCAATTTTTAAATTTTTAATAATAGTTACTAATATTTATTCATTAACATTTTATATATTAGGGTTGATTTATTCAATTGAGATATTTAAATGTCAAACACCCTTTTATATTCTGAAAAAATAACTTTTATGGGTTCGATTATCATCTTCAACATTTCTAATTATCTTTTAGCATTCTCAGAAAATTCAAGTAATCCTAAATAATAATAACTTTTATTATTGTAATCGTTAACATGTCTTTAAAATAAATCATCAAGCAATTTATTTTTCAACCGTGATATATGAAATACTTTAATTTCCTATTTTTATAATAAAAAATATACTTTTTACTTAACTACTATAAAATAAATATTTTGTATGATCTCACAGTTATATCATTCATAATTTTTAAATCTCATATCAACTTTTATTTTTTTATTATTGTCTCATATTATATCATATTATGAATATTTATTCAACCCGTGTAGTACACGGGTTACTAACCTAGTAACATAATAATGGAATTGTACTTAAGGGTGTTCAGAAATAATTAAAATTTGAGTAAACCTACAATCCGAGCCGTATCCGTATCCGAATAAACCGTATGGACAATTCGGATTATGGTTCGGTTTCATACCGTATCCAAATTGTGAATACGATATATAAGATTTTTAAATATATATTTTTATTTTCATAAACCATGTAATAAGAATTTTAGTCCATTTAAAATTTAAAAGCTAGTGTATTTAATCTTAATAGATATTTTAATTGCTATGATGATAGTATGATATGTGTGGGATCTCATCACACTTACTATCTTAGATTCATTTTAATTAGGTTTCTAATTGTTCCATCTAAATCATCAACTGGCCAACTCTTGTTGACTTCTAGTGGTGTAGATAAGTAATGTCTATGGAGGACGATTCTAACTCGACGCAACCGAATAAACTGAGTAACTATGGCGGAAGATCAATTGTATGAAAACATTTCACAAAGTTATGTTTTTCATTAAAACATTGAAGTTTTTTTTTTGTTGAGATTATTGGTATACGGTTATATTTCGTATTGTGGTTCTAAACTCTTAGGATATTTTAAAATGCTTGTTGTTCATTTATTTTTTCTTGTTAGCCGAAAAAATAGGCAAAATATATTATTCGGTTGGATGCGGTTTATTCGGTCTTGAACCGAAACCGAACCGTATTGAATACGGTTGGTTTGGGACTTTTACAATATGATTCGGTTCGGTTTACGGATATACTAAACAATTTTTTTCAATAAATCGTAAACCGAACCATTAAAAATTAGGGGCTGTTCCAGATAAAAAACAAAGGTGGGTTCGTAGTTGATGAATTCAGATGATTAGCGACATGTAGTTTTTAGCATGAGATGAAGGAGTGGGGATGAATCTTTAGTTTTATTCTACTTCACTTATGTTTGTAACATGTTCTAAGATGTGGTGGTTCTCTTCTTGTTTTATTTTACTTGTATTTTCTAGCGCATTATATATATTAACATTTAGAATTGGTTTGATTGTGAGTGCTGCTACTGTACGTCGTTTTGACCAATAACTGTGTGACAACTCTTTTTTCAAACCAATGGTTCTCTTCCAGCTCAATCTTCTTTGTCATGGGAGTTGTGTGTGTGATACAGCTGTAGAGAGGTTGGAATCATTTGAAGAGTTTTCTCTTCTCAATCATACCATTTCTCTCTCTAAAACTGAGCCGCCGGATTCTATATCTCTCTCTAAAACTGAGCCGCCAGTATCTATCTCTCTTAAAAAATGAGATGCCCGCAGCCAAACTGGCTTCATTCGCCGCCGGATTCTATATCTCTCTATAAAACTGAGCCGCCGGTTACAAAGAAACCTCCGGTGGCCGGATTCGCGATGGTTTGCTTCTGTTGCAGCCCCGTCACTCAGATCTATAAAAATCTTCATAGGTCGATGAATTTTAGTCGCTTTACATCTGATCTTCCTTTATATAACAACCATTACTTACAGTTTCATTGTGCATCTTTTTGTCCAATAACAATGTGACAACAAGTTCCTCCAGCCAATGAATTTGTCGCACATATTAAGTTCACTTATTTGTTGGCATGATCTGACATCTTATGATTCCTCTAATTTGGTTGTGGCCTTCATATTCTATAGCCGTCTCCATGGATTTGAGGATGGTGGTTACCGTTGTTTGTTAAACGACTAGAGACTTTCATTGGTCAATGATATTTAGTCGATTTACATGTGATCTTCGTTAGTTTGGCGATAATGATTTACATCTAATTCTTTGTTTTGGGTGAAGTAGAAATACAACAACCTATATCTTGGCTTGGCTTGGCAATGGTTTTGCCCTATATCTTGGCTTGGCAATGATTTTGCAGCCGTGGTGGGTGTTATTTTTTTGCTCCCCATAACTAATCTGAGCCACATTAAATTTCTTTTTTACTTTGTTTTGTCAAATTCATCCTTGGGTATCTAAGTTTTTAGTCTTATGATTTTTACTTTATTTACTGACTTTTTGTTTTGTTTTTCTTTGAGTCCATGAATAAGTTTTACCAAAAATTACATGGAAAGGTTACATGGAAAGGGTTTGAACATCAGCTTAACAACTCAAATAAACAAACTATGAAGAGCTCATGAAACAAAACTCTCACTGCCCCAACATGTGGCAAGATTTTTCACATACATTATGAAAAAACCCTCAAATCAACCTAAGTTTTATTATAAATTTGCATTTGGCTTTACTTACAAATTCCATACAGGAATCGACAAGTGAAAGAAATTACTAATAAACAACTTAGTAATTCCGTACAACAAACAACAAATAAAGAAAGCTACCCGCAATTTTTATCATTTACACAACTCTAACTGTTTTGAATCAAAAGCAATTACATGTTTAAAAACAAGCTCCCCGCCGCAATGCGCGGGGGGTATCCGACTCGTTGATCACTAATTTGTATTCAACTAGAGATAATCCGCGCGTTGCCGCGGATCTGTAAAAGAAGTGAAATAATTGGTTAAGTTGAAAAACCAGCTATATATTATACATAGAGTCATCAAACATGAAGCTAGGAGGTTAAGTTTGCAAAAGAAAAGGACTTCATAGTATAGCTATCTTACAGACAGTTATTTTACAAATAAGATAAGATCTG
Organism: Deinandra increscens subsp. villosa; assembly: GCA_039602395.1. Classification (NCBI taxonomy): domain Eukaryota; kingdom Viridiplantae; phylum Streptophyta; class Magnoliopsida; order Asterales; family Asteraceae; genus Deinandra; species Deinandra increscens. Next base: position 129,683,212 of record JBCNJP010000007.1, on the reverse strand, counting down.
GTCATTCATGATGCTGTTTCTTCGAGCTTTCTTCATGATGTTGTTTCTTCGAGCTTTGTGGCGAAGGTGACGCTGTGACACGTGAATAAAAGATCGGTGTTAGTGATGTAGCAAAATATTCATATACGATGGTTGTAGAAATTTAAAGACATATATTCTTATAACAACGCGGCTCGAGCGGTGTGCTGGTAGGGATTGTCACTAATTTGGTTGTGAATGTTTTGAAGACATAATTTTTAACTTAATCAAAAAGTTTATGTGGTGGACAGATGCCGCACTCACCCAAGTCTTCACATTCCCCATATTCTCCTCAAGCTCTGGACTGTTTTTATAGTATAGAACATGCCAAAAATATGATTATAAACTTCTCCTATGAATGAATGTATGTCCACTGTAAACAGTTTCTTGTATGACCCAGGAAATTACAGCCTAGCCACACTAACTCCACAATACTGCAGCCTATAAACTTACAAACAGATTTGATTTCCTACCCCTTTCAGCAGCATAATCACAATCTATGACCATTGACACTAAGTTAAGACATTGGTGACTCTCATGTACGCACTGAGACTCACCATCATGAGTAGCGGCAATACTTTAGTATTGTATTAATTTTCATAATATAATCTTTTACGTTTTTTTGCCTGGTCACTGTCGTAACTAAACCAACTTGTTCATTAAAAGAAGAGGAAGGATGTTGATCTTAAGCTACTGAAGATAATGAATATGCTGCACCTAATCTTCTAATTCCAAATAGAGATGAATATAACTCTCAATAACAGCAAAAAAATCAGAAGACTCACAAATAAGTGCACATACATTCAGGGATGTCCTTAATAATATTATTGAAGAAGCATCTTAATCCAAAAGAAACCCAACCATATTTAGGTTTCTATTGTCACCATCCTATGTTTTCGTGCCCTCCTTAATAATGTACGGATCCTATCGATTACCCGACCCATCCATCGCATATCCGTCTCACCTCTAGCCCTAACAAAGAACCGCCGCTACTCGCCTCCTGCCCTGGTCTGAGCTCTGGCGGCAAACGGCTCCTTCTGCAATCGTCTATTATCTCAGGTACAACATCCGTTCTCTGTTTTGTCTCCCCCAATCGATCTATGAACTCTCAAACAGTTGTATCTGCTCGATTTACGCTCCACGTGATCTAACCCCCAATCGATCTATGAACTCTCAAACAGGTGTATCTGCCCGATTTACGCTCCACGTGATCTAATTGTTTACAATCTCCAAGTATGGTCAAATCTGTCTAGAATCTGTACTCCCTATTCCTTGTTGTGCTTTGCAATTCATTTCCTTAACCCCGAAATAGCAACTTGGTTAAAGATGACAGAAAGTAGAAAGACTCCAAACAAAAGATACTGGATAATAATATCTTTCTTATTGATTTCATGACTAAATTTCTCTCAAGTCGGTCGGATATTAGATGTCAAATTTCATCTTATAGGTATGTAAGTCTCAATTCAAACCTAAGAAAATGGAATTCCTGTCAACAAAGTTTGATGTATCCAGAGCCGGTCCTGAGAATCCTACAAAAAAATTAGGCCCGGGGTGAAAAAAATTATGGGCCCCATAACATACAAAGTCAAGAACAAAAAGACCCTTGAACTATAATTTTTTTTAAATATATAAAAAGAATTTTTTAAAAATTTCGGGCCCTCCAAGTTGTTGGGCCCTGGGCGGTCTCCCACCTTGCCCATGCCCTGGGGCCACCCCTGGATGTATCTAGTATACTTTGTTATTTGTACTAAAAGAATTTCATGTAACATTATTTAGGCCACAAAATCAAGTTAATAATATGTGTAACTTATGGACTATGAAAAAATATTGTTGTAAATCGGTTTATATTTTAATTTTAGTTTGTCTATCGCAACTTGATTATTCTGAGAGCTTACCAATGTTTATGAGAAACCATGTATGCATATCTATAACAGATTCATTTGCATCTGTGACAAAATATAATCAAATTAATAGATACAGCCCAATTTGGTTTTTGAAGAGACTGCAAAGTGCCTTTTCATTTTTATGAACCAAAGGTTGGTAGTAAAGTTAAAAGGATAATAGGATATTTCTGGAAGAAGGAATTTTTTTTTTCTATATGATCAATTAACTGATAATATTATGCTCCAATTATAGAAATGTAGTTTAGAAATCTTATAAAGAGTTACTCTCGTCCAGAGCATAGTGAATGATGAAATTTTAAAATGATAGTATGGAATTAAAAGGTTAAGCATATACAGGTTTTTTTTCCGGGTACAACGGAACATAGTATTATGAGTGATGTATGATCATATTATTATTTATGTTTACAAATCTATTCACATCAGTTGTTCTTCACAATTAGATCATTTAGATGCACTCAAAGTTTCAAATTTTGGCTCTTTTCATTTAAACTTAGATAGTTTTTATATTGAAGTTTAATAACTGAAAGCAAGAGCTACCAATCCTTTCTTTATTTATAAATTATAACTAAGCACAATTGAGTCATAACCTGTGGAATTGAGATTTTAAAGAATGACTACATATATATTATTATGAGTTTGAATTATTTATAGTATTGGCTGTGATTTTTTGTCCCAAAGTTGGGTTTGAACATACTTTTAACATGAGTTAGAGTGTTATATAGTAATTTTGTTACGTACCTTTGCATCTAGAAGCAGATAACAGAAATCATCTGGTTTGTATTTAGGCCTCCACCTTAGAACTTGCACGCTACAATGGTGGTGCCAGCGCCATCTTCTCGTAGTGATTTAACCTTCTCAATCTCCACTGATACCTTAAAAAATGTAAATTAAAATCTATTAAAGTCTATTATTATTCAGATCGAGTAAGCCAACTCCAAGATGTAGCAAAAACTTAAATAAGTCCATTGAGTTGAAAGTTACCCCATGTGTTGGTGTTAATTAATTCTAATATCTATGTTTTTCAGGTATATTGTATTTTCATTTCCACCTTGTCATAAGATTAGATTTAGATCTCAAGGACAGGAGTTCAATGAGATTATTCAAATGAAGAATGTAAAGATTGATTGTACAAAAATCAATAAGAACTCCAAATCAATAAGCAGTTTTAGAAGGAAAAAAAATCAATATAAGAATAAAACTTAATTATCGTGGAGTTCTTATACAATCAAAACCAATAGGCAATAAAATATGAAGATATATGAAGCCAAGATATACCTGCAAACCAAACCTTTACAGCAACAAAATCAGCAGCAAACTCACTATACAAAAAATGAATACAGTCATAACAACAATGAAATTCACAGCAGAGTAAATGATGAAAATTGAAATGCATATACTTGAGTTAATGAAAGCACCTAAAACCTATATCTCCAATCCAATTAGTGTAAAACAAACTGTGAGTCAATTACACCTAATTCAAACATACACATCAGAGGTATTATTGAATAAACACTTCATCGCTAAAAATTGACAGAGATGAAACTCAGACCTTCCTGTGTCGCCGCCACGACATCACCGCTCTTTCTCCAACCCGCCAGAGCACTCAAGTCGCTTCACCGGACATCGATTCGCTGCCATTACCACCGCATACCAAATCGGAAACCATAGCTTACACCAAAACTTAGAGTGATGGTGATTTGCGAACCGGATTGGGGTTCTTTCGGTTTCTTAACCACCATGCACCGGTTGGATAACCTAATGGCGGCGTGGAGCGATTGACGATTTTAGGTTTCACGGTGGTTTTGTTAAACCTCTACATTCTTCTTACACACCAAGAAACAACGACCAGATTTCCTTGAAAAATTTCTTCCTTCAAACCCTCATCCTCATAGCGATGATCCGCTACACCATTTCCATTAGGCGTCATCCTCTTCTCTTGATGAAAACTCTGTTCGTTATCATCTGACCTAGAAATCACAATCGAAGATTCCGACTCCTCATAATCGTTCGATTCGACCTGATTGTTCTCAACAACCGCCATGAAATCGACCTAGTCGCCGCCGACCGGAAAACCCATAAACGGCAGAGAGGTTCGTCGCCGGTGAAAAAGCCAGAGCAGAGAGAGATCGGGCGGTAGATGTGTGAAGAGAGAGGGAGAATATAAATCAAATCCGATTCATGTTTATGACGAAGAGAAGCGGAGAAGCATGATTTATATGATACCTGAATTGCCGAAGGATCGATCGAGAAGCGGCAGTGTTGGTAAAAACCTTGGACGATCGAGATGAATGGGTAGAGCGAGGCTAATGGCGGAGTTAGGGCTGGAGATGAATGTGCAGAGCGCTAAAATAGAAAAGAAAAAAATCGGGAAGTCTTACGGAAAATCCGAAATCATACCTGCAGATCGGGAGAAGAAAAGGGGAAGCTGTAGGCGGGCAGATGCGAAAAACCTAAGAAGGGGATGAGGTGGTGAGTTAAAAGAACCAAAGGAGCAACACGTGTCATAGCCTAGCCACGTGTTTCGTAAAGAAAAGATCAAGAAGCTACAAAGACCAAAAAAAAATCGAGCAGGCAGCCGATGGAAGCAAGAATCGAACTCAGGTGCTCATGAGAACAAACATACCAGCTGAACCAAGTGAGCTAAATGAAAGAAGTGTTATGATTTGAAACACATGATATATAAAAGAGACATATGTAAGGTAAAAAAATGGCACACAACCATAGGAGATGTTTGTGATTGTATATATATACAATTTCCCTTTAGCTTTTATTCAATTACTTGTTAAAAAAAGAAAAAAAAGGAAAAGTATAACTTAAAAACATTATCTAGTGAAAAGGAAACAAAGTTTATTTTATTTTATTACTAAAATATTCAAATAAAAATAAAGAAAGAACACATAATTTAACTTTTTAACATGTGGTAGAGGCCGTCTCAAGCATATGAACTCCTTTAAAAAGTGGCCAGGAATTTTGAAATTGGGAATTGTTTAAAATCTTCGGGTTTTCATCTTTGAGTTTTTCTGGGTTTTCATTCTTGAGTTTTTCTTCAAAAGCCACCTGTAAAAATATCTCGTGTTAACTCTTCTCTATATCAGTCTAGTAATTTTCAGGAAAGTACAACCACACCAATAACCACATGGGTACTTCATTTCTAATATAAAATAAAATAAAGAAAACTTACTTGTAGTTTGAGTGCCTTCTCAAGTTCTTTCAAGATCTCGGCTAGCGTTGGTCGTTCTTTGGGGTCTTCATTAACACATCGATAAGCAATGGATAAATACGTATTCAGAGAAGACGAGTCTATTTGATTCTTTAGACCAGGAAAGATAATCTCTTCTACTCTCTTCGTGTCATAGTATCTTCTCCATTTACGTGCAAACGAGGATGTATCACCATTACGATATTCGATAGGTATTATATCTTGCAACGTTTCAAACAACCCCGCTCCAAAAGAGTACACATCAGACTTTTCTGATAAATTTGCTCTGGAGGTGGGAAATGTTTGGGGTTGGTTAGGTGGGAAATGTTCGAGGTTGGTTAATGCACGACAATCCTCAAGTTTAACCTCCAACTGGTGCGTCCACGAGAAGCGTTCGTAACTGTCACGATACATATCAAGGACGGAATAATAAGATTGAGAGTTATACACAAGAATCATCTCATCACCTTCACAACAGAACTTCAACGAAGAGACCATATCAAAATGTTTGTCTTTATGAAGTAACGAGACCATATTCCAAAATTCATCATTCTCCGACCTAATACTACGATTGAATCGCCATAAAATGACCTTGTCTTTTCCCCCTGGTCGAGAGAGCTCTCCTTTGTACTTTTTTCCAAACCAAGAACATAGATATAAAAAATCGTAAAGTAGATTGTCGTCAGAAAAGTTGTTGGTGGCCAGTTGTATATCTCCCAATCCAATTCTAAGGTGATTGAATTCTTCCATGAATTTGTAGGACGTTGGCATCTTGGTCGGATTGGCGTTGTCGTGTTTAGAGTTCTGCAAAGAATTGATAACTTGTGTCAATTCCTACCTATTATTGAAAACTTTGATTAGAATATGTAATACTTCATTCAGTACGTAGAAAACTTACTTGTTGCAGATGAAGGGAAACCTCAAGTTCTTTGACGACCACAGCCATAGTTGGTCTATCTTTGCGATTTCTATTTAAACATCTTTTTGCAGTGGTTACATATGTCCACAAAGATTCCTGATCCATTTGTTGCTTCATTAGGTCTGGAAAAATAATATCATCCAATCTATCTTCATCACAACACTTTTTCCATGCATTCACCAGCCCACCGTCCTTATCATATTTATAACATAATTTGCCACATATCACCTCGAGCAACACCACTCCAAAAGAGTAGACGTCACTCTCTTTTGACAGTATGCCTGTTTCCATATACATTGGGTCAATATATCCAGGTGTACCTACAACATTAGATACTACATATGTATGTGCTTGGTTAGCAGGCCCATATTTTGATAGGCCAAGATCTGAAACTTTGGCGGTCCCTTCATCTAGAAGGATATTCGAGCTTTTAATATCACGATGAAGAACCCTTTGTTGCTGCGTATTAATCTTTGGATCATGAAGGTATGCAATTCCTTTTGCGGCCCCAATTGATATCTTGAGACGGTCCACATATGTGAGGCTAGGTTCATCAAGATGCTTATCCAGGCTCCCTCCAGATGCATACTCATACACAAGGATTCTCTCATTGCCCTCCTTACAAAAATGCAATAGGGAAGCCAAATTTTTATGTTCCAAATCATAAAGCATCAGGATCTCCTTCCAAAACTCAACATCCCCTTGCATAGATTTAGGGTCTAAGCGCTTAATGGCGACCGTCCTAGGTCCCGTAGGGAGAAGTAGTTCTCCTTTGTAAACAGCTCCAAAGCCACCGTATCCGATAGGCTTGTCGGTAAAATTGTTGGTTGCTGCCTTTACAAGTTCAAGTGGGATTTCAAGGTGACTAAACTCATCCATTTTAATAGATCAAAGAAATCACTTTGACAAAAAATTATAATCTTGGTAGCTGCTTTTACTAGCTTGAGACCCAAATTAAAAGAAGCTGCTAATTAATGTATTTTACAAGCTTGACCACCAAGTTTCACCAGCAAACTACTCGATAGGTGCTATTGTTCGTCGTTACTGTCAGCGGAGTTCTGCATGTTGCAACCATCCACAAACGTAACTGTGCATGTTAGAACTTAAAGACAATAGCAACATAATCTAGCTAGCTAGCCTAGCTTGTCAAGTAAATGTGTAGTTAAGAACAAGTGAATTTATTTTACCCAAACGTTACCACCGTAAAACATAGAAAACTAACATTGATGCGAGTTGTCGGGTGACATTCAACTAAATATTAGATTAATAGTTTAGAACTCATGTATTACATGAATTGAATAAATGTATATATTATTATAAACAATAATTTTTATAAAGATTTTTCTATCTGATGTCATAAACCATTTATAAAATAAAAACAATATATATTTAAAATTATGAAATAAAAAATACTAAAGATTTAAGCAATATAAAAATATATTTTAAGATAAGACATAACTAAAACTTATTCTAATTTTTTATGTTTAAATAAATTATTAGAATAAGAAGAATTACCTTTTTATATGTAATTATATAATATAACTATTTAAAATTATTATTGTCTAATAGATAAGATGATTGATAACTAATAGGAGAGAGAAACGAGAAAATGAAATGAAAATGAATATGAGAGTGAAAATTGACAACAATTCAACAATTGTAATTATTTATTAGAGTAGATAGATGAGTTTTTAAAAGTTTATCAAAAAAAGTTAGGCACACAATGCAGTGAAAACACTCGCCTTGTTAAATATATGTTGGGGCAAGCCCGTGTGTGGCCTAAAGGGAGGCGCAAGGTTAGTCCCTTTCTAGTTTTAGTTTACACCTATAAATACTAATTTAAATTTGTGGTTCTCTATTGAGCACAAGATATAGAAAATTCATAGTTGTTGCATCAGAGATAGATCAGATTATATCTAACCACTATAAACCTTTGTGTTCTTAATTTCTTCTCGTTCTTGCATTTGTGTGCGTAGATTTTAACCCAACAACATACGCATATGAAGTTGTGATGGTCTGATTTTGAATATCAAATATTGTATTATTATCCTATATATACATATATTATATAGTATGGGTAAATGGATAATTACAACTTATAGTACCATCTTTGAAGCATGATGTATAATTTCTATTGCTTATGATATAAATATATTAAGTTTTTGGGTACAACACTCCGTTGCCTAATTTTAGTTTCCTACCCACCACACAATTTAAAGAGAGTACAAAGTACAATACAGGAGTGGAGGAGACGTGTTCTTGCATTAGTGATGATCTCAAGTATGTGAAAATCACACCATATCTCATGGACGCCAACCCTTTCTCTTCTCCCTTCAGTCAGCACATCGCCAAACTCCCCACCTTCGTGTCCTTATTATGAAATAGTGAGAGGTGGGAGAGAGAAAAGACTCTCAGTCGAGGATCGAGAAGGGATATCAATTTATGTTTTTGATTAGTATTTTGTTTGATCGCCTGTTTTGTTTTTAGGGTATTTGTTTGCGGTGGTTAATCGTCTCTTTGATTTTGTTTGTTCAGGAATTCACAGTGGTGGTGCTAAGACAAATCAGAGACGAGGCAGATAATAGGCTTGGAAAGGGTTTCAATTCTGAATCAATGAAGCGCATATGGCTAAATTTGGGCGACTTGTGAGTTGATATGTGTGTCCTTTTGGTTATCGTTTCTTATGTGGTTCGGTGGCCGCTGGGGATAGGGTTTCTCGTTGTTGTGAAAACGAACTCCTGATTTTGAACCAATGACGACACTCTCCAGGTGCTCTTAAGGTGCTCCGTTTCACTTTTTAAGGCTCATTCTTTTTACTTAGTTGTGTAATTTATACCTAATCACATACATATGTACGATCGATGGATAATTTCTCTATGTAATTGCAATATATCTGACCTTATCTTTGACATATCCATTCACGGTTCATATCAACGTTTTTTCTTGAAGATGCTCGAATTATCATTCAGGATTTTTGTTTTGTGTGTATTTTTTTTGTCCCTTTTAGCTACATGGATCATTTTTTTGTTGTTCCCCTTATTCTGTTTGTCAATTTTCTTATCCCAGCAGCCCATGAGTCCTCCTTGGATGGCATTTTTGTAGTATATTTCTTCTCAATCATATAGATGTTTTCCTCTATTAACATTTAATCATGCATAACTGTTGACTATTGATGCTAAAGATAAATTTGAGGAAACTACTATTCTAATGCAAGGAGAAAAATAACAAAGTAGGTGACAAAGACTTAGAGGACAATACTCCAGGAGGTAAATGATAATTATACTAAACACATATAGATAATTATTGATGTTAATCATTTTTGGTGTGAGTTTTTAGCATATATGGAGCTAATTAAATATGACTTACAATAACTTAAAGAACTTTTTCCATAACATAGCAAGATTCTATGCCTAAATCTCTGGCTCTAATTCTAAATACGTCTTATAATAACATCTTTCTTTTAGATTAGCAATAACTTCATTATTGTTTATGATTGTGAACTTCGGGATTAAACACATAGGTTTTCTTATATTTTTGCTTTTTTAAATGATGCACATCACGTGTTTGATGAAATGTTTAAGTGAGCTGCTTGCTTGATCTTTTAGGCAATATTACAGTCCGAGTTGTTGAATGGTGTTTATATTTTTTGTTGATAAAATGATATATATGTTTTCTCAAAGAATTGTATGTCATATATTTTTTTTGGTTATTGAAATTAAAGCAGTTAATCATAGTTAATTTTGGTTTACCTGGGTATCATAGACAGACGTGGAGAAACAAGACGTGATAGAACTATAGAAGAACTATGTAGTAGATATAGCTTCTAATAGGTGATTTTATTTTTTAGTTGTTTTTTACATTTTTTTTAAATGAATAACTCAATAACCGATGATCATCTTTCATCAGGTTGGTTATGCCATATGTATGCATAATTGGTGTTGTAGTCATAGTAAAAAAACAGATCTTCAATTCGTGTGCATTGTTATTTATGTATTTTATCATAAAAGGTAGGATTAACTTTCTAAGGATTGTTTTTTTTTTAAAGTTGTGAAAATGAATGAAAAAAGATAGACATGGGGGAATGACTTTATCGATGTATGTTGCTTTGTTGTCGTCTTTTCTATTTTTCCTACTTATTCAATTTCTTTCAACCGTGGAGATAATTATATCGGTCATATTTAATTTGTTTTCTAATTAAGAAGGCTTTAGAACACCTGCAATATAATGGTGCATGAATTATTAGAAACCACTAAAAAAATGTATCCTTATCATAGGCTTGGCATCTCCGTTTGGGTAAGAGTCTTAGAAACCGAAACTACCTATGTTCTTCCATTTTTGTTACACAATGTGTAGATCCAAAGTTCTAAAACACGTTTTGGAACTTGAATCCTCAGGAAATAGTGAAGTTGGGACGCCTTATGAGTTGATGAGAAGAAGAGGCAATAGTTGAAATCTCTCAACAATGTGATTAGTATACATATGGTGAATATATGTTTGATAGTTGGCATTATTAATACTTTCATTATGTACCTTATTCGGCACATTTCATATCCACACTTCTACAGGTACTTGCATTTTAGGACCCATTTGTTGGTGTTGAATTGTGTTTGTTTAGTTTACTTTTAGTCGACACTTAATGTTAACACTTATGTAGTTTCTTTGATACAATGTAAGCTTGGATGGGGTACGTACAAAGTAGATGTTCATGCATGAGACGGACCCTCATTTTATATTCTCATGGTTTGGCTAACCAACTTTCTAAAATGGTCCGACTCCGCCACAAAGCGCAGATCGACCTACTTGTATAAAACCATTTTGCAACGGTATAACTAGAAGGATGTTATTATACATTCACACCAAAGTCTAATCTCTCACCACATCTCCTTAGTTTGTCAAATAAAACACAGACAGTTGTCTCACAATATACTGGACGACTGTACGACTAGTTAATTAAGAGGGTCCATATGAAATCTAAGGACTTGATCTCACAAACTCTAGCATAAACGGCCGTCTAATATGTTGGTGTGGGATTATGTTGCATATACATGTAGCTTATGTGGAATGATTAGTGATTGTAAGTAAAAAAAGAAAAAGATATTACACGCAATGTTATGACAGCAGCCGCAGGATTGCACCTTAACATTCAAAAGAGTACGTGAGACACTAAGAAACACCATAAGTACTATTAGGCTAAAGCTTTTTGTAGTTTCGAATATTTTTTAATTTATATATAGTTCTCATGTACAACACATATGTATATGTGATGTGTGTTGTGTGTTTGTAGATATATATATGTTTGTTTTGTATATACTGTTCTAAATTATTCTTGGTACCTCCTCCTTTTTTTGCTTTCTTTCATTTCAATGGGTTACTTTAAAGGAGAGTTTGAAAGAGAGATTTTAGGGAAACTAAGAAAAAGCATCACTAAAAGCCCCTCTGCGCACACCCACACGTTCCAAGAGAGATAGATGAGTCAGTCAGTATCCATGTTAATGCCCATCTATGGAGCTGTCATCTGATAGAAAGATTTTGCCAATTTCTAATGGTCGTCAACGACCATGATTTTCCGACAACAACCGTGTATTCTCGACAACCAACAAGGTCGTCGGCGACCGTCTGACACCGTCGCCGTCTTAGTCTGTGGCCATATCTAAAAAAAAATCTACGGAGAGGGTTATTGTGAACAGAGGAACCGGAGTTTTTTGTTGTTGGACGGCAGAGTGAATTCAAAGTTATGAATGTTGTCGCAGGAGTTGCAAGTGCGCCGGAATTTTTGTTGCAGGTCTTCTGAGAGAGAAGTTTTTTATGGTTTGGTTATTGTTTGCCAAAATCCATCAAACCACCCCTAACGGCCAGCACCACCAACACCGTAGCACCACCTCGCATCTTCTGTAACATCTTCATAGAGGGTCAAACCATGCCAGGAAAAAAAAGTGCTCTTTCGGAAGACCTGCAACAAAAATTCCGGCGCCACTTTCCCAAGTTCGACCCAATTAGCCTCCAATATTTTTTTCCTTATCTACCTTTCCCTTTTTCCCCTTACCGTTTTTCCTTCTTGCGTTTTCCTTTCTCAAACAAACGTTGATGGATCCCAAGATGACGGGCAGGAGGGAGAAATCTTGAGAGAAAAGGTAAACGATTTTGATGAAAAACACATGATTTTTAAAAATTTGTTCTTGTTATTCATAGTTTGACTGTGGGTCCGAATTCACTCCGCCGTCCAGCAACAAAAACTCCGGCGCCTCTGTTCACAATAACTATTTCCGTAGATTTTGTTTTAGATATATGGTCGCCGACGACTCCGATGACGGGCTACTTTGAGGATCAAATTTGTCAACAGGCTACTTTGAGGATAAAGTTTGTCAAAAGAGTTAATTCTATCTTTTTCCCACGTTGCAAACCTAAGTGAACATGGTGATCATTGGTACATATGATGCAACAGAAGTGGTGCAACTAATGTGGTAGCGGTTCCTAATTACATGATAATCAATAATTCAAAACTAACAATTAAACATGGGTCGGTCGTGACATGACGGTGCGTATCAGTATGTATACCAGTTAATGATTTGTGGTAAAACGATTAATAAAGAGAGTGTACGGATATAGATATATAGGTAAAAGCCTACGTGTACCTCCGATATAAGTAAAACCGGTCACAAGGTTGATGACGAACAGATAGCAGTACGAGATCGCAGGGCGATGAGTAGCAGCAGTTTGCAAAAAAACTTTATGAAGTCGTTTAACTAACAGAGATTTACTAGTTTTGATATGCAAGAAACCTCTGATCGATCTATCAGCAGCAAGAACAATCGGAAGCTAAGGAGGAGAGATGAAAAAATATCTGAAAATGTAAGAGCATATGTAGACAGTGTTTAATTACGCGTGAACGCCAACACCGATGGAGGAAGCCACACCACACGTACGCGGTCTTTTCTTTGTTAGAAGAATCCTGATAATTAAAAAAAAAATAAAAAATCAAAATATAACCGTGTGAACGTGGAGGTTTTTCCAAAGAGTGTAGGTTAGAGGAGGGAAAGGCCACCGGTGGAGCCACATTTTCCTAATCTTAATGATTAAAACTAAAAAGAAAAAAAACAAAAATTTATATTCTTAACATCTCTTTTTTCACCAATAAGATTTAAACACCCATATAACATTAAAATGTTAAACATTTATATGTATTTTTTTACTATTAATAGTATAAGTATCTTTCATAACTTTCATGATATTCGATGCATAATCCTCCACACATCAATTCAAACAACACCACTCCCAAATTGTACACATTTTGTATGGATATCTGTTAAATTTCTATGCTTTTTCCAATTTAATTAGGCCATGTTCTTTTTTTTTTAGGTGTGTTAGGGTTATTTTCTCCTATTGGGTTTAAAGTGGTTGATGGGCTTATTCTCTGATTTCTTCAAGATTTAGGGCTGCCTCATTGGAGCCGTTGTTCTTCTGGTGCTTCACAATTCACATTTGGCTTTCCTCCTTTGTTGTTGCATTTTACTCCTTGCGTTTATTATCGATTCGGTGGTTAATGTGTGATTTGAATTTCTCTCGTTATGCCTTCCCAATTCAAGTATATAAGGAGGTCTCTTATGCTGTGTTTCATCATCAAGCATCGCACAAAATTATCTCTCTCTAATATTCTTATCATTCTACATTTTGTAATCGGTGGTGTTAGAAGAACACACATTTCTTTCTAGTTGTAATCTTATGAATTTCAAGTTGTAAATAAATTATATTTTAATAATATCCCTCCACGAACTAAACTAGCGTTATACCCGTTCTAGTCAGGATAACCTATTTAAAATTCATGTGGTGTGATATGAAGTTATCACAAAATGTATGGCATGAATCTAAAATGATATCCGGAAGAACATGTGGCAAGGCATTGTTAATAGCAGTCATCATTTGTTAGATAACGTAATGATAATTGTGTGTTGGTGTAGTTTGCGTTTTGACTGACAACTGGAGGAACTATATTTGGTATAGCAAGGAAAATTCTTTAGGCTTTGAGAACACTGATAACGGGTTGTCAAGACCGTTACAAATCCCCAACGAAATAAGATTTGTAGTAGTGGAAGTCAGGGTATCGAACCAAGGGAATTAGTGGTTACTTGCTAATTGATTAACTAGGAGCTAAATTAAATCTAAATTACGTTAACCTAAAAGCAAAAATGGAAAAGTGCCTCTTAGCTGTAAACTTTGAATTGGTTGATTTAACACTAAATTGCTAGAACTAAATTGCTAGAACTAAATTATGCTAACAAATGTTGATTTTAACTTATATGAATTAAAGATAACCACTTCAAGATCCGGTTTTGTGAATTACTGATTTCGCACTTTGGGAATTCAACTTAGAAACCACATAGACATGGTTGTGCTAAAATTCATTCAACCTAACTAATCAATTATTATGAACGTACTTAGTATAGTCCTAGAGCTATGCAATTAAGGTAGTCCGGGAGCGGGGGGTACGAACACAACAATCAATCAGAAATATCAAACAATCAAACGCTGAATTAATGATTGTCACGAGTCAAGAATTCATCCAATGTCACAAACCCTAGCATGAAATCAGAAAACACTAACCTTCACTTAAAGTGATTACAAGAAAATTAGCCGGACATGGCAAAAGTCGAAAACATGGAAATCAAAGAAAACGCCATTGGAATGCTTGTCAAATGCTTGAAATTCTTCACCGAAGGCTTGGAAATCTCCTGGAATCCGTAACCAGCACCCCAAAGTCGTCAAAAAGGCAGAAGAGACGAATGAATGGCCTCACATTGTCTTAAATAGCAAAACCCTAATTTTTGGCCGACATAGCACCAATATCGTGGCGCGACGATCTCTCCTCCAAATGCTCGCGCCACGAGCTCGCCAAAATAGTCGGGCTCCTCTTCTCAACACGCATCGTGTCGCGAGGAGCAAGGCTCAACCCTCGCGACACGATCTGACCTTGAGACCAGAATTCTTCTAATCTTCAATACTTCAATCCGACCGATTTCATCCCGTTAACGAACAAACCTGAAACAAACGAAACTATACAAAGTGATATGTTCCCGACTGAATATAAACCATAAAAACAGGGAATTACGATTGATAACACACTACAAATCACTAACACATCACATCCCCACACTTATCTTTTTACGTCCCGGAAAAACTGCCACGGAATCATAATCGGGAAATCAATTACAAAATCACAATTTAACCTTTAACTTATCCACCAATCAATTCCACAAACCATTATGTAATCACATATGCTAACTGTAATTGTCAGTATTTCGGTCCGACTAAACCCAACCACCGACCTTTGAGCCCCCAAGGTGCCTGTGAATTACCAATCAATTGCACTAACCTGCCTATGTGTCACACATTTAGAAAGTTCAAGTTTAATCTACTCCCGACTCATATTCGGTCAAAGTAAAGGGTATTTAAGATGATATTTATAGATTTTCCCACCCTAATTAAACCAGATACTCATATATCCCAAGAATGGTGGATCTAATGGATAAATGAAATTGTGAGCATTTATTTGTCTATCATTGTTTTTTCGTTCTTTTCTCTCTCTTTTTTTTCATTTTTTTTTAATAATTGGTCAATTTTAACTATTATTACCAACAGACATCATCAGAGGCATTCTCTCACAAGGTCTTATCCCCGAGATCATACGTGAGTATTTTGCCCGTGAGATCCGGAACATCATCAGAGGCACTTACCACGGGATACTATCCTTAGTTCGTACATGAGTATTCTGTCCCTTCACTCTAATTCATTAACCAATTATTACCTAATATGCTCAAAGATGGAAAGATGGGGCGCCGTTATTTCTCGGATTTGCTTTCGCAAAAAGATCATAACGTGTCAAGTATTATGAGGATATATAAGTCTCTAATTCAAAAAGGTCTTTTTCCTCCTAATCCTCAGTTTCAATATCACTATTACCCCTAAAATGAGAACCCACTAGCAGACTAGTTTAGTTACATATTTATACAATAACAAGCACAATGGGACAATTAAGCTTTACTAAGTCAGTTGGGCCTACCGACACATCACAAATCAGATATGTTTTCCATTCTCACATTTTCTACCACTTATCCCTTTCTTTCTTTATTTTTAATTCCAAAAATCGATTCCCAATTGTACTATCATTTTTCGTGTTTTGCAAGTAATTTCAAAGACATTTTCAAAATTTTCAAAACACTACAACTAAACTAACTAAAAATGAAAAATCTTTTTGGATTTTTATATTTTTTATGTTTTTTTTTCCACAAACTACCTAAAAATGTAAAAACTGACGTCCTGTACCCCTCCCCACACTTAAGATCAACATTGTCCTCAATGTGATAGAAGAACACACACAAAACTAATATACAGACACAAATGATAAGAGAAAAATAAAAATAAAAATAAAATAAAAAATAACAAAAGTTGGAACAGACTCTCCTAATATAGTTCCATGAAAGCTCCTCGAAAGTCATGCCAACACAAACTCCATTCCGAAAAGTGTTGTGGCTCAACACATTCCAACCAACAAACAAGCAACTATACACTCGATCGGGTGATGTGCCTGCAATCTCTAATCCGCCTCCTCATCTCCAGCAACTGGCATCTCCTCATCATGCGTCCCAGAACTACCAGCACCATCTCCAGACTCAGCAAAACCTGCCTCAGCACCCGCATCTCCCGAACCACTAGCACCAGCCCCAGTATCAGCCTCATCTCTCACCTTCTGTTTAAGCTGTTTTTTTTTTCTTAAAGATACATTTTTAAACAATTTTATTTTTTTAAAAGTTTTTAAACTTTTTTTTAATATTTTAAACAGTTTTTAGATACTTTTTTTAAACAATAAAAAAAAACACTTTTTAAAAAAGGTTTTTTTTTTTAAAAACCTTTGTAGCTGCCTTTACATCTTTAAGTTTGATTTCAAGGTGTCTAAAGTCATGCATGTAAGACATTTTATATCGATTAACAGATTAAGCTGAAAGAAGAAACAAATAAGAAACTAAAAGCAATTGTAAGCTTGAACCCTAAAGCAGCAAGTTGTGCTACTGGTGAGTAGCAGCCAGCAGCATGCAGTAGGGCGGAGACGACGATGTAGAGTTTCTTAAAATCTTATTATATCACCAGAAACATCGAATCAGGACAGTCTTTAATGATTACAACTCACTCAAATCTCTAATCTCTCAGATAACAAAATATACAGCCAGAAAAAACCAAGTAATCTTAGACGATTGTGAGAGACCAGAGAGAATGTCAGAGGTGAACTTTACCGGAGAAAATTTTCAACACTCCGTAAACCCTGATCTTCCATATAAGCCCCTTAATTCGAGTACAGAATTTGCGATTAGCATCTTTTAGTTCATCAGTAGACTCAAAGTCCCAATACATATGTGGAGACTGGAGATAGTGAATAGGGGACTAATAACTTAGGTGTTTTACATAGACGATAACACCTTATAACAATTGTTTTTTAGATATAAATAATAGTTTTAGTTTTGATTTCTTAGGTTTCTTAATCAATAGGGCGTAATTTTGAAGAAGTTTCACATCTAAGTTAGGTATGTGACAACCCCATATTCGTTTTTCCCATTTATTAATCTTTAAATGTTTTGGATTTTCGAATAATCCGAATATCCAAAACTTCTCAAAATTCCTATCCGGAAATTCGGATATCCGTTTTTGAATAATTTGAGTTGAGTTTTTGAATATTTCAAATTTGGTTTCGAATTCGGATCTTTTTAAACACTTCTATTAACAGTTTAACACATTTTAATACCCTTTTGACCCCTCAGCAATAGAAAGAGCAACTTACATCCTATTTTTTTTAATTAAATATGTTTACTTATGAATTAAACATTATTTTCAACACAACGTATCAAGCAAATTTAAGTTGTTAGGTAAAACTAGAAGAAAAAAAAGTAAACTTCTATTTTTTCCCAAAATGTTTGGTGAGTTAAACTCTTTCAGATCAAACTTTTAAAAAATACGATTTCAATATCTGAAGATATGTCTTCATTTCATTATTAATCACAATTCTAACACCGTTTGAATCTGTGTCATACCAAAGACAACCCTTTCAAAAAGAATATTAACGATAGAATTACATAAGTTTACAAAAAGCAAATGACGGATGTGAGAGGTTTGCTAGTGTTCATTGGATTAATTACTTATATGGTGAAACATGTTATTTTTTGTTGTTATGTAGCTTAGTTATCCGCTTTTCTTGGGGCAACATGTTTTTTTTGGTGGTATGTGGCTTAGTTATTTGTTTTTTCTTGGGATGTTGTGTGTCTTCTTATCTTTTCTCTCTTCTCTGCACGTGTCAACTCCCCCCCCCCCCCCCCCTTCCTCTCTCTCTGTTGTGCAGCTGCCGGTCATCTTTTTCCTCGCGGTGGTATGGTTGGCGTGCTGCCATCTCCTATGTCGTTGTGGGATGGTGGTTGTCGGTATGTCGCGTTGTTTATTTTGTCAAAGGTTTTTTTAGGTGTGTCACGGTGTTTATTTAGACGAATGGTTTTTAGGCCAAAATGTGTTTTTTGAGGTGATGATGTGTGGCTTCTTACCTTAAAAGGTATTGTGGCTATTGGATGTTGTGAGGTTTTCCTATTGTTCATGTTCTGTTTAATTTGTTGGTTGTTTCACTCAGTTTGTTGGTTGTTTCACTCAGGTATTGTGGCTATTGGATGTTGTGAGGTTTTCCTATTTAGTTTCGTTAGCGTTGTGATGTTCTCTGATCTGAGTCATATAGTGTGATGATTTCTGGTCTGAGCCTTCCATCGACGGTCGGGCTGTGATGATTTCTGGTCCGAGCCTTTAGACGATATCAATTGAGATGGTTGCGGGTACCGCGTGACGAAAATGTGGTGTTTCACACTGTCGTGGCCTGTATCTATGTTTTCTAGTCGGCTGTGATAATTTGTTTAAAAATATTTGTTATGTGTATATGTTTTTATGTATTTTTGTGAAGATTATATTTACATTTTATGTAAATCAGGTGGTTGACTTCTGCTTTCGAGGGTGTTGGCGCCCTTTCGTCGTTGAGATTGTCTTTGATAGCCAAGGCGCTATTTGTTAGTTGTTCAAAGAAAAGGTGGTTGACCTTTGACTTTGAATGCTATAGGTCATCTTTTCGATTCCCTTTTTTTAACTTTTAAAACTAGAGGGACTTGTTTTGTAATATGTGAAAGTTTTTTTTTCTTTGAGTAAATTACTATTTGCATCCCTGAGGTTCGGCCACTTTTGCCACCTGCATCCGATTTTCAAAATTTTAACAAATCCTTACCTAACGTTTGCATTTTGTTGTTATCTGAGTCCTTGAAACTAACGGGGTTAGATTTTTCTGTTAAGTGGAACTGTGGAAGGGTATCTCAGTCATTTCGCACATGAAGGGTTATTTATGTAAATTATATGTTATTCAAAAGATAAGGATTGATTTTGTAATTTATATAAAATTAACATCACCCCCTTTGTCCCCACTAATCAAACCCACCTTCTTCTCCCCTTTCCCCTTTCTCTCTTTCTCTCCAGTTCACCGTGAGCCGACCCCCAAATCAGATTCCAATATTCCATGCCTCCCTTTATCTCTCTAATTTGAAAACATTTTATTCTTAAAAAAAATGGATAGGAAGCAAGGGGTTTTCTTTGCCTTAAGAGATGAATTAATCAACAGTTTATCTTCAGCGCCGTCTCCGGTGAACGGTGGTGGTGGTTCTCCGATTTGGCATTTCTCCAGCGGAGGCCGAAGCAGTTCACGAATGAGGAGCCGGAACTCTCGTTTTTCCTCTTCAACACGAAACTACTCCCAGCCTCACGCTTCACCTTCTGATCAACCACCGGATTTTCAGAATCCGGCGACGGACAATTCATAGCAGCTTCAGATCCAGCAGAACTGCAATTTCCGGAGCCCTGAGACGAAACCGAATTCTCATTTCTCAATTCCGGCGATGAATTCTCTAAAGCCCTAGCCTCCTCACCAAAACGTGCACCGTAATTATCCGTCCGACGAAATTTTAAGAAATCCAGAATACTTAACAAAGAGGGTTCCTCGCACTACCTCGCTGCCGGAGGTTGAGCTACTCAGTTCGTTTTCATCTCCATCGTACTCGTCATCATCCTTTCCTCTATCGTTTTCTGACCCCGATCGTTAATCCCTTTTGTACAAACATATTGATGCTTAATGATACTTTTATGATTTTGGTGGTGGTGGCGGCAGCTGAACGGTGGTGGTTGCGGTTGAACGGTGGTGGTGGGGGCGCCCGAGAAGAAGGAATGTGCGGGCGGCGATGAAAAGAAGAATGAACGTA
The DNA here is from genome assembly GCA_039602395.1 of Deinandra increscens subsp. villosa. Taxonomy (NCBI): domain Eukaryota; kingdom Viridiplantae; phylum Streptophyta; class Magnoliopsida; order Asterales; family Asteraceae; genus Deinandra; species Deinandra increscens. Next base: position 129,662,857 of record JBCNJP010000007.1, on the reverse strand, counting down.
ATCAATTGGAGTCCGACAACTTTTGAGTTTTTTTAGGTTTTTAACTTTTTTTAATAAATTACAAAACAGCCCCTGGTTATTAGTAAATCTTATTAATTTACTAAACTAGTCCCTCATCTCTAAAATTACTAAAATAGCCTTTCACTTAAGAGAAAAATCTAACCCCGTTAGTTTCAAGGACTCAGATGACAACAAAATGCAAACGTTAGGTAAGGATTTGTTAAAAATTTGAAAATCGAATGCACGTGACAAAAGTGACCAAACGTACCAAACGTCAGTGATACAAATAGTAATTTACTCTTTTTCTTTTGTAAACCAAGCCCCTGATCGAAGAAAAAACCCCTGCTCAGTTCGACAAACCCCCTCCAAAAAAAACACTCTGCTGTATTGTTCAGTTCGACGAGACGACGTTCATCACTCCATTGTTGATTTTGCCCCTGCTCACTTGCTCAGTTCGACGACCATCACTCCATTGGTAATCTTTTTTTTTATTCTCAATGAAACTAGGGTTTACAAATTCGAATTTTTTGGGGGTAATTAGATAATTTCTATCAATCTATGATCTTGGTGTTTAGTTTTGTGCTTTTAGATAGTTTCTCCATTGTTGATTCAATGAAAGGATGAAACTGAGAAACTATCGTTTACAAATTTGAAATTTTTGGGTAATTAGATAGTTCTATCATTCTATGATCTTGGTGTTTTAATTTTTGTATAAGTTAATGATTCCGTGTGTCAGCTATCTGTTGTCGAAAAATGTTAACTAATATAAACTGCCTTAAGTGAAGCTGTATGATCGTAGAAACATATTATTACTATTTCCGATGATGAGGATGAAGATTGGTGTGGAGATGGATCACCATGTAATGATTTAGATGGGAAATTTGATCCATCGTCTGACCTAGACAGAGAATGGCAGAGAAGAAAAGACCAATTCCATGCGGTATTATTTACGCGCACACACACATACAAATGCATACTTATATAGCGGTGGTATTTTTCACATGTTCGGTAAATCTTTAATAATTCATCAGGTTGGATATCGTGATGGCATTATAGCAGGAAAAGAAGCTTCAGCACAAGTAGGTTTCAATGTTGGCTTTAAGGAATCTGTACTTATCGGGTTTAACTTTGGTCTAGTTAGAGGTGTCACTGGGTGCGTTTCTTTCAATTTTTTATCTTTCTACTTACTATCTTGTAATTAATCAGCTTTCTATATATGTGTCGCAAAATTTTCTTTTCACATTGGTGTTTGCGACTTTGTTTAGAGCTCTGCATTGCCTTCCTGATGAACTGAGAGAAAAGATAACTGAATCACCAGAAACAAGAAACAAATTCCACCACTTGTATGAATCTGTGAATAATCTATCAACAGACAGATGCGTTATAGGCGTTTGGTGATGGTCTTTTGAAACGAGAAGTCAAACAGAATGATAAAGCAGGGCGGTTATCACCTCTAAAAGAACAAAATTCAGATTATGGTGTTTTAGATAATTGCTACAGGCAACTTGAGTCTCTCGCTTTTGAGTCCCCTGCAATTGAAGTGCAAATAAAGCTTAAAACAATTGATATTTCATCAACAGGCCAACATCCTTCACTTGAATGAGGTTTGTTCTATGACCATGATACTAATCAATGGTTTGGCTTCAGACTCATATTTATGGGTAATATTACTTATTTATACTTGTAATTTGTGAGATTAAATCAATTTTCTTTTTTGGAGGTTCTCCTCCAAACTATAAAAAGAAATATACTTTTTGAAAATTTCTAACTTGTTGGCCATGCTAAAGTTGTAATATCTCAGTCTTACAATTTTGGTTGGGAATGTTGATCCCACATCCTGCTGATATTATTTTGTACAGATCATTAATCTCACATGGTGTCAAACTATATATTGGGCTATACCCCTATAAGGGCTACGCGGAAGCTCTACCCCAAGGAGAAGGGCTATGGTGAAGCTCTACCCTTTGACTCATAGAAATAGGTCCCTGAATGGCCTCGTCAGAGCGATACCCCTTGCATAAGGGCTAAGGGCCCCAAGGACCCCGATAAGGGGGTCGCCCAGACGGAAGGGGCACACACTCTTGATAAAAGGAATAAATCATACGTGTCTGGTATCTAGGAGACACAAAGTACGTGAACAGTACCACAAGGACGATGTGACAAGTTGACTTAGTCATTAGGTACATGACTTCTGTCCCTTCGTCAGAGTCATCCGTGCCCCTTCGCGAGAGTACTTGTCCCTTCACCAGAGTACTTGCCCCTTCGTCATAATACTTGGCCAGGATTAAAGCTTAGTCATTAAGCAACCACAACTCATTGCCAGCTAAGGAGGGTATTCCCGATAAATAGGAGACCCCCTCCATTCTCCAACTCAGGCTGTAAATGGGTGAGAAAACCCTTACTCTCTCTCTCTCTAAACTCTTCCCTTGCATACACACACTCATG